>CM067508.1:4018680-4521756 GCA_034509495.1 Acestrorhynchus altus
TTTTAAATATGCCAGGAATCACAGACATAAGTGTCAGTTGATAAATTTCATTCTTGGACAGGCAGACCTGGCAGTGTACACAAGCAGAAAGAACAAAACTGAACAAGACAGATCATGACGCAATTTCAATCTTCACAAGACTGATCAGAGTGGTACTAAAGATTGATTTAAATTTTTTGTAAAGGTACGAATGATCTTGACACGTTTAAGCTTGTGTGGTGTTTTGAGGAGGCCGTGTGCTCTGTGGAAGAGGGCGAGCTTTTTATTGCACCTGAGTTGCTCTGAGCTGTGTGTCATTTTACTGTGATCTTGATTTTAATATTTGACTCTGCTGGTTTTATTTCTGGTTTTATTGACTCTGCTTGGTTGTATTTATGTATTTATTTTTATTTTACAGTTTGAATTTGGTTGGATGATGTTTTTTTTTTTTTTTTTTACCTTTGGCATAATAAAGGGTTGTTAAGTCATCCAACCAAATTCAAACTGGATGAAGTCTCAAAAAATTAAATAAATAAATAAATAAATTTCTCATGTGTTACTAAATCCCGATTTAACATCTTTGTGTGTTTGACACTCTGCAGTCAGAGTGTGAGCACGGCTCTGCGCGGTGGGTCTCGGACCCCGGCAGAGCAGAGAGGAGCATGTCCTCTCAGGAGGAGCTTTATGCAGGTCTGACCTGCAGACATAGGGTGAAAATCGAGTCCCACTGCGGTCTGGAGGAATGCTGCCTGGCAGCGGGGGGGGTGGTCGGCCACAAAAACCTGGTCGCCGCGTCCAGAATGAATAAGGCCCTGGTCATGTTTGTGAACACGTTGGACTGGGCCAACCAATTGATCCAGACCGGAGTGGTGATTCAGGGCCAGTTCACCCCTGTACACCCCCTCAGTACCCCCACAAAAAAGATCATACTGTCCAACGTCCCCCTGCTGCTGAAGACGGAGCTGCTGGCCACAGAGCTGTCCCGCTTCAGCAAATTGGTGTCACCAATAAAGAGGATCCCTCTCGGCTTCCAGACCCCACTGATCACGCACATGACCTCGTTCAGGAGCCTGGTATACATGGTGCTAAATGACGGAGCGGAGGACCTGAACCTGGTGCTCAAATTCAAGGTGGACGGATTCGACTACACGGTCCTTGCCTCGTCCGACACAGTGCAGAAATGCATCGGCTGTGGTCTCCCTGTCCCAAGAAACAGCGCAGAGCCGCCGCGAGTGACGGAGCAGTGGAGCTGCAATCCGGACTGGCAACTGACCCCATGGACGCGACGGGCAAGACAGTGGTGGAGACGCTGGGACGTGCCGTTTGAACTGGAGGCCGGTGCTGGTGGACGGGACATGGCGGGCTCGGACAGGGAGGAACCGGGTACTGCGGTGGAGCCTGCTGCACCATCTCAGGGGCCTGCAGTGGAGGAGCAGGCTGACAAGGGTCAGGAGACCCCAGGGGACCTGGGTCTTGAATCTGAGGTACTTTGTCTTCCACCCACATCTCTGCAGGTGGGGACATCAGAGCAGGAGGCAGTCATGAACACGGACCCCGTATTCAAGACACCGGTTAAACAAAAAAAGAAAAGCCAGTCCTCGAACAGCAGACGGGGAAGATACCAGTACCGGTGTCTGACACTGATGTGTCTGAGAGTGAGGGGGGCCTCTCTGATTCAGCTTGGTCAGTAGAGTCTCAGGAAGACATCACCCCACCTGTGCACTCTAGCAGTGACATAAAGGGTTTTTTACAGCGCACTAAAGGCATGAGGAATGTCCAGTTCTCCTCCTTTTTTTCAGACAGAGAGCAATTTATTCATGATGTCCAGCACTACAGGAGACAAGGGGTTTTTACTAAGTTAGAACTGTTTCGTATTAAGAAGATACTGACCAAGCTGAAGAGGGAGGGAAATGGTGCTAAACCTGTGGTGGTTTAACCTGTTTTTTATGGAGGTCTTATCTGATGACTGTCTCTCTCATAACAATTTTATTATGCCAGGTTTTACAATAGCCACTTTGAATATTAATGGGGCACGGGACCATTTTAAGATAGATGTTTTTACAAGAAACTCACAGTGATGTGACTAACAATGTGGACTGGACCAGTGAATGGACATGGCTGGCTGTTTTAAGCCACCAGAACTCCGTAAGCGCTGGGGTCAATCTCTTTTTTAAAAAGAGTTTTATCCCTCACTCTTATGAGGTGGAAGAAGTAGTGCACAGAAGGCTTTTAAAAGTGTCTTCTCAAAAACATTAGCTGCAAGACTGAAGGAGGTGGTGGGGCAGGTCATACACAGGGACCAGACATACTGTGTGCCTGGCAGGTCGATCTTTGACAATGTGCACTTGATTCTGGGAATTTTGGACCTCTCTAAACTATTGGGCTTGAAGACTGGTTTGCTATTCCTGGACCAGGAAAAGGCCTTTGACAGAGTTGAACATGACTACTTGTGGAAGGTTTTGGGTAGCATGGGGTTCAACTCTGTCTATATAGCTATGATCAAAGTTTTGTACTGTGACATTGAGAGTGTACTGAAGGTGAACAGCGTTTTGTGTGCCCCTTTTAAGGTTAACAGGGGCGTCAGACAAGGCTGCTCCTTGTCCGGATTCCTGTACTCGATTGCTATTGAGGCCCTGTTGTCAAACTGCGTGAATTACTCACTGGTTTACCAACAATGCACTTTGACTGTCAGTGTATGCCGATGATTTGGTGGTTTTTATTAACACACAGGATGATGTGCGCAATTTACTTGCAGTTTTAAATGATTTTAGAACCTTGTCATCTGCTGTGGTAAATTGGCATAAGAGTGAGGCCATTTTTGTGGGGGAATGGACAGGAACACAAACCACGCTTCCAGAGGGACTAAATTGGACACTGGGTAGTTTTAAATACTTGGGGATTTATCTTGGCGATGATGATTTTATGCTTAAGAACTGGGAGGGGTCACTGGAGAAAGTGAGAGGAAAGCTGGCAAAATGGAAGTGGCTGCTTCCAAAAATGTCCTATAGGGGGCGGGTACTCGTTTTGAACAACGTGGCTACATCCTCCCTTTAGGCACAAACTGGCCTGTGTCGACCCACCCCCTAATATGCTGGCTGGCATTCAGGCAGCTCTGGTCAACTTCTTCTGGGATCGGCTACACTGGCTCCCACAAGCAGTGCTGTTTTTGCTGAGGGACTATGGGGGTCAAGGCCTAGTCCATCTACCCAGCAGGGCTTCCGCCTTCTGGCTTCAATTTGTCCAGTGCCTTCTCACAGGCCCCAACGATGTGGTGTGGAGAGAAGTGTTACAAAAGATTTTACTGACTGTGGGGGGCTTAGGCCTGGCTAGAGCCTTGTTTTTAACTAACACACGTATACTGGACCTTACTAGCCTCCCATTCTTTAATAAAGGCATTTTTAAAATCTGGGGACTTTTTCATCTATCCAGGGATGACTGTTCCTCTTTGCACTGGTTGTTGGAGGAACCCATAGCGTGTGGGTCCCGGCTGGACATACCGACCCAAACCTCCCAGCTCCTGTCCGGGATCCTGGCTTCGACTGGCATCACAACATTCCAACGGCTAGTGAATGTGGTAGGACCAGACCTCAGTGATGCAGAGCGGCTGGCGGAGCAGTTGGGTGTGAGGTTGAGGCAGGTGGTGCTACGTCTCCTGCAGGGATGGAGGTTGGTGCTCACTGCTGAGGAGAGTTGCCTCCTTCGGGACTTCACTGCAGGGGTGGTGGAACCTGATGAGAGTGACCCGTTCCCCAAGTGCACCCTAACCTCGGACATGGCAGATTGTGGGGGGGCTGCTGCTTTACGTCAGCAGAAAAAATAATATTGATTCAGATTCGGACTATGATGCCACCCTAACTTTCTCCAGGCAGGTCAGATCTCGAATTACCTTAGATTTTAATTTCTATGAGAACATGGCCAACCTGGACCGTTTTAAACTGGTGTGGTGTCGGGAGGAGGCAGTATGTTCTGTAGTGGACGACACACTTTTATTTGCACCAGAACTCCTCTGAGCAGCGAGGGGTAGTGTTTATATATATGTTTCTTGGTGTTTTTAATATTAAAATTATTTATTCATTTTTTATATTCCACATTGAGCGACTTGTTGGAATACATTCACAACTGCTGGTGATCTGTTCCTGAGTGAGACTCAATAAAGTTTTGTTAAAAATCAAAAATCTCTCTCTCTCTCTCTCTCTCTCTCTCTCTCTCTGTGTCAGTCAGTCTGTCTCTCTCTCTCATACAGGTGAATGTCTGTTTCTGTGAAGTTCACACATCAACCAGTTCATCAACTTTAACTTTCACTGAAAAGGAAAATACAAACATTTACAGTCTAAAATCAACATCAACTGTTTCAATCGTAAAGAAATTAAACAGTAAATATTGTGATAAAATGAAAAGATCAGTAAGTTAAACATCAACATAATAAAATAATGGAAACACAAAACCAGTATAAACCCTCCAGTATAATATCAAAGTTTAAACATTAGTACGGTGTGAGACACTGAACTCCACAGCTCCCCTGGGTGCTGAGGATGGGGCTGTCCACTGCTCCGGGCATGTGTGCTCACTGCCCCCTGGTGTGTGAAGTCACTAGTGTGTGTGTGTGTGTGATCTTCAGTGGTCAGGACCCCACAGGGAGTGAGTATATATATATATATATATATATATATATATATATACACACACACACACACACACTACTACTACTATTAATAATAAACAACTATTATTGCTATTGTTTTTTATATTATACTTTTTATAATAATAATAATAATATGTAATAATTTTTTGGAAAATAAAAAATGTGTTCATTCAATATAATAATTTATATTTTCAAGTTTAAAGAAAAACATTGATTGTATTTATTTTCTATTCATATTCATAAATGTGTGCATATCTATTGGTCATTAGGTGCCCCTTCGGCCTGTTTTGGTCAGTAACCATTATGTGAACAAATGTTTGAGCAGATGTCCTGAAAGTTTTCTCCATTTTCTCAATTTTTCTCATTTTATCTAATTTTTCTCAGTTTTCTCAAATTTTCTCCATTTCACATTTGTGTTGAACACACATGGGAGTTTGCCTCCATATTTAACCCATTTGTGCATTGAACACACACACACACACACACACACACACACACACACACACACACACACACACACCACAGTGACACAGTAAGCACCCATGCCCAGCAGTTTGGGGTTTAAGTGCATTTCTGAGGTTTAAATAAGACAGAATCCTCCAAGGTCCCCTTTAAAGATGGTCTAATCATTCTCAGCTGATGTGCTGCATCTGAAACGTGTCCTAACCTTTTCCGTTTCTATTAAATTACATTTTACAAATGATTACAAAGACATTTCTGATGATTAAGTCTGACTGTATGTTGGACTGTATGCTCTCCTCCCCTAACTCTGCTCCAACACGCCGGATTCAGCTTATGAAGGCCTTAAGGTTTCAGAAATGATAGTCTGTGACACAGACACCTGAAGAAGGATATTATCTAGGTGTGGTTCTGCAGGGCTTTGGGTTTGGTGTGGTCCACCGTGTGTGCACAAATGCTATACAATTAGTAAAATAAGCTCTTATTTTTCATTCACATCCATTCAAAGTTAAGAGCACTTTGGAGACATGTTTTTCTTTGGACGAAGACAATATTCTTCACAACCATCCACTATATGGACACACGAGAAAGCAGGAGTTATTACCAGAAAGAGGGAGTGAGAGAGAGTGTAGTAGAGTGAGAGAGTGAGAGAGTGAGTGTACTGTATACAGCCAGCAGGCCTGCACTGAGATTTATTTGTCGGTAAGACCAGTAAAGCTGCCGGATTTCCAGTGACCAGGAGCAACACTCTGATGAAACAGGAAAGACATATGTGTCTACAATAAAACAAACCCCCGAAACAATATCACAGAGAGCTGTAGTGTTCTCCCACACCACCCATAACCAACGAGATCCGGCCAAGTTCCCAGAGAACATCTAGTGTGGGCATAAACCAACAGAATTGAGCTGTAAGTCAAGCCAATCGCATTTGTCTGCTGACGATCGGTGACACATCAAACAGAAACCCCCCCCTCCACGTCCAAACAGGCTGTCCGAGCGTAACGTGTGGCTGTGTGTAATTACGTTCTCTAAGATGAGGCTGGAACTAATGAGAGGAGGGAGACGTCGAGCTCGGAATTAATACCTTACTAAATGAAAGTAATTAGACTTGAGCCTAATTGGAGCTGGTGGAATCGGGCACAAACTCGGGGCACTGAGGGACGATAATGATGTCAAATTCCAAATGAGTATTTTGGTCGACGCAGAGGGAGAGAGAGAGAGAGAGAGAGAGAGAGAGAGAGAATGTCACATTGATCAAACATCTCATTTTTATGCCACACATATTTCAATCACACCCTAGTTTCTGATGAGTGCATTGGCATGTATTTGGCCATTTCCGAAAACTGAGCATATCCTCAAAACCGGAAAACATAAGAGTAGGTGCTGAGTACGTATACAGTCGGTCATTATCTTATCCACTTCTTCCCGAATAGGGGCACAGTGGATCCAGAGCCGACCTGGAGTCATCGGGTTCCAGGCTGTCAGTCCATCACACGGTACCGAACACAGTCACACTCACTCTAATAGGGGCCAATTCACCTAAACCCCCAAAGTGTTTCTTGACTTGAGTGGGAATTGAACCAACAACCCACTTGCAGGTGGTGACACATGCTCCACCAGCCACTTTGCCACTGTAGGATAGGATAGGATAGAACTTTATTGATCCATTGGGAGGGTTCCCTCAGGGAAATTAAGGTTCCAGTAGCAGCATCAGTACAGTACAGAAAAGAGAAGACTGTGCCAACAAGTTTACATATTCAATCACCATCAAAAACATAGTTGCACACAGAAGGAACCAATAGACCAATTCCTTAATTTCCCTGAGGGAACCCTGCCAATCGTATTCTAGAGAGGAATGGCTCGTGGGAAGTAGGTTTGACATTGTGAGACATGTAAAGGATTCAGCAGTCTAAGCAAGGATGGGCCTCATCTCTGCTCTTAATTGACAGTGTAATGTCACTCCGTTGTACATATGTTCCGTTCTGACTCGTGCTATTATGTTGGTAGCATCCTTTACAAGTCGTGTGGAAATGACCATAGCGTGCTTTTGTGGCACTGGGTTGAAGATGGCATGCACCAGTGACACGAAGGATCTGGGAATGAATCAAGGAGGAGAACCAGTGTGCTGCAAAGACTGTCATAACGACTGCCCTTAACACCACTTCAGTGTCACCAAAGACAGCAGTGGACGCACACAGGACAGCAGTGGGCTGTTGGAGGATGAGTGTACATCATACTACAATTTATGGACAAAAGTATTGGGACAGTTGCATGTTAAAATGTGGATGGTGTTAGATTTAAAAATGCTTATTACACTGTAAAGACAAGCTTCAGAGACAGGAATTCACATTGTTTAATTCATAAATTAAGAAAATATTTCGTGTAATATTTAGCAGAAACAGTTATTAGAATAACCCTCTATGGACAAAAGTATTGAGACCCCTGAAGATGCATGGTTTCTTCTGAAATCTGAAAGAGTCGATCTTGCATTTGTTGGAGTAATTGTCTTTCCTGTCCAAGAAAAATTCCACTAGATTGCTTTGAGTGGAGTGATTTGCGTTTGATTGGGTGCCCACAGATATTTGGGCATACAGTATACAGTTTTTATGCTGACCTTCATGCCTCATTTGCCATCACAGTGGTTGAGAGGTCCACATCAAAAGCCCGAAGCCGGAGCATGATTGTAGGACGAGGCCTTCAATAACAGTTTGGC
Source organism: Acestrorhynchus altus (assembly GCA_034509495.1). Lineage (NCBI taxonomy): Eukaryota > Metazoa > Chordata > Actinopteri > Characiformes > Acestrorhynchidae > Acestrorhynchus > Acestrorhynchus altus. Next base: position 4,026,474 of record CM067508.1, read on the forward strand.
AGGAAAGGCGTTTAGCACATGCAGGATACAGTGTATTTCACACTGCAAATTATGTAGGGAACGGTCAATTACTGCAATGGGAAGTACAATTATTCCACAGGCTGTTGAGCTGTGAATTCGGCGTCCTTTGGCGTGGCACAAAGGATTAGACACAGGCTTCCCGACCACCTGAGACTAAAAAATGGCTATAATAGCTGCGGAGATGGCCCTGTGAATGCCAAGCACAATGTAATTGTGCGTTACTTAGAGGGAGATTTTAGTGAGAAAGTGTCCTGTAAAAAAATGAAATAAATAAAAGGAAACAGCGAGTGTTAGTGTGCGGTGGCTGACTGTACGACGCTGGGCTAATTGCAGTGGGGAAACGGCAGCCTGCGGTGTCTTTCAAGGCAATTCGGTTTAATTAGGATGATGCTCTGCAAGGAAACAAATATGGGGTCTGATGTAACCTCAAACACACACACACACACACACACATATACACACATCAGCATACAACAGAGGAGCTTTAACAAGGGCCATAAGTTCTGCTGTACTGTAGAGGCATGCCTGCAGCAACACAGTCACACAGTAAACATTACAGTATGGTAATGGTATTGTCTCGTCCCTGTGGAGAAGCAATGCCAATAGAATAGGACCCTCTGGAGAGCAGATTAACATGAACCTATAGACTCTACGCACTCTTCCCCCCAGCACTGACCTGTGGAATGATGGTACTCAATCCAGTACTTCTAGGAAAAGCTGGTGAGCTGGGAATAGGGTGGTGATCATCTGACATCCTGACCTGGCTAATGCTCTTGTTGCTGAATGCAATCAAATCCTCACTTTATTTCTAAATGTATTCACATTTGTTCTTGATTGCGATAGATAACTAAAAAGTCTACTTCACCTTGAGTTCATACCTTTTCTTCTTTCTCTTCTGGTGTCCACAAGACCATGTGCTGTGGTATCTGACACCAAGACATTACAGCAGACCCTCCATGGAGCACATCAATGAGGGTTGGGCATCAGTGACACTGTTGCTGATTGATTGTGCTTGCATTTACTGACCACTGCATGCAGGGAACACACCACTGTACCTGCCTGATGTTTGGGCACATCCTATTCCATGCATCTTAGAATCCATTCTGCCCTACGGGCCTATGGAGTTCCTTTGGGATACTCTACCGAGGACCCACCTTTTAGTGGTTCTCCTTATTGCTGATAGGTACTCATGTAGTCTGGAATAAAATCTTCACCTCCTCTAAAAACTTATGCCATCCATTATAAGATGCCATCTTTTGGGAGTGTCCAGTAGTAGCAATGTTTTGGATAATTGTGGGTTTATTTCTGAACTTTTAGATACGAGATGTCTAATGTATCCAGCTCTTTTATTACTTTGTGATGACTCTGGCCTTAATGCGAGTTCTTCAAAAGGGCAGATTTTCATGGCTGGCTTGAAAGCTGCTATAAAAGCTATTTTGAAGCCATTTTATGAGACTAATATCATATTAAGGAACATTTTGTTACGGTATGTTTGGACATCATGATTTTGGAGCAGTGTTCTGCTAAGCTTAATAATGCTACATCAAAGTAATAATCATAAATTTAATATAATTCTTATTTGCATAAATAAATAAATAAATAAATAAAGCCTGATGTTTTGGAGATGTTCTGACCCAGTCAGCTAGAATATCACAGTTAACTGTTAATTAATAATTAAAATGTCTCTAATTAACTGTTAATGTGCTGTATAATTTGTCCACCACCTGACAGGAGCCACTGTGAATAAAGATAGTCAATGTCATGGCTGTGTGTCTGAGCTCACAATTTCACTCCAAGGTGGTAATAACTTCAGGCTCCTGCGGCTGGTGCGACATAAGGATGATTGGGCTGTAAACACCTGTGGGGTGTGTAACAGGATCCATAGATCGAGGGGAGGTGGTCCTGTTTATGTGGAAAATGGGTCACAAAGCAGACAGTAAAAAGGCTAAAAGAGTGATTGCACTCCTGAGCGTGCCAAAGGCCATAGTGTGACAGAAGTACTGTCTATATGTGTGTGTGTGTGTGTGTGTGGACCACCTATAGCTTTGATTATGACACATATTCATATTTATTTATATCCAGAGTTGCATTATTTTTTCACCAACATCTTTGTGTTGATGATGAGAGATTTGGAACATTTGCACAAAGTCTTCTCCAGCACATCCCAAAGATTCTCAATGGGGTTCAGGTCTGGACTCTGTGGTGGCCAATCCATGTGATAAAATGACTTCTCCTAATCCTCATTGCTGACCTCATTCTTTGGGCACATAATGTTGCTGAACCTTGACCCGACCAACTGCAGCAACCCCAGATCACAGCGCTGCCCCTACAGGCTGGTACGGTCAGCACTAGGCATGATGAGTCCATCACTTCAGCCTCTTCTTACCCTTATTCCCATCCCTCTGGAAGTAAATCTGGACTCTACACAGCATATGACCTTCTTCCACTGCTCCAGAGTCCAGTCTTTAAGCAGATTGAATCTGTTTTTTTCCGGTTACACTGACTGATAAGTGGTTCTCTTACGGCTGCACAGCTGTTTAGTCCCAATCCCTTCAGTTCCCTTTGCAGGATGCATGGGAATGCTCTTACTTTCACTAGTACACAGATTCCTGAGTCCTACTGTTGTTTTTCTACCATTTGATTTCACCTAATTGCACTCACACACACACACACACACACACACACACACACACACACACACACACACACACACACAGGGGAGAACACTGACCATTTTGTAATAGAGAATGAGTAGCTGAAATGGAGAGCATATTCTCTACTAACAACAAGGCATGCGGTTAGACATCAATAAGCCGTGCAGAAAATGCATCGATTAGCTCCCACATGTGTCCGGCTTACTTGGGAGCCAAGTGGCTTTTGATTAGATTTGCTCAGACAGGAGTGCATCACTGGGCGCGCTGGCAGAAGCTGTGCAGGCTTGGCTTTTGCCAGGCGCTGTGTGTGTGTTGGGGGGGGTACATATGGAAAGAGGTGTCTTTCTAATGCGACACCTGCGTGTGGCCTGGCCTTCTTCGGCTATGCGGTGAGGGTCAGAGGAGCCCCCGGGGTCTTGTTTGTCTCCTCGGCGTAATGGAGAAAGAAACCTGATCCAGGAAGGAGGGGGACGCAGCAGAACGGCTGCGTGTGGGCTTTACTGTGAGGGAGAGGAAGAAGGGAAGAGCTGCTGTAGAACTCGGCAAATTGGAGTGGGATGTTTTTTTTAAGAGATCATTGACCTTTCAGATATTAAAGGTGCACCATAATATACTAAATGTCCATAAGTTTGTGGACACAATTTTGTGGTATGATGGATTTAGCTACTTTTTAAAGTTGCACCTGTTGCTGACACAGATGTGCAAATGCACACAGTTTGTCTCCAGCCAGTACAGAGAAATGTACAGCCAGTAGAATAGGACTCTCTGGAGCACATAAACATGGACCTATTGGCACCATGTCTAATGCCAGGGGTATGAAGCCCTCCAGCATTGATCAGAGACAAGACGAAGAGTACAGGCGTTCACACAGCTGTTGGGCCACATCTGCTGACCCCCTTCTCCAAGTTGTTTAGGTCCTTAGAGCATCTTACGTTACGTTATGCAGGCTTTGACAGGCCATCCACAAGCTTTCAATTTGGTTAAGGTCAGGAGACAAACTAGGGCACTGCAACACCTTTTCCCTCTTAAACCGGGCCTTGGGTTTCTTGCAGCTGCGATGTCTCTAAGACAGCAACAGAAACTCTGCTTCCCCTAAAATGTAAAAGATTAAATGGTCAAATACTGTATGTACAATTGAACAACACATTCATCACAAAGACGAGTTCATTCTGAATCAGCTACTTATCACATCTGGACTTGAAGCAGGGAGACATTGAAATTCAACAGCAGGAAGATCTGGGGATCTGGGGATCTGTCTTTGACCAGGCCTATAAAAGGCACGAAAAGAGCAATGAATCTGTGAGAGCATGTGCAAGGTTGCATTGCCTGGCCAGGGTCAGGGTTGAACATGCAATTAATGAAGGTGCTCGAATTCAAGTAGCAAAACATAATGAAACAGTCGAACAAAGCAGGGCCTCCTTAAACCAACTTATTGATGTGACTTCCTTGCTTCGTTTAAGGGTCATAATGAGAATTGTGAATGATCCAACAAGGGGAATTACAGGGAGTTCACAGAATCATTATCTAAAAAGGACTGTCCTGGACAATTCCAGTCATCAGCTGTTTCCTGCTATCTGATCTCAATCTATTCAAAACGACTTGATCTCTGCTCTTGCAGCCACTGTTTCTGATGAGATGAAATTCAGGCTGATCCCTTTTCTGGATGGCAGGTAGGTGAAACAGATTGCTTGCCCAACTTTCTGTCATTGTTTGCTTTGTTGAAAGTGCTGATAAAATTCAGCACTTTATAGTGTTTTTTTATGTTCCTGAGGAGCGAGATGCATGTTCTGTTTTTGATTTATTAAATGAAAACATACAGGGCAACAATTTTTATTAATAAACTTGTGGCACAGATACACGATGTGGCTGCTGTCATGGCTTCAGCCCTCAATGGTCTGCAGGCCAAAGTGAAGGCAAGGTCTGTGCATGTGCAGTCTGCAGGCTGTTCAAGGTTGCCCAGAAATACTCCTCCTCAATGGAATTTCACATCACAGATAGTGAGCACTGTGGCAAACAACTATGATGGCCTCCTGCAAAATATTTAACATCATTGTAGATAAGATGATGAAACACTGGATCGTGACAAAGGTTTTGGAATGAAATCTTCTCATACACTGATGTGGTCTTTGATATCGTCCAGCAGAGGACCACAGATGTTCTCTTTGACAAAATCAAGAAGAGACTCAATTCTTTTCTTGCGGTAGAAGAGAGGTCAGAGGAGGCTTTCCAAGCTGTTTATGCCAAAGCAGCAGGTCTGACCATCTGACCCACGAGATGAGCCCATGAGAAAGCACCAATGTCTCTCAATTCCAGGATGAAAGTTTGCGCTTAGAATTCGTCAATCCAGGGACGTTTGATGACATGAGAGAAGTGTTTCCAGAGTGTCCTGAAAAGTCATGGCCGATACTTTGATTCAGGGAGACTGAGGTCAAATCGGGAATTACAGGGTAACAGGGGAAAGTTGTTTATACAGAAGACAAGGAGTTGGACAGTGTAAAGCCTCAGCTTTACAAACTGTTATCGTGAGTGGCAACTGTTGGAGCTACATCTGCAGGTGTAGAAAGGAGCTTCTCCTGTTTATAAAGGCTAAAGTCTTACACCTGCAACACAATGGGCCAAGGCCTTCTAAGCAGCCTAGCTCTGTTGGCCCTTGAGAGGACATTGGTCAAGTCCCTGGAAAAGATGCCAACTTGGTACAATAGGGTCACAGGCCATTTTCTTGAAAAGGAACAGAGGGCAGAATTTATGTTTAAATGCCAACAATGAGCTTCCGCTCTTTGAAACACCAACAGCTTCCACTCTTTTCTTGGCCATGTGTGTGTGTGTGTGTTTGTAGGCGTGTGTGTGTGTATGTAGGTGTATGTGTGTGTGTGTGGGTGTGCAACAGATAATTACTGCTAGTGATAAGAGTGTGTGGTTATAGGAAAAAGACCCAGCGTTCATCAATTATAAATGACTGTATATTTTCTCGTGGGCTAAAATAGGCCAGGCCGAACCCCATGTGCTGTAAGATAAAGATGAGCTGGGCTTTTGTGAACCTGCCGAGGGAGATTAAATGAAACAATCTGTAAAGGTCAGCAGTAAGCGAACGACGGATGTGTGCAGAGCAGCACTCTGTGTCACTGTATGTGACTGTGTGCACTGTGCCCAGGGTTGCCAACCTTAAATGTGTGCTTTTACCAACGCCGTGACCCGTTTACTACCTCGTTTTTCCTTTTACTGACACCCTAACGTGACGAAAATAAGTTTATTACAAATATTAAAATAGATTTTCTCTTTAACTAAGCAGGTAAAACACACGTGTGGAGGCTTTGCTTCATGTAGCCGTCTGAGCAGCATCATACTCAACCTGTGTCAGGAATATCATTCTTCCCTAAAGGATCACATCCATACAGTAGTCGCTGATACGTGACGACAGGTCGATGACACTGCCGTGCTTAGATAAGGGCAAAATCTCCTGCTGTTTGTTATGATATGTGGATCAGGTCTGCAAGCCATACTGATCCTGAGTTATGAAGACTAGAAATCCAGTATGTAGGCTTGGGTTCTAGCATTTACATGATTGTTCCGGCTGTTTCTTACTGATCAGCCATGGCATTATGACCTGGCTTGTACCCTCATTGTCCATTTTTGACTCCACTGACCACAGGGAGCGCGTTGTAGTTCTGTAGTCCACCTGTTTCTCTGCATACTTTATTCTCCTCCTTTCACCATCTGCAGTGGTCAGGACCCCACAGGACCACCACAGAGCAGCTATTATTTTCAGCACTGGTGGTGGTGCTGTAGACACAGCAGTACTGCTGGAGTGTTTAAACCCCTCACTGTCACCTCTGGACCTACCAACCAGAAACATCCAGCCAACAGTGTCCTGTGGGCACTGATGAAGGAATAGGCTGACCAACATAAACCGATCCACTCATACCAGACATATCCTCCCCTTTTGGGAGCTACGAAATTAGTCTGGCCAGAAAATTCCAAATTGTGGGTAAAATTATTTTTATATATATATATATATATATAAATCTGATCTGGTCAGTTAGAATGTAATACTTCAGTAAAAACACTAATAACATTCCTACAGAAAGTCATTGTTTTCCATCACTGTGTTCATTATTATTTATAAATTCTTAATGATGTTAAATCGGGTGTGCCGCCGATGGAATTGAACACATCCAGGCGTTGGATTGGGGCATTCAGCAGAAATCTGGAACCAACATTTGTTCTTCAGAATAGTTCACAAGATCTTTACTTTCTTCAGAATGAGTTTTGTATATATATATATATCAGCAGACTAGTCATTAATATATGAAAAATAGGAATGTTCTGTATTAACCTGTCATGCTCAAATATAATTTTTGTTATTAGCCCCATAATAATATGACTTATTGTCTCAGACTCAGCATTTGACACTGACTTCTTCAACATTCTAGCTCTTTACCCTTTTTCCCTCAACCCGCTGTTTGAGGCAATTTCCCAATTTCCGCCACTCAGCTTGTTTGGTGACAAGGCGCTGCCGAGCGTATGGGCTGTCAGCTCGTCCTGGCCTGGTATGATTAATGGCCCTAATTGAGATTCATTTCTTATCAATTAGAGTGTGGCATTTGCTGTTGGACAAGGTCCCTCTTGCTCTCCTTTTTTATTTACATGGGAACACCGAGGCAGACTGCAGTGGTGGCAGAGATACAGGCCTTCACACCTGGCATGCATGTCCTTGCATGGGCAGAATTGCTCTGGGTAGATTACTGCTAGACAATACAACAGGCAGAAACACACACACACACACACACACACACACACACACACACACACACACACACACACACACACACAGAGTAATGAGGTACGGTTTTAAACTCAGCCCATGAGAGTGTAACCAATCTAGGGAAAGGTTGAGAAATTTTGGGCCTAGAGGCGACTTAAGAAGGAATAAAGAGAGAGAGAAAAATCACACCAGCTGATATACAGACTGAAACAGAGCTGTTTTCCAGCCTCTGAAGAGCCGTATGAAGAGACGGCAGGGAAATCAGTCTCCTTTCCCTCTGTAAATCACATCACCCTCCATTCAAACGCCAGTTCAAGTGACTCTCTTTTTTAATCGGAACTCCTGCAAACATACTGTCCCAGACCCACGGTTTTGGGAGGATCTTATTTTTGATTAATGAAGATGAAACAATCCTCTCTATCACTTAAAGCTCTTGTGTGCTGCTTTAAATATGTAAATAAATATACTAAGGATATGCCAAAGAATAAGCATTTACAGCTAAATGCATCATTGCTGTCAGATGAAAACCTCCTCAAGGTTCTTTTTTGAACATTTGTATTGGTTCCTTCATCATGCCTCAGCTAATTGTTCACAACCGACCACCTGGACGACTGCATCGAAGTCATCCAGGACAGTGCCAACCCATATCTGGGCATACAGGCATACAATTCACACACTAAAAACACACTTATTCACAAACCAGGGCAGTTTAGAGTAGCCGGTTCACCTGCTAACCATGTTTTTGTGGGAGTCCCCTGAGAACCCCAGTCAGAGAAAATGTGGGAACTTCACCTAGATAGGGGTGGGAAGAGGTGGGCATTCTCAAGCAAGTCAAAATACACTCCAGGATTTTGTTCAGACTGCCTGAGCTGCTCTTCTTCGGTTCAGCCTGTTGGAACAAAATCCAGGAGAGCCAGGCAGCACTCAGTGCAGATTTTGAATTGCTGGACCTGAAATGCCCATCTCTTGAACCCAAGATGCCAGCGTTTGGAGTCCCACACATTAACCATCAAACCACTGTGGTTGTCAAGTGAATAAAAAAACATAACTTTCAGTTGAAATCAGTGTAAAAATACTTTATTCTTGGTAATTTATCAGCATTTTTATGGGCTTATTTACTGTAAAATTATGCTCTTTGCAGGTGTTCATGTACAATGAGATGCCATGAGTCCAGAAAGCATTGTTCTTCAGGCTTCACTGTTTGTATCCAAGGAAGATGATCAACAAAGCAATAAATGGATGAAACTGAGCTCAACCATTTTTCAGAATTACATGAACTTGGGTGTGAAAGCAAATCAGCGACAATGAACCCCTCCCCCAAACAAGCCCAGAACCGGTCCTGGATGTGATCACAGGTATTCAAGACAGGCATGAAAACACCTTGAGAAACAGGTCCATTACCAACCAGTCGTAAACACTATTCCAGCTGGATTAGGTTCAACAGAGGAGGTTCTGTAAATAACATAACCGTTATGGTTTACTACTCAGGATTAGGACCTTCTAACTGATTACTCTGAATATTTAATTAAGCTTGTTGTCGGGTTTAAAAAACACGTTCCGCATCTCATCCTAAGTCAAAATCACCGCACACGTTTATCTCTCAGTGACCGTGAAACAGTCATCCAAGGAGAAATCCAGAAAGATCACGGGGTGGTTTTGTTGTGCTTTCCCACTGTGCTCTCTGACCTTCGTGCTGAAGGACTTGTCTGGTTAGGAACCCCTGAGCAAACTCCCTCTGATGATAAATGGTGAGGTCTTCTCTCCCTGGCTTGGTAAGCAAACTGGGTGTGTGCTCTTCAGGGGTCTTTTTTTTTTCTTAGCTGTGGTCATAAGCAGTGGGGCAGTCAGTGGGTACTCAGGGGGCACTTATCCGCCGGCTGCCTCAGGCCGGGCCAAAGCACTCAGGTAATCCACCTAACGGCTGCTCGCCGTACAGATATTGCAGCACATCAGGTGGCACCGAATAAATCAAACATGGCATAGCAGAGGTGCAAATCCGGCACGGAGGGGAAGGGAATTTAGTGCATGATGGGAAGGCTCTTTGTTTTTGGGATTAAACACCGTGGCCCACCCAGGGCATCCATTTGGATATTCATTTGCTTAAAAGTGTGTTCTCTGGAAGTGAAAGAACCAGTGGTGTCAACAAAGCTGGAGCCGGTGTTGGGAAATAGTCCAGCTTCATCACTGTGGAATATGTGATCTGGACAGTGACACAGACTGCCAAAAATAGCAACAGTTAAAGGTGGGGGAGGAGGGGAGTGTCACATATAGGGCAGAAAATGGGTGAAAATGGTACTGTCAGGAAATAGCCACACCTATGACACCAACACTCAGGAGACCAACACCACGATGGACGTCAGATCACAGCTGCTAGCTCTGTTTCCAACCATAATTGTTTCGGAGGGTCATCCCTCTGAACTGCCATCTCTCTTACTATACACTGAGGTATTAGTCGGTGAGATACACCTACCGTGTACAGTACAGTGGTGCTAAAAACAGAGGGTGACCTACATCTACACCGATCAGCCATAACATTAACACCACTGACGGGTGAAGTGAAACACATTGATCATCTACAATGGCTTATTCAGTGAACTTTCAGACCTTAAAGCTGATGTGTTGCAACAAGAAAAATGGGCAAGTGTAGGAATCTTAGAGGCTTTGACAAGATCCAAACTGAGATGTTCTGGACAACTAGGTCAGAACATCTCCAAAACATCATGCATGACTGGGTCAAGGCACCTAAAGCTCATTGATGCTCACAGTTGATCCACCTCATAGTTTACAGAACTTAAAGGATCAGCTGGAACATTAGTCTTGGTGCCAGATACCACAGAGACCTGCAGAGGTCTTGTGAAGTCCAGGTTTTAAATGGTCAGATTTACTGTGGTAGCACAAGGGGACCCAGGCAATACATAGTCTACACCTACTAGAATTTTATATATATATATATATATATATACACACACACACACACACACACACACACACACACACACACACACAGTAGAAGGTGACTTTGCTGTTGTGTAAAAAGTCTGGCAACTGATACAGTAAAGCAGAACACTGCCTGTCTGTCAGCAATCAGCATACTGACCTCTAGGGGGTGATGTTACCTCTCTCCTTTCATCCCCCATGGTAAATATAAATGTAGGGATTTCTCCTCTTTCCCCTCTGTCTGTTAATTCCCCCTAATGCCTCTTTGATGTCAGAAAAGGCCATCTAGATATTTCCAATTATCTGAAAGCAAACAGATATTGCAGATTTCTAATATCCCTGTGACCCAGCTCTCAATCTCTGTATAATCATACTGTAAATAATGAAGTTCGCCAAGACATCACCAATTATTGGAATGCAAATGAGTCGTACATATTTAGACTCTCCTTTCCACCTTCAGAAAGGAGTATGAGCACGGCCTGCGTCACAGCCTCACATCTGACTCCGGCAGACACTCGGATCAGACGTTCTGATTCGATCAGACCTTCATCTCTCGCACAGAGGGCGGAAATCGGACCACCTACCCCCTGCAGACATCAACAGATTGTCTGTATCAGAAATGTCCTTCTGCCCCTTCACCCCATCACTGTCTCCATCTGGGCACCATGTCGTCACCACCACTCCAGTACAGGGTACTGTTTGCGATGGTTCTGTTTGTGATGTCTATAAGTATTTAGGGTTATTTGAAGTAGTGGATTCATTTTCATGCTCAGAGTTGCTGGCTGGGCACCGGCTCACCCGTGACCCTAATTCAGGAATAAGCGGTTCAGAAAATGAATGAATGAAATGAATATATGAAGGATTCATTTTCCTGAGGGAACCCTCCCAAAGGGATCAATAAAGTTGTATCTATCTACCTAAGAAGCTTAAGAAAGCTGGCCCCTTCTTACATTACAGATTTGCTCACATCTCCAATCAGGCAGCGCTCTCTGAACACTCATCTCAGAACTTCTTAGTTGTTCCCAGGTTTGTGGAATAACCTACCACCTGATATCCACCATGCTACCTCTGTCTCGGCTTTTAAATCAGGTATAAAAACTCCCTCATATAAACCTGCATTTGATCAGTAAGAAGCTGTGGTAATGTTGAGGTGCATTTGATGTATTTTTCTGTTTTTATTTTATTTAATTTTATGTATTTTATGATTTTATGAGCCTAAATGACCTGAATAATTAGTAAGGACACCCCATGAGCACCTTTTAAACATATTTAAATATACAAACATCATTGTAACTATATAGAGAGATGGAAGTGATATAAATGAAGAATTTAAATTAAACTGATTGTGGAAGTGAGAGGGCTCAACATGGTGAGATCCAAAGAGCTCTCTGAAGCCTTCAGAAAGAAGGTTGTAGATGCAGACGAGCCTGAACAGGGACAGGGATCTTAAACCTATTAGAAATCAGCTGTTCCACTGTCCAGGAACAGCCAACATGGCCAGATCAGGCTGTCCAAGCATACAAGATGCATAAAGAAGATCCAAAGACCTACAGGTCTCACCACAGCTGATGTCAGAGTGCAGCTTCTAACATTAGAAAGAGACCGAACAAATTTGATTTTATTGGGGGGCTGAGCGACGAGGACATCAGGGCAAGACTAATGTTAGCCAGACAACATCTAGACAAAGACCTGTCATGACAAATAATGTCCAGTAAAATTTTACAGTGTCAGGAAACCAATACCTGGAGCTGACAGATACTATAACATTGAAGGTCATGACAATTTATGAACCCAAGTCATGACATTTAAGCAATAATGCACGAGTGGGAGGGCTGTAATGCGGAATACTGGCACTGTTGTGTTGCGGTCGCAGGCACAAGGCCGCAGGCTGAGCGCGAACCTTGAGCGTATCGTTGTGATTATGCCACAGGTCTGTTATCGCTGTTTATTGTAAGATTTTAAGATAAAAACACAGTAAAACAATCTGTTGATCAACATTCATCCAAGCAAAGTTATTCCATTCCATAATTTCCACAAACATCAGGCAGTTCCAGATTATAATAATCCCATGAACTTTAACCTTTAGAAGTCAAGGCCAATTTCGTGGCGTCACTTTATTTACTAAAAAATGAGAAAAGTATATATAGGAGACAGTCACACGTCAGATTTACAGATACTTGGCTCCTCAAATATCTCTTCATTTATCTATTTATTTAAAAAAAATTAGAGATTTGTCTTAATTTGACCATGTTTTGAAAAAAAATTTTTTTTGCGCCTACATTTTTTTGCTTATAAGGACCTAAAAACGTTTATTAATAATAATAATAATAATAATAATAATAATAATAATAAACTGGGATTTGATTAATTTGTAAAAAAGTAAATATTTTTTTCCAAGATGGATTACTCACTGATAATTAATCAGTGAAGAACGATGACCACACTGGTAAGACTGTAGATTGTATCATGTCTGTAGGTTGCTCTGATCCTGAGATGAAGTGGATCTGGGGTTAAAAGAGTTAATTCTCCCACTCTTAATTCAAATGATCTGTTCAACCTTAAATGGTGCAGCAGATCAGGCCCCCTCTGATTGGCTGATTAAACCATACAAAGTACCCAACCTTCCCAACAGCACGTCTGATGAGTACTAGTCAGTGTGTCCGTGTTTAGTGAACTATTGTACTTGATTTTACTGAAATCTTCATCTGCTATAGCCTGACGGTGTTGACTTGTGTTGACAATCGGTGCCGTAAAGGTAAATATGAAGGTGCTCATAGTGCTGCACGTAGGGGAATTCGTCCTTTGAATTTAACCCATCCACACAGTCAAATACACACATAGACAGTACTGAATTCACACACTAGGGGGCAGTGAGCACACCTGCTCGGAACGTTGGACAGCCCTATCCATGGCACCGGTTCCCAAACCACCAGGCCCCTAAGTTTTACTAGTAGTACAGGAGAGTCACTTTGGATACACAAGACAGACCAAGGGTTGGGTCACTGATGCACCTCGACAGTCCTGCATGTAAGTCAAAATAGTGGCTGAAACCTTATAACTCGTTTTTTTTCTGTGGCATAAAACTGACAAAGCACTTGGTTCAGGTCTGTTTTGGTGAGGTTTTCTCAGCACACCAGTTCTGAAAACAGCAGATGGCCACAAGGTCTGTTTCACCGTGCCTCCAGAACTTCAGGAGTCAAACACTTCTATATTCATATAGTTAATTTCAGCATGTCCTTTAATTTGCTTCAGTTGTGTCCATCTCTTCACACCATTCGTCCACTGTTAACCAACCCAATCAATTCATGTAAACTATCAGACTTTCTCTCTCTCTCAGTCTGTGGCATCATCAAGGTCAGACCTTCTCGCTCTCAGACCTTCTCATTGATCTCATAAAATTCACAAACACCTGAAGGTGTACCTGAAGGTTTGCACAGATTCGCTACAGTCTCAATCACACCTAGCATTAACATGTGTCCTAGGTGTTCCTAGGTCTTCGGATCAAAATTGGCCAGCAAAAAGTACAGGTGTGGACAGGATACAGTGTCTTATGTAATCTGGTCACATAAACCACATTCGGAGGTGGTCAGAGACACACATTACCACTGTATGCCTGTAGTGTCTTAATGCATCCCTGCATTCTCACTTCCTGAGTTGGCACATACGTAATAAACACAAGACCACACTGCCCACACCTTCTCTCTTTCAGTCTGTGGCATCGCCAAGTTCAGACCATCTCTCTCTTAGTCTGCAGCTTAAACCCTAACCCATACTTTTATTTACAGCCGTTTGAACTACTGTAATTCTATTCTGGCAGCCATCAGTTTTTTCCTCCATTCACAAATTTCAGATGATACAGAATTCTGCTGCATCTCCTCATCTTCACCTGCTCACACCACCACATTACACCTGTCCTCCAGTATCTCCACTGGACTCCTGTAAAATATGAAATATCTCGCATACTTTTCAAAATCCTTTTCTAACCTATAAAGCTGTTCACCTCACTTCCTATCGGTCTGACCTTATCCTCCTTCCAACCTCCATGGCTTTAGTGACCGAACATTTTCTAGATATGCTGCTCGACTCGGAGATGCTCTTACTCAGCTGGTTAGACAGTCCAGTTCTATCTACCGCGTTACACTTGCATACAATCTACCGCAAGCCTAGACTGCTCCTCCATAAGGTCCTCCTTGTGTGTTTTTCTCTTTGTCTGCTTGTAGTGTCGGTGATTCTTTGAGTACCGATAACTGTGAGGGTCTTTGGGTTCTTTAAAAGCACTACATAAGGTATCATCTGTATTAACTGTATCATGATGGTTACCAACAGGGGCTTGTTAATTTGGCATCACTTTATATTTTGCTAGTTTAAAATGATTTTATGATAAAGACATAACATTAAAATTAAGGACTGGGCGAAAAAACATCTGGTCACGGCACCTTTCGGTGGGAGTGACACTGTTAAATCCGTAATGCCATGTTTATGGCTGCCAGGTTCGGGTGGACGGAACAGATGAGTAAGGTGTAGAGGTACACGCTGGGGTTTTAGATTTAATGAAGAACAAAGTACAAAACAAATAGAACACACAGAACAAACGCTAAACAAACTATAGTAACGTACAGATTAGGAAGCAAAGCAAGGATCAGGGACAAACCATGACCAAAAACAAAAAGACTGTCAAAGACAGGCTGAAACAAAGGGTCTTAAATAGAACACAACATTGGACACACCTGGAACCACTGATTACAAAGGGGGCAGGGTTACAAATGAGACACAGCTGGGAATGGGCGGAGCAAGGGAGGAGCCAAGACCAAAACAAACACAGAACATGTGCTAGGAGCACATGGGAAAACACAACTGAGACAAAAGGTGAACAGGACTAGAATATGGCAGAGACGTGACACTGGCACTGTTCTGTCAGTGTTATGCAACACAAACGAGTCGAATACTATCAGAAAGCTTTTGTTTCAGTAAGTAATTTATTAAAAAGAACCCAGTTGACTGTTTCAAAAGCAGACCATCGTTACACGCACGGTAATTCAATCAACATGCTTCATATTGCCAGTGTGAGATTCGAGGGGTCACTGAGGACAGGGCTACAATCCAAATGCCATCTGTACGTGAAATACAAGCACTTGGAATTTGGTGAATCTAAAAAACGAAAAGTGAAGGAGAATGAGACACTGGGCTCAGTCAATACCTTCCTCAAAGCCCCCTGACCCTCCAGACAGCTCCCTTGATCTTCTTGGATTGGCCAGTGTTCAGCTCGGACAAAAGGTATAGAAGGAGGAACGGCAGTGTAGAACAGCACGGCAGTGAGAACACAACAGAGTGAGCGCGCTGTGCGAGCTTTGAAAAGAAGAAAGTAACTTTCTGAGCCTTTTGGGGCTTTTTGATGGCGAATCGTTTGAAGCACACAGAGCCTCAATATGGCTTCCTTTTTCTGTTTAATTCAAAGCTGCTGCACTGTGATTTGTGCCAGCTTCATATCATCTATATGTCATGACTATAATTCACACTACACACAACAACTGTTGAAACAGACACCCAACTGTGGGTAAATTAAAATACAGCCCTGTAACACTCCAGTACTTAATGCAGAGTCACGGTTCTGAATAAAACACACTGAAAAAGGGCTTCTTCAAGGGTTTGTTAGTAAAGGAAGAGCTTTTATGTCAACAAGATCTCATGAAATTCAGACATAAACAGCTAAGGTGTACCTGAAGACTTGCACAGATTCACAATGTTCTTGAGCACATCTGGCAATAACATGTGGATCGAAATTGGCCAGCAAAAAGCACAGGTGTGGACGGGATACAGTGTGTCTTAAGAACTCATTGGAATCTGGTCACACAAACCACATTTGGAGGTGGTCAGAGACACACATTACCGCTGTATGCTTGTATTGTGAACTCCAAAGTGTCTCATTGCATCCCTGCATTGTCAGTTCCCTTGTTGGCACACAGCACTAAGCAGTGGTGTGAACCAGCAGTGACTCCACCTTCCACCTCCACCTCCCACCATCATTATTGGCTGCTTGCAAAATAGAAATCTAATTATTGTCACACTCTTGCAACCTCTGATTTCCGAATTGCATGTAAATGCACTGATTGGATTAAACACATATCAGACCAAATATGTCTGGGCTGATCATCAGCATCTGACATAAGTGATAATCCGTCTTTATTATTATTTATTATTATTATTATTATTATTATTATTATTATTATTTTCATTTATTTTGATGTATAAAATAAAACCTCTACAATGTACTCCATTTAGTATTTGATTAAAAAGGTGATCTGTCCAACAGAAATGTTGATAAATTACACTTTTACATTTCCAAACCGAGCAAGTCTGCCCCCATATGGTTAATGTCACAATGTATACAGCTTGGAGGTGGAGCTTGATCTTCATATAAACACAAGTAATTCAATCAAAATAAAACAGAACCAAATTAAAGAAAATGCAATACAAAGCAACTGCAACCCAAGTCAACACACAGTGAACTGATATGAAACACACACAGGCCAGACCGGGAGTATAAATACAGTACACCTGGGGAAGATAACGAGAGGGCGGGGCTAAACAGGAGACACAGATTACACACTAATTAAAAGGCGGGACCAGGGTGGAGACAAAACCAAAACAGAGCCATGTGCTAGACTGCAAACGATGGAACAAAGCAAGGCTACATGCCATTTCTCCTGTATTTGTAACACTGCCTCAAATGAGACAGGTAAAGCCAGCCACTGCCTCTTTTCCAGCTGCCACCATTGCATCATTGCTGGTTAGTCCACAGCTCCAACACAATGGCTAACAGATGTCTGGACCCCCACAGTTGCACGTGGGGAGAGAGAGACATTTACCCACCCAGAGAGAGCTTGGCCAGTTTTGCTCTCTCTGCCGATGGCGCTCAGAATGACCCAGGATTCAAACCTGAGATCCTCCAAACAGTGCATTAGACCACTGAGTCACTCACAGCCCCTCCGCCTCAATTCAGGAGGTACGTGGTACTGGGCTCTCATTGGTCTCCACAGCGATGTATGAAGCAGAAAAGCCTCTGACTTGCTTTGTTCTCCCCAGCCTGCTCATCACTAACTCTAGCTCCGACACACTGGTCCCAGGCCTCTAATGTGCACTTTGAAAATGTGCACAGTGGGCGTGAGACCCACGGATCCTGGGGGGTGAGCGTACACTTTAAAAGAGGAAAGTTTCCAAATCACTTACGGACTTTTCCTCTGACTGTAGCGAGTCACTGCAGCGTTTCAGTGAGGCACACACCCGATGAAAGGATGTGAAGTGACCGCTCTATCCTGCATGGAACGTTTGAATCAGCAGACGGAGACTGTACACATCACAGCGAGGCTGATAGCCCTTTGTGGTGGAGTTAAAACAGTCAGAAATGAAGAGCATGAAGAACTCAGCGTTATTATTAATCAGCAGTCCTCAGCTCGATAATCTCCCGCAAAGTGCACAGGACATTTTAAGGAACAGAATTAAAGAGAGTGTGTGATATCAGCGCTGTAAGAGAACTGCACTGAAGAGGGCATTGTTTTTTTTTTCCGTTCCCCGCCCTCTTTAATGAAACTCCATTATCTTCTGACGGCCGCATTGCTATTCAGACGGTGGCTCTTTTGCTCTGGCGGAGTAGGGGACCTTGATAAGATAGAAATGGTATTAAGAGTTTCCATCAGCCTCAGAATTACACAGGTTGCCTTTAGCCTTCTCATCTCCTTTGCGGCTCTTTCTCTCTCTCTCTCTCCTTCTCTCTCTCTCTCTCTCTCTCCTCCCTTGGAATTCTGGAGCTGATGCCACTGCAAACTTTTTTAATCATGACTTTCCCTCATGGTCAGATTTATTCGGTCATTAGTTTTATGTCATGGCTCGGGATGCACTTGAAATGTGCATCCCCTCTGACGGAGGCAGAGGAGAAGGGGATGAGATGAAACCCTGTCCTGCATGCACAAGCGGAGAGTGAGCAAACAAGTCTATAAGGGAGAAAACCCACAATATTTTAAGACCATAAACCTGGAAGCTCCGCAGTGCTGCAAGAGTGTGAACTATAGTGCTGGCGAACGGACAGAGCGAGAATCACATGAGGTATGGTTCCTGTCAGAGTACTGTACCAAGTACCAATGTCCCAGTGCTCCGAAAACGCTTTCATTTGCTGTCAGAGGCCTCCATTTGTCATGAACGCTATGAAATTCTGACTCCAAACTGCAGCCAGGTAGCAATGCAATGGGTACCACTTCTTGCATGCTCTTCATTATCACTGCTGGGACTTGTGCGAGGTGATGTAACTTCAGTGCAGAGACTAAAGGATTGGACTAGAAAAGACCACTCTTTTGTTTCAGCTTGTCACAGGGTCTGCAGCCATAAAAAAATAAACCCAAAACACCGGAATGTCCTGAATGTTATTTTAGTTATCTATGGCTCAGTATTATTTTTTTCTCTGGACTTTTATTCTGAAATTTGAACACTGTGTGAATCAGTCAGAGTCTGTATGCAGGTTGAGCATCAGCCCCGCCCCCTCTCTCTGATCAGTCAGAATCTGTATGCAGGTTGAGCATCAGCCCCGCCCCCTCTCTCTTATCAGTCAGAGTCTGTATGCAGGTTGAGCACGTACACGTGGACAGAGCAGTAAACATGCACTGGAAGCTCTTTTGTAATTTAAACTCGGATTTAATTTGAGTGAATTTTGGCTGTTTTCCGAGCGGGATCCAGGAACGAACATGAAACATGAATCAATGAGGAGAAATGGCAGGGACTCCACCTTCCTTGAGCCACATTCACATTCATCTGTGAGATTGTTGGCTGGTAATAGAAATCAGTAGAAATCCGATTATTCCCTGATTAATGTGGACCACAATCACAATCAGATGAACAGAAAATCTTCTGTGAGTATTGGATTATTGATTTCTTGTAAATACACTAATATTGGACAAGAGGGCCTGGCTCACAATCCACAATCTCCGTCCTGATTAATCCCAAATGTGTTGGATGGTGTTGAGGTCAGGGCATTGTCCATGCCAGTCAAGTTCTTCCACACCAAACTCACCCAATCATGCCTTCATGGTGCTTGTTTTGTGCACAGAAAAACAGCCTTTTCCAAACTGGTTCCACAATGTTGGAAGCTATAATTATGTCTTGACCTTCCTTTCACTGGAACTAAGGGACCAAAGCCAACCGCACAGCATTATCCCTCCCCCACCAAACTTTGCAGTTGGCAGTGTGCAGTCAGGCAGAAAATGTTCTCCTGGCATTCACCAAACCAAGGCTCATCTATCAGACTGCCAGGTAGGACAGCCTGATTCATCACTCCACAGAACACCTCTCCTCTGCTCCAGAATCCACTGCTGGTGGGCTTTCGAACACTCCATTGCTTGGCAATGTTCTTGGTGATGTAGGGCTGGTATGCAGCTGCTCTGCCATGGAAACCGATGCCACGAAGCTCCTGGCTCCTGGCAGTTTTTATTCAGATGTCAGTGTCAGAGGAGAGAACTCTGCAGTTATTGATCACCACAGTGTTGGACTTCTAAACCAGCCATTAGGGGTGTACTTTGTGCATTTCTTGTGCTGCGGATCATAAATATGACTGTCATACCAGATCAGTTGAGGCTGGGGTTAACAACGACCGCCTCCAGTGCTGTTGACCAGGAGGGGAAATTGGACTTCTGTAGGTCGAAGACTATTGAGGAGGAGAGGAGGAAGGTGGGTTAGAAGGCAGTGACAGAGAAGGAAAGGAATGTTGGAGATGGAGCAGCAGGGCAGAAGAAGAGGAAAACCTCAGAGAAGGTTTAAGGATGTAGTGAAGGTGGACATGGAGATGGTTGGTGTAACAGTATAGGAGGCAGGGGATTGGGCAAGATGGAGGCAGATGATCCACTGTGGCGAACCCTAAAGGGAGCAACCGAAAGAAGAAGGAGAGTGTTGGAGACTCCACTTCCTCTGTGACCTTGCAGTACCACGCTGGAGATCAGTGGGCTCTTTAGAACCACATACTCTTTCACTAATATGTGTAAAACCAGACTG
Organism: Acestrorhynchus altus; assembly: GCA_034509495.1. Classification (NCBI taxonomy): domain Eukaryota; kingdom Metazoa; phylum Chordata; class Actinopteri; order Characiformes; family Acestrorhynchidae; genus Acestrorhynchus; species Acestrorhynchus altus. The sequence goes on from CM067508.1 coordinate 4,046,880, forward strand.
TATGCTGAGGTGCTTGGTTGTATAAAGTTTTCACAGCAGGACTGAAAGAAACAGTTAATTAAAATTCATAAGAGGTGTGTCACAATACTTTTGTCTACTTCGTGCATTTGAGTTTGTTTCGGGTGGAATATTATTATTTCATGTTTCATTTAAGGAGAATTTTGACAACCTATATCTCTAAAGGTCAATGCCACATTTTAATCACAGTAAACCAACAGGAGCACTTTGTAGTTCTATAGTCACAGACTGTAGTTCATCTGTTCCTCTGCAGACTTTATTCTCCTCCTTTCACCCTGATCTTCAATGATCAGGACCCCACAGGACCACCACAGAGCGGCTATTATGTGGGTGGTGGGTCACATGGTGGTGGTCTGTTTTGTACTGGTACAAATGGACACAGCAGTGCTGCTGGGTGTTTAAAACCTTTGGTGTCACTGAAACATCCAGCCAACAGCGAGTACTGATGAAGGACTAGAGGATGACCAACACAAACTGTGCAGAAACAGATGAGCTTCTGTCTCTGACTTTACATCTACTAGGTGGAGACACTCGGTAGAAGTGTCCAATAGAGTGGACATGGTGTTTAAACACTCCAGCAGCACTGCTGTGTCTGATCTCCAACGTAGAACTTATCATGACTTCAGCACCTCATGAGGTTCTTCGACTTCTGAAAAAGTCTACTGTAAATCTCAATCATTTTGTCTGCTTGACAACATACAGATGTCGGCTTTGCCCATCAGTTCAGCTCAACACAAAGCCATTCTGGCCTCTTTAACACATAGCTACAAAGTTCTTGATCCTGTATGGAAGCACAGTGGTATATAATGCAAAGTGAAGTAGCTGAGCTGCAGGGAGCCGAAGTTCTATCCGTCTGCATCTCCTCTGCTGCTGAAGGGAACACAGTTTCATGCTTCTACAGATGTCTCGACTGATGGCTCCTTTGTTAGAGCTTGAAATCCTTACAACTTTTCTTTCGCCCGGCTGGAAATAAAAGCACCTGAGGTTTTTATGTCAAGAAGCGAAAAGAACGCGGCGTCAAATGAGAACAGCTGGCTCCAGGCACTCTGAACAGACCCAGCCCTATTTCCACGCAAGAGCCTTCAGTAGAACGACAGCACGTGCAATTACTCTTGGCTGCACGTTCGGCCCGACCGCTTGATGATTCATGGGGTCCTGCGTTGTGATATCGCCACAGCAAGGCTGGGTTTACAGTTACGGGGTGCTCCGGTTTAATTGCGGCCCATGTTTTTGCAACTCCTGTGCGTGTAAATGGGAAGCCTAGGAGCCTGTCAGAGTCTGGAGTGTTGTGGGAGAATGATAAATGCCTCCTGCAACGCCATGTTAAACGCTCTGGTTAGGATTATGTCGGAACATAACCATTAAAAGCCCCTTTGCCACTTCGCTGGCCGCTTATCTTCAAAGCGATACGACTCATTACAGTCCCCTGAGACCACTCCAGTGCTATAACAGGCCTCAGCCGGGGGTTACCCACATGTTAGGTGGTTGGAAATAGTCATCGGACACTCGTGTCTCCAGATGGCTGTTTCAGATAGGAGTTCAGGCTGGGAACTGTGAGTGCTACTCGGATATCCATATTTTTTTAAACAAATACTGTTTGAGAATCCCAATGAGAAAATATTCCAGAGATTTATAAGACAATTTGAGCTTTAAAAAGCAAATATTAGGACGTACAGGTGTTGGACAATGAAACTCAAACACTTGTCATTGTATTGTGGGAGGTTTCTTGGCTAAATTGGAGCAGCCTGGTGTCCAATCTTCATTAATTGCACATTGAACCAGTAAGAGCAGAGTGTGAAGGTTCAATTAGCAGGTAAGAGCACAGTTTTGCACAAAATATTGCAGTGAACACAACATTATGGGGGACAAACCAGAGTTCAAAAGAGGACACATTGTTGGTGCACGTCTTGCTTGTGCATCTGTGACCAAGACACCAAGTCTTTGTGATGTATCAAGAGCCATGGTATCCAGGGTAATGTCAGCAGATCACCAAGAAGGACCAACCACATCCAACAGGATTAACTGTGGATGCAAGAGGAAGCTGTCTGAAAGGGATGTTGGGGTGTTAACCCGGATTATATCCAAAAAATGTCCTTCACAAGACGAACTGACGCTGTATTGACCGCAAAAGGAGGCCCTAGTTCACCAAACTAATCAATTATTGTGGTCTAAAACCAGGTGTTTCAGTTTCATTGTCCAACCCCTGTAACTTACTCAGGTTTGCTCAATTTTTATTCATGAACCATAAACACGGATATTCCAGGATACAAATTTAAGTGCTGTCATGATTAGTCAGGAAGTGTAAGTATGTGGCTCTGGTGCTGTTGCTGTCTTTGGGTTTGAGGTGTTCAGTAGATGTTCTTGTACAAAATAGAATAAAGATTTTAGTGCATTTAGGGTTTCTGAGGTCCGGGCAGTAGTTCTGAGACACATTGTATTATAATAGTGAAGTAGCCTAAGATGTGTTCTAATAAGAGTAGGATTAACGGGTGCTCTGAGTTGTTTGGTGGTTCGAGCCGAAGGATCGCAGGTTTAAATCCGAGGTCATGCTGCTTACCACCAGAGTCTGGGAGAGAAAAATCGGTCTAGCAAATTTGGTGGGTAGATGGCGCTCTCTCAGATGCTGGTTAGGACAGGTACCTTTTAGCTGTTGTATTGGAGGTGGGGCCCCTTTTGGGGAAAAATTGTGGGTGAAAACAAGGGGAAAAAAGTAGGAATAATAAAATGTATGTATGCTATACAAAGATGAGAGAGAGACAGGGGGAGCACAAAACACACACACACACACACACACACACACACACACACACACACACACACACACACACACACACATTCATTCATACACAGACAGCCTTCTCCTAAGCATGGGTGAATGAGACTTTTCTTTCCATTATTTGCTTTTCACAATTGTAAGAGAGAGAGAGAGAGAGAGAGAGAGAGAGAGAGAGAGAGAGAGAACCTTTAGTGAGCAGTGATGTCCTCCATGATTTCATCCCGAAAGTGTCAGCACCACTGGCAGATGGCTGCAAGACACCGGACCTCATCCCTTCAGACCATTATGATGACTACTCTTAACACAACGTCAACATCGCCAAAGTCTGCAATGGCAGGCGATCATCTTCAGTGACAAGTCCCAGTTTTGTCTTGGGGAGATCAACGTATCTGTATTGTATCTATCTCCAGACCTGTCCCTGACTGAAAACGTGTGGGATGCTATTGGACGTTCTATCAACACTCCACCCCTACCGCACCATCTGCAGAACTGAGTGAGAACATTCAAGCTGCATGGGATGGATCATCACAGGACACCATTAGGAACCTCTACACCTCCATGCAGAGACGTCTGGCATGTTGCGTTAAACCCGACGCCGTACTGAGAGACACCACTTCTGTATGAGTAGATCAATAAATATTGATCAGATCAGACTACAGTTATAATCAGTTATTGATCCTGATCACCTTCTTCTTCCTTCCCAACAGCAATGCAATCCCACACGTCCTTCGGGGTAAAACTGTATTTTTGACAATAAGTTTGTTTTTAATCTCAGTAGAAAATATCAAGCCGGTGAAAATGGATAAAGGAAGTTGTTAATGAGGCTGAAGGTTGGTGATGTTGGTGACTCACTAAACCTCAGCTCATCTCTTAGTGGACAGACAACAAACCAGAATCTACCCATTTTTAACAGCTAAGATCACCTGGCTATGGACCGCCTGGATTTTTAGGAGCATATTCTGCTCTCCTAACCTTTAGGGCCCTTCTCCCTCTGTCTCTCTCTGTTGTTCTCTGTGTCTCTTCTCCTTTATTATCGGTTTAAAATCACTTCCAAGCAGAGCGAGAGAGCGAGAACAGGAGACACATGCTCAATGACTCAAGGGCAAGGTGTTTAACACATACAGACAAAAAGCTTATCTAAGGTCTTTCTCTTCCTCTCTCATTCAAACCCCACATGAGCAGCCGTGCCAGTCAAAAGGCCCTGAGTGACAGAGGTCGATTAAAGATTTATGTTAATGCCATGTCATTGTTGCTCATCGACTTCTGTCGACACTCTCCTTTGTTTCACTCCCGCACTTCAAACCGATCGGGACACCCAAAATAGAGAAGGACAAACATTTATTTATTTTTATTTTTCAATTCCAATTTGGGATTCCTCCATCACATTATGACAAGCATGTAAGTCACATGAAGCCAGACTAAACACTTCCAGCATGACCAACACCACTAAGCTGGACATTCAGCATGACCAACACATCACGAAGCCAGTTGACCACCATGACCAGCAAGACCAAGTTGTCTACTGGCAAAACAAAGCTGGTGGACAAGTAAAACCAGCATGACCAACATCACCAAACTGCATGATCACTATGACTAGCGTAACTGATCTGGTTAACCAGATCCTGACCAGTGTTGTATGTTGCATTTGATTTAAGTCATGCTGGTCATACAGCTTGGTGATGCTGGTCATGTTGGTTGACCAGTATGACCAGCATGACCATAATCCATAATACAACCATAAAGGCAAGATACACAATGCTGGTCAAGAGCTTTTTAAATGACTTTTTCACTTGTATTGGGTAATTTTTCACCTCAATGACCATCTTTTCAACCACCTTGACCATCAAAACCAGCTCAAAAAAACAGCTAAACCAGTAGAAACTGGTCTTGAGCTGGAATTTTTCAGCAGAGTGTTGTTGTCTTCTTGGTGATTTGCTCAGTATTTTGACTTTGTTTGATGGTTTCAGAGAGAACTTTGAATATTTTACTTTGATAATGTTTCTTTGAATAAAACACAAACATTAAACACATCCATTTTTCCATTCTAGGGAACCTTCACCTCCAAAAGGAGGTCCTTCACACCTACCTTGTTTGGTCTGGACTTCTGGACCTTTCACCTTTAACTATATTTGCATGTGTAAGGTGCTGCAGACCATGGTCAGGACCAAAGCACCAGACTTTGGTCCAGATTTTAGACCTTTAGTCCTCCAGACCATTGCTCGAATCAAACAACAGAAGATGACAAAAAAAACGATGTTGTGCAGAAATCGGACTCTTCTTGGGAAGAAGTATGGCCACACTCACAATTCCCATATCTGCTGCAACCCTGGATTAATACCTATTTATAAACAGAAATGTAAGGAACCCGCAGTTAAGTCCCTCTGCCAGGCGATGAGTGCACACGAAGGGAGTCGGATTCTCACAGGGAGTCGGAATTTTGCACAACACCTGGAAAAGCAGTTTGCATGTTGACAAAATGCCAAGGTGCACCCTTCTACAAACCAATCGGTACCAAGTATAGGGAGATGCAGCCCATGTAGGTGATGATGGCAGGACATAGTAAAACTTGTTAACATCCTAAAAGTCCTTCAGCTGGACTGCATCCTCTCTGGCTCTTTCATGAAGCAATTTTCTTCTAGGATGGGAGCATTTCTCCCCAGAGGCAGAGTTTTCCACTACCCACCACTTACCCAAGAATAATCCCAACTTTACACTCCTCAAAGCTCCCCATTCACACAGCTGTGGCTTTATTGAGTTATAAGGAATGTTTGCATTGCCATTCGCTGCAAAGTCTGTCCCTCTTTGTTGGACCTATCTTTAAGGGTTCTTTGAGGTTTCAGAAGTGTTTTTGTCCGTCGTTCTTTCTTTCGTTCACAGTTCATAATTTGTGCAAAATCAAAAGAGCTTCAGATTTGTTCTTTTCCAAAAAATCCCAGCCGGGCCTCGAAAATGCTTTCTCCCTAACTGGAGAAGAGAGATGGCCATGCATTCAGTCTCGGCCTCAGAGTTCATGGAGTGAGTGAAGAGAGTGTGTGAAAGCTACCGTCAAATTGCCCGGGCGCGAAGGCTTCTGAACACACACGGGCTTTAAGACACACCAGGCTCCATGGGAGAGGAAGATTTGCTTTCATCCTCTCCCCTGTCCATTCCCTCAATCTCTCTTTCTCTCTTAAAGTGTACCACCAATACCTCCAGTCAGCGCTTTGAGTGCAGGGCAGCGATGAGTTCAACCTGGCCAAGCCGTCTCTCTCAGAGACCCCATGCTGTGAACCGAGCTCGAGAGAGGGAACTCCGCCCTTGCTTAGAAAAGTACGGGAGGAGAGTGCTGATGCAATGCTACTCATTAATGGAGTTTGCTCTGTGAAATACGATTAGGCTCTGTGATGTGCTTTGGCTCAGACTTAACTCTGAAATTAGGTGCAACAATGGGAATCCCCCAAGCTGAGAGGTGAGGATGATGTGCCATAGCCCAGAAAGTATCAAGCTTTTGTTGCAGTGATGATTATTTCCCACATACTTCTTCTTTAATCATGTCTTTATGTACCAAAACCAGCCACAATGGCCAGTTCAAACCTCTCTTGTAGTAAAAAAAACAAGTAATTAAATATATTTATATATTTTTCTGCAGCACTCCACCAATCAGGCCTTTATGGTGGAGTGGCCAGACAGAAGCCACCTCTCAGTAAAAGGCTCATGTCAAGCATCATGTCTGGAGGCAACCAGGCACTGCTCATCACCTAGCCATTACCCTTCCTACAGTGAAGCATGGTGGTGGCAGCACCGTGCTGTGGGGATGTTTTTCTGCAGCAGGAACTGGGAGATTAGTCAGGGTTGAAGGAAGGATGACTGCAGCGATGTAGAGACATCCTTGATGATAACCTGCTCCAGAGCACTCTGGGCCTCAGACTGGGATGAAGGTTTATCTTCCAATAAGACAACAACCCTAAGCACAAAGCCAAGATAACAAAGGAGTGGCTTCTGGGCAACTTGTCCTTGAGTGGTCCAGCCAGGGCCCAGACTTGAACCCGATTCAACATCTCTGGAGATATCTAAAGATGGCTGTGCACCGACACTCCCCATTCAATCTGATGGAGTTTGAGAGGTTCTGCAAAGAAGAATGGTAGACACTTTCCAAAAACAGGTGCCAATTTATAGCATCAAACTTGAAAAGACTTGAGGCTGTAATTGCTGGCAAAGTAGTGAGCGAAGGCTGTGAAAACCTATGTACATTATATTTTTGTTTTAAATTTTTTTATAATTTTGCTAAAATTTCTAAAAAGTTTTTCACTTTGTCATCGTGGGGTATTGGGTGCAGAATTTTGAAGGAAAAAACTAATCCGTTTAGGAAGCAGGTTGGAATCAGGTTGGACAAATGAATACTTTCTGGATGTGTAGATCAAAAAATATTGTCCATATCAGAATGTTTAATCATTTTTGCTCCTGGTAACTTTTATCTTCCTTCTCCATAGCACTGCAAACCTCCTTCTTACCCTCCTTTTCATTGAGTGTATTTTTTGGATTGCTGATACAAAATTTAGGTCTAAAAGGGTACAGATATGTAATCCTACATAGATCCATTCATATTCATATTCTGGATTAGTTTCTTAAGAGGACGCTTGTGAATGAGACCTACTGAGGCTTTTTCTTTCCAACATTGGAAGCCATTGTAAGCATTTTTCAGCCATGTCTTTTAATATGTGACCATACTGTTCCAGCATAACCTTCAACATGAATTCCAAGGACAGATGAATGGATTTGCTTTGTGCCCCAGCTGCAATTAGACCGATTGATTCTTGAGAATCAATGTGCAACACCAAGAAACAAGTAATTACTGAGTGCAAATCTATTCATTACTGATTGATTCATAAAGAAATTGTCATTATCTCCGTTGCTGCACCTTTTCTTCCATCACTGTTTGAGACCTTTGCTTATTTTCCTCTTTATTGCTAAGATAAGCATATCGGGCCAACTGTGCAGCACTGATGCAGTTGGAATAAACACGTTTTAACCCACCAGCATTGTTTACGATCACAATCTTGAAATTATCCTCATTCAATTGACTTAATTTAATCAGATTATCTCCACATGATTACCCGGTCTTGCTCCACTTTGGACTAATTAGCTAAGCTCACTCAGGATTATTTGCAAACACAAAAATAACTGACCAAAAATAAGGAAATTGAGAAGATTCGGTGTTGTTTTAATGGGAGAAAAACATTTTTTTTTAACAGTCAGCCGCTGATTATCCAGTGTGCTGGAATGGTTATGACAACACAGATGATTATAGAAGGTCAGTCTCAAATGCCAAGTCTGTAAGCGATGCTATAAAAGTGCAGCTTGTACTGAGGCACTACTGTCCATAATAAATGCAGTTATGACAGCAATTAACCCTGGCTGTATCCTTTAGAAGGTTACAGGTCAGAATCGTTCTCTTTCAGAAGCCAGACTAATGAAATCTGATCGAATCAATGGCCATTTATCATACAGGGCTGTCAATGGCAAGTGATTCTCATGCTTCCTTTATTGTTTGTGTACTTTTAAAACCATGACCAAACAAGGGTTTATCTGGTTTGTTAAAAGCAGTCATATATAAAACTCAGATGGAGAAATAATCTTTGATGGATGGTATCTTCTATAGGGTTTTCAAAAACACTTAATTTTACAGTGCTCTTATTATACTGTAAGTGATAATGTAATTACAGTCAATCAAAAGTAATTTAAAATAATGAATAAAGAGTAACCATGTGGTTCAGCATATGACTAACACCTGTTACATTTGTGTAAATACATTTCTGAATGTCCAAAGTCCTGTTTCCAAGACAACTCCTATTAACAAAAAGAAAAATCATAGGAAAGTACAATCTTCGTTAATTGAATTCCATGAACATAATTATATTATGCGACTGGTATTGTTTCTATACTCCAAATTATTTATTATTTATCTTTTTTTTTTCCTGCAGCAACTGAACAGAACATAGACTGCTAACTGGTATTAAAGATCAGCAGCAGTGTAGTTACTGAAACCGTATCAGAAACACAGTCCGGTAGCCGGTATTAAAGATCAGCAGCAGTGTAGTTACTGAAACCGTATCAGAAACACAGTCCGGTAGCCGGTATTAAAGATCAGTAACAGTGTAGTTACTGAAACCGTATCAGAAACACAGTCCGGTATTAAAGATGCGACGCTTGTAGTTACTGAAACTGTATCGAAACACAGTCCAGTAGCGGTATTAAGATCAGCAGCAGTGTAGTTACTGAAACTGTATCCAGAAACGCACAGTCCGGTGGCGGTGTTAAAGATCGCAGCAGTGTAGTTACTGAAACCGTATCGCAGAAACACGGTCGGTGGCCGATTATTAGATCAGCAACAGTGTAGTTACTGAAACCGTATCAGAAACACAGTCCGGTGCTTGGTATTAAGATCATTAACAGTGTAGTTACTGAAACCGTATCAGAAACACAGTCCGGTAGCGGTATTAAAGATCAACAGTGTAGTTACTGAAACCGTATCAGAAACACAGTCCCGTGCTTGATTAGTAAAGATGCGAAGCAGCAGTGTAGTTACTGAAGCTGTCGAAACACAGTCGATGGCGACGTAAAGATGAAGCAGCAGTGTAGTTACTGAACCTGTATCAGAAACACAGTCCATTAGCCGGTATTAAAGATCAGCAGTGTAGTTACTGAAACTGTATCAGAAACACAGTCCGGTAGCCGGTATTAAAGATCCAACAGTGTAGTTACTGAAACCGTATCAGAAACACAGTCCCGGTTGCTTCGGTATTAAAGATCAGCAGTGTAGTTACTGAAACCATTATCAGTACAGTCCAGTGGCGGTATTAAAGATCAGCAGTGTAGTTACTGAAACTGTATCGAAACACAGTCCAGTAGCTGGTATTAAAGATCAGCAGTGTAGTTACTGAAACTGTATCGAAACACAGTCCGATAACCCATTATTAAGATCAGCAACAGTGTAGTTACTGAAACTGTATCAGAAACACAGTCGGTAGCGATTATTAAAGATCCAGCAGCAGTGTAGTTACTGAAACGTATCAGAAACACAGTCGGTGGCGGTATTAAAGATCAGCAGCAGTGTGGTTACTGAAACCGTATCAAACACAGTCCGGTAGCGGTATTAAAGATCAGTAACAGTGTAGTTACTGAAACCATTATCAGAAACACAGTCCGGTAGCGGTATTAAAGATCAACAGTGTAGTTACTGAAACTGTATCAGAAACACAGTCGGTAGCGGTATTAACGATCTATCTATCTATCTATCTAACTATCTATCATCTATCTATCTATCTATCTATCTATCTATCTATCTATCTATCTATCTATCTATCTATCACTGTGTCTGTCTGTCTCAATGATAATTGCACACATAAAGCGTGGTCTCTGACTTTTGAACAGTGTTGTTTTTTCTGTGCCAGCCATGCTGGGAAGTCCAGTTCACCATGTATATCATTTTATACATCCAACTAAACGTGGTGGTCTGTTCTGCAACTTATAACGTCCAAATTATTGGTCACTGTATCCCACCATCCAGACAGATCACTGCGCTGTGGTCTTTTGTGGCTTGGTGATTTGCTTACTACTGAAATTCATTTCTGTATCCAGCTATGCAGTATAAACCCATCTTCTCGTGTTACCTCTGTGTATGGACGGCACCGTAAACAGGCTGCATATGCAAGCAAAGCCTCCGTTCACTATTTACCTTTTCTTTTTCCAAATGTTCCACGGCTCTGCATTGTCACTCTAGATACAATACCAGACTCCTTCCTTTAAACGAAAGGTCATTCAATTGTCCTGGAAATCCAAAGGAGGTATTTAAACATCATTTCTAAAAGGGGAGCACAGTGGGCAAAGTACCAACACTATGCACAATGCTTGTGCTTGCTCTTCTGGCTGTCAGCAGTGGTCTCACAATAGGCTCTGTAAGGGAAATGTCTCACTGTCTGCAGAGAAACGACTTACAAGCAGACTTAGTGTCAAGCGAAGCAGGGGGAGCTGCTGCGCTGGCCGATTAAGGTCTCAGGCATGTAAACAGGCCAGTTAGGGACAGGTCAGTGAGCTGAACCCATTAGACGGTTTAGGCCTCAGCTTCCAAACACCAACCAGTAGGCCGCAACAGAGGAGCCCATGAGGAGCAACGCTGAGAACACCATGGCTAGAGGCTTGTACGGGCTTTCTGCTTTCTCAATATCTACACGATTGCCTTTGTTTGGTAGTACTAAACCCAGATTAGCGGCTGGCCTCTGAAGTTCTACGAAGGGAGAGTTCATCTCCTGGGCAGTGAAGACTTTGCGTTCACACTAGAAACAAGAGAAAGTGCTGATGGCCATGATTTCGTATGTCCGTTTGAAAAAGAAAGACCTCCAATCGGGCACCCTTTCTAAAGACCTCTGATTTCAATCAGCAATCATTTTCCCACCATGATCCCAAAGCACTGGTAAGATGCTTAGATGGACCACTTGAAAAACAAATGGCGGTGCACTTATTTATCTCGCGCAGAGACTAAAGATGACACAAAGCACAGGCCTAGTTCATCAGAGCCAAGATCTGTACTCACCAATCTAGATCCACGAGAACTCCACCTCCCTTCATGCTGAATAGACGTGTAATTAGCAGGAGCTTCAGTTTCGCATAAAAAGCCCCGCCAGCTGAAGGTGAGCGCCTATAATCTCCCGTTCATTGAAGTGTCAGGAGAAAACGGAACGTTCTGCTGCCAGCTTGTGACGGTCCTTGCCAGCCTATTCACTGCTGCCGTGCCACGCAGTGATGTGGGCAGGCTATTTTCAAATAGGCCAGACAGTGATGCCTTCATGCACCTGGCTTTCAAAAGATAGAGAAGATCCGGAGTGAGAGCACTTGCTCAAAACACTCTTATCAGCAAAACGGAATTCGCAGTTTTCAGCCAAACTTCGGAAAAGTTTGTTCAAAGAAAAAAAGAGAGAGAGAGAGAGAGAGAAAAAAAACCTCTTTAGTGATCTCATCCCATGCTGCTATCTTTGTGCTCTAATTTCCAATTCCCAGCCATTTCTCATGGAAAAATAAACCAAACGTATAGATAATCTCCTCCTGTGAAGCATCAAAAAATGCTTAGGCTGATGTAATAAGTAACATCTTCTTCTCTGCAAGAGACTTCGCTCACTGTGATGTTTGTTGATTATTTCCTTTGTGTTCATTATTAATGGCGGGGCATCGGCTTTGTGTGGCTATCTCGTCCATCTGACTCCACAGCAGGCTGCTTCCTCTTTCAGCCTTTCACATTTTCCTTCCCTTCCTATCTCAAAAGGGAGCAAGCTAATGTCCACTGGTAACCATGGAAACCTTCATACCACTGGTCAATTTTTCAGCATGAGCTTCTGTGCTGTCTTAGTCCCCAGCCTTGATGATCATATCCACTTGACTCCTTCCATTCAAAGTAATTCCAGTACTCAGAGGGGCAGTGGTGCCCTCAGAAATCTTTTATAGGGGTGTCCAGATGAGGCCAGTGGAAATCTTAGAGTGGGACACCGAAACCGAAAGCCGTAACTGAAATTCAGGAATTCTATGATGCTGCTGCAGTTTGTAGAATTGTTGGTAACAATGTCAGAGTGAAGGTGGTACAGTACCACTCAAAGGTCTGGACACATTTGACTGAATGTACTGGAGATGTACTTTTTATTGCTATTAAAATACTAATAACAATATATACTATTGCTCAACAGTTTTGGGACACCTGCAAGCTTTTCCTGGGGTATCTGTCTCTACTGTCCAGGGAGGGCTTTCTACTCCATTCTGGAGCTCTTCACTAGGATCTATTTCTACTGTACTTTCTTTTCCACTGTCCACTCTATCAGCCCCACGGACCACACAGGAGCACTTTGTAGTTCTATAATTATAGACTGTAGTTCATCTGTGTCTCTGCAGACGTTATTCTCCTCCTTTCACCCTGATCTTCAGTGATCAGGACCCCACAGGACCACCACAGAGCAGCTATTATGTGGGTGGTGGGTCATTCTCAGCACTGCAGTCACACTGACATGGTGGTGGTGTGTTAGTGTGTGTTGCTCTGGTACGAGTGGATCAGACACAGCAGTGCTGCTGGAGTGTTTAAACCCCTCAGTGTCACATATATTAGAAGCATATTATGCATATGCGAGTCAATGCTCTGGGGAACTGGAGGAGCCACCCCCTAAATACTACTACCTGATGTTTACATGGACACATTTTTCAATTATTACCAGTTGGTGCTGATAAGCTCCACCCATTTTTCCCAAATAGTGTTTGCAAAAATTTAAAATATTCACATCCTGAAGCTCCAAGCTCCATTCGATGCCAATAGGTTCACGTTTATCTGGTCCAGATTCTATTTGCAGCATTTCTCTACAGGGACCAGACAAGCAGTGTGTGCATTTGCACATCTGTGTCAGCAGTGGGTGCGACTTAATGTAGCCGCCCACAAACCCAACGGAACCCTCTTATGTTTCCAGTGTTTGTATACTTGAACCCTCCCATCCGTCAGAACCTCTTTGCGTGAGTCACATTAAATCAGTACACAAGCTCGGTTTCTCAGCCAACACCTTGTTTGCATGGTAAAGTTCAATGCTATTTGCTTCGCCACACAGGGATTTGTAACATAAAAGGGTGAGATGTCAGTTTCTGCCGCATTTGCTGTGCAGACTTGTATGAAAACATAGCAACACCAATGCACCAGTGCTGCAAATATGCTTTTACACGGCTGCTGCATTTATGCATGAGTTTGTTGCCCTTTTTGACTCCTTAATGTTACTCTTTCATGTTGTACCACGTTTTATTGTCATGCAAATCTGAGACCTGATTCAGGAAACGTCTTTGGTAGGGATTGGAGAAGCACACATTTTTAAGTGAATGATAACAAGCACAACTACAAAACATTAAATAAATGAGGTAACGTGTGTGTGTGTGTGTGTGTGTGTGTGTGTGTGTGTGTGTGTGATCTCTGCTTGAAAAAGATGTCAACGAAGTAATGAGAAATGCTAGACTTTTGTGTGCCAGAGTTTCAGCGAATGTTATCTCCAATAATGACTGTCTTCTTCCTGTTGGAGAACAGAAACAAAGCAAAGAGGACCAATCTAATGAGCCACAGCCTCCCTCAGACATCACAAAGAATGCTGTCTCCTCATTTGAGAAGGTACACAAGATATATATGTGTCAGCTGTGTTAGAAGGCTAAGGTGGCATCTATGCTTTCACAGTGTTGAGGACAAGGTGGTCTCTTTATTCTCTTACATTTTCCTCAAGCCCCCTCCGATACAATACAGATATCATACTGGTTTCTATGATGGGGAGATCTCCAGACCCTGCTGCAGCAAGGCAGTCCCAAACCAGGACACTTCCACCACCATGCTTCACAGTTGGTATGAGGATCTTGTGCTCAAATGCTGTTTGGTTTGTGCCAAACATGTCTTCTGTTACTGTCCAAAGCACATTGTTCCAGAAGTCCTGCACTTTGTCTAGATTTTCTCTGGAGAACTTTGGTCTTTCACTGATGTTTTTCTTCCTCCTTTCTATTGTAGATGCTGCACTTTCTCATCACCTGTGTCGAGAGCTACCTGTAGGACCCATGATGACATTTTAGGATTGTTGAAGACTACTTAACACATCCTGTGATCTGTTCTTGGGCTGATCTTGCTAGATCTTGTCATGTTGGCAGTTGTTTGAAATGTTCTCCACTCTGGAGAGTGGAAAAGCAGATTTCTAATAGTTTTGAGATCTTTTTACCTTCCCAGACTCATCTGCATCTAAAACCTTCTTTCTGACGGCCTCAGAGAGCTCTTTGGATCTTGCCATTGGGATCCCACTCACTTCAACAATCAAGTGCACACCAAACTAATGTCTGAGGTTTAAATAAAAAAAGCCTCTTCCAAAGTCCTCTCTAAAGATGGTGTAATCATTCGCAGCCAGTGTTGTTCATCTGATTCTAAATTGAGCATTTTAAGAAGTAATAAGTGTCAGACGTGCTGTAGACAGTATGATCACGGGTGGTACATGGTCTAAAACCTGAGAAGCACTGCAGTAAAAATTGAGGGGCTGTGTAAGAAAGCACTGGTGAACGAATAAAAGCAGAGAATATAAACAAAAGGAATGTGTAGGTCATAACTTTGAATGCAGCATCCTTTAGAAGTCTTGGCCAATTTTGTTTTCGGAAACTAAAACATTTAACATTTTTTAACAAGATACAGTCATTGTATATATATTTCTTTCATTTTTGTAAAGTGTCCTTGAGTGTTCTGAAAGGCGCTTATAAATCAAATGTATTATATATATATATATATATATATATATAGATAGATAGATAGATAGATAGATAGATAGAGTTATTTTTTGTGTTACTGTTGCTTATAAGGACTAAAAAACATTTTATGTCTCAAAAATGTATCATTTAGAGTGTTTTAATGTGGCAATTCAAGAATTTTGATGAATTATTTGTATTGGTTAGATTGACAAGGATATTTATAATAAAACATTCTTCAAAATACTTCAAAACAACCAAATTATTCTTTGTAATTTTTTGTTATTGATGTGTGTGTGTGTGTGTGTGTGTGTGTGTGTATTATCCCTTCTCAGCCCATTCATTCTCACTTCCCTCTGTAATCTGAAATATGTCATTGACCCCACCCCTGCTGATTGGTCAGTCAGACTCTGTATGCAGGTTGAGCATGTACTTGTGGTCAGAGTAGTAAACATGCACTGGAAGAGTTTTAGGCATTTAAACTGGATTTAATTCAGCTGGAAATGCATTTATGCAGTTTATGATAAGTATATCATATCTGTAGGTTACTCTGATCCGGAGTTATGAGGTCTTGCCTTCGAACAGACCATCTTAGGTAGTTTTATATTATCGCAACATTTAAAGATGGCATTTATGGACTCTATAAAGAGCACAACTCTCACGTATCTGATTTCAAGAATACAAGAGAAGCAGGAATTACATTTCCTGCTTGTTAAGGAGGTGTCATTAAAACTGTGTCTCTATGGGGTGTTAAATGTGTTCTAAGAACCTGTACAGAAATGAAGTCTTCACCTTCAGTTTGAGGCAGAAATGAGGTTAATACATGGTCTCAGAACAGCACTCTTACCTTCACAATGTTTCCTGACCATTAAAAGGTTCTACAGTACAGGTTTCAGACTGGAAGCCTAATGGGTGCGTTTAAATGTGACACAACAGAGAGGTTATTAAGATGCCAAAGAAATGATCAAATATCATTATCAGCCATTATGAGCAGAATTCTTATGAACGTTCCACATTTCAATCAACAGCATTACTTTTGCATATATTCATGAGCTATATAATGTCAGTTAAAGCCCCACACTGGCATTTTAACGGTGTCCTGCATTGTAATGTGATGAAAAGGAGACAGAAAGCAAATTAATGTCAAATCTGCGTCTGGAATACTTGTTCAGATGAACTGGACCTGACGTGTGTTGAGCTTGAGTCGGGTTCAGTGTTTGTGTTAGGATGACCAACATCTTTTCTCTGTCTGTTCGGTATCTGTTGCAGGTTTAAACAATTATATATTTAATAATACATTTATTAATATATTAATATTAATTAAAATTCCCACATTTTCTACACAATAAGTTCTCTACATGGACCTGCATCTTCACAGCCACTGGCCAAACATAGGACTTGGTCTACTGTTCTTTAATAAAATTATGATTTTAAAATAATAAAATAATTGGTTAAATAATAAATAAAATAATTAAAATAATTATTTGTTCAGTTTTCAACTCTAATCTGCAGTATGAACATATTAACTCTTAAAACCTGAGGCCCGAACTTTGTTGGCAGCTACATTATGTTTTCTAGGTTTCATAACTCAGGATCAGAGTAACCCACAGACGTATCATCAAAACTACCACTTGTAGTAGTGTAAGACTTACACTATTAAGAGTTTGTCTGTTTTTGGTTTTTGTAAGAAATACAGCTCAGAAAACAGCTACATTTCACTCAATTCCAACCAAATTAAGTCCCAGTTTAAATGCCGTAGCAGCCATGCAGTGTATATTCACTACTTTGCCCACCTGTACGTGTCCAGCCGGCATACAGACTGATCAGCAAAAGGGAGTGGACCAAATGTCACTGACCCAGATATTGGGTTATAGAGAAAAATAAGAAGGGAGGGGTTGTTTCATCTCTTTCTTTGTTCACACATCGTTCAAAATTCAGAATTTCACAACTTATCAAAAAGATCATAGTCAACTCAAAAACACTGTATGATCAATGTCCAAAAGGAATATGCACCGCCATTTTTTCCTTATAAGCAAAACAAAAAGCAAAAAACAAACAAAACACACACACACAAAACAAACAATGTAAAGTTTTGGTCAAAACATGGTCAATTTCATAACCTTTTATAATTGGTTATACAATTATAATATTCATTCAGTTCAGTGATATTAAGACATGCTGTACTGGTTTTACTGGTGTGTTACTGGGTTATAACTAATCACTGCAGACTGAAGGGATTGTTTCTGACCCGAGTTCTCCTAAATGGGGCACTGCATCGAAATTGGACTTTCACACAGACACGTGCTTCAATTTTCTTCAATTAATTACTGCATGGGTAATGATGCTGTCATGGGGTCATGGACAAATTATGGGCATCAAGCAGAGAGAACATCTAAGGAGAGACTGGAACTACTAAAATCAGGTCCGGAACTGTCCAGCCTGTTATTTGAAACAGTAGGCGACAGTAGGGAAGCATCATCCTGAGGAATGCGGTCAGAAAAACATCTTGAATGATCACTTAAATGTGTGGTGAAATCAAATTGTATAAAAACGACAGTAGAACTCAGGATCTGTTTAATAGTGAAAGTAAGAGCATTTCCACTCACACAGTGTGAAGGTAACTCATGGGACTAAACAGCTGTGTAGCCTAGTGTCATCCCTAGTTCTGACCATACGAGCTTGTGGGGGCAGTGCTATGATCTGGGGTCACTGCATGTCGAGGTTCAGCAAAATCATGTGCCAATAGAATGAGATGAGCTGACCGGAATATACTGAACGTCCAGGTTATTCCATCAATATGGCATGGCTCAAAATGTGGAAGAGTGGTTCAGGAAGCAGGAGACATCGTTTTCTCACGTGGACTGACCACCACAGAGTCCAGACCTGAACCACATTGAGAATCTTTGGGATGTGCTGGAGAAGACTTTGTGCAGTGGTCCAAATCTCCCATCATCAACACACGATCTAAGGGAAAAATGACGCAACTCTGGCCAGAAATAAATGTGATGTTGCAAACGCTTGTGGAAATGATGCCACAGCGAATGTGTGCAGTGTGTATTTTATGTTGTTTAGACAAGAATTAATGGAAGATAAATAAATGAATAAATTGGAAAATGAGAAAGGAAAAGTGGAAGCGGCACAGAAGACAATGAGCCCACAGAGGCTCACATGCAAACTCATTACTCAAAATGGCGCTGAAGGTAGAGCGACTGCTATTGGTTGAGAACAACCAGGAGACAGAGCTTTACACATGTATCTGCTTCCTGTCATGTGCGAGCGGACAGAACAGATGACACGGGTGGAGGCAAACGCAGAGGTGAGGAATTTAATGAAATAAAGAAAAACAAAGCATTTACTTACACAGGGGGAACAAAGTGCAAACAAAACAAAAGCAAACTACGCTAACAAACAGGGTCGCTAACCAACAGGGTCGCTAACCAACAGGGTTGCTAACCAACAGGGTTGCTAACAAATGGAAGAAAACATACCAACAACAAACAGTGACAGTAACTAAAGGACTGACAAAGACAGACTGAGACAAAGGGTCTTAAATACAAAACACTGGACACACCTGAAACTACTGATTATAAAGGGGCACAGGTGGGAAAGGGGCGGAGCAAGGGAGGAGCCAGAACCAAAACAAAAGACAAACCATGTGCAAACTGAGAGGGAAGACAGGGCTGGAAAGAGACAGACATGACACTCCTTAGAGCTTTATATGTGGAAGCACTTTATGAAAGGTTTGCAGTTTGAGATTTTATGGAGCCCATGAGAGATCAAAGCAATATTTTGGGGCATCAAGAAAACTTTGCTCTCAAATTGCAAAATCGTGCGCTAATTTTACTAAATCTTGCACTCGCTTTACAAAATCATGGGCTCGCTTTATTAAATCTAAACGGCCGAACTATTTAGTAAAAATGTGAGCACAATTTGTATAAAACACGCGCCCATTTTCATTAATTCATGCTCTTGTTTTATTAAATCAATCCCTCAATAATGGGACCTTAATCATCAAAGGCACAGCGACGAAGAACGCTTTCCTCAGCATTCTTTTTAAAGTACGTAGACTTATAATTATACAATGCTGGGTGACTAGAGTTGCCAGTACCCGCTAAATATTAGACGTCTTGTGGATGTGCAGATTATGCCTACATAGGGATACAGCGATGATCTGCATATTCATAACGACGTCTAATGTTTAGTGGGTATGTCTTTGTACACCGTAACTAAATCCATGTTAAAATGCCTCAAATGACTCAATCTGGCCCACATACTATGAACAGGAACAGTAACAGTGTTCCCAATCAATTACAACCCATTGTAACTATGTTGTTGCACGAGAACTGCCTTTAGAACCATTTTTAGCAATGGTTTTGCACACAAACCCCACACTTCCCACTATCCTGTTACTATCAGGGCATTGCCACTGTCCTACAACTTAGGCATACTTCACCCCCCACCTAACCCATGGGAATACCGATGTGACTCCATGATCACGTCCATTATTCCCAATGAAAAACATGTTAGAGCTATGCTTAAACAAATTATTATTATTTTACATGATGTATCCCAAGTCTAACACCTCCACAGTCATTTATCCAAAGCTATAACCACAAATATTACATTTTATTCAGCCCTGCGGGTGATGATAGCCTGGCGTAAGCTTGAAGATGGATATTTATGCCCAGTTTTGAATAGCACAGGGATAAACAAACACTTCCGATGTATACTGGCAGTGGATAGACAGCATGCACTGGAGTCCAGTTTAAAACTGCAGGTGTCCATCTACCATTAGCAATAATTGATTGCATTGTGGCCATTATCCAGTTTCACAAACGGACTTATTAATCTCAAATTATTGCAGAGGCACTTCAAAGCAATTGCTCTGAGGAACACAGAACAAACACTTAGAAGTCATAAAGGCATTTAATGCTTTTTGGAGAAGCAGCAGTGAGACGTTCTCACTAATCAGCCTGTAAGTGCAATCCAGACAGCGTCCGGGCCCGCGCCTCATTAAATCTGAATTGGTTTCCCTTCAGTTTGCCTATGGAGCAGATCTGTATTCACCCCAGGTGATGAACCTCCACTCTCTGACAATTAAGAAATTGCATTTGCACCCCGTGCACATTTGTTTTCCAGTCATTGTGTGCTTCTAAGGACACAATCGGCATGCTCGGTGACATCATTCATTTGTTTACCCACCCATTACCAAGGTGACACTATAATGTTCACTCCATTAAATTAAAATCTGCCGCGTTCGCGCTGTACATTACATCGTCCACTGTGCAACTGGGCTGGAATTTGATGGGAGGAAAGATGACAGTGCTATTCTTTAGATGACCGATGTTCAAAAATCGTCAAAAGTCCACCCATATGCTCTCAAATATGAAGACTAATTACCAGAGTAGTGATGGAAACTGTTTCCCATTTCAGTGCGGTTTTCTGCATCCCCTCATCATCTACGACTCACCACTCAGATATGATTCACACCTAGGTTACACGAGGAACAAAAAACAGTTTTCAGGAGGTACGACATGCACTTACTCTGCATGCATCCCCACGGCGTATTGTATAAGCTGTCAAAGCCAACGTGCTGAATGGAGAGGTCGTCAGTGGATCATCTGCTCAGAGTATTTTAGTGAAGGAGCTGAAACACTGACGGGTTTAAAATGAAAGGTGTTTGGTTTTATTATGAGGATATTCTGTCACTGCATGGGAAGCTGGATGCCAGTGCAAGTTTTATTGATATAAACAAACAATATAACTGATGGCCTGGCACCCTGCCCAGGGGGTCTTGCACCTGACTCCGGGTGGGTTCTGGATCCACCATGACCCGATTCAGGGTGAAGTGTATAAGATCAAGACTGACTGATAAACAATATAAAGACACTGGAAAATCAGAATAAAGTCAAACTGGAACCACGGCAACCTTCACACAGCAGGTAAAAGTGGCTCAAATCCATTCTTTTTTGTGTCGTCTGATCCAGACGTGTCAAAGTAACTCAGCATTCCTGACAGTGAAGATTTTAGGGACATAACAAATATTTGGGAAGATCTCAAATCCCGATAAAACATGCCATGACCGCTCAGTGTTTCTAAGGAAATGGCTGGTTGGAAAAAAAAGGCAAAGTTGAAAGAAACCAAGAAACATCTAAAGCAAAATAGTGACCAAATAATGAGCCCTTTTTTTCAGTGGTCAGGCCAATGGTCAGTCACTGCAGCTCCTTTGATGGTGACAAAATAAAAGCAATTTGAGCAATAAAAGCAACTGAGCATGACCTGTTCAGACTAATGTTAAAAATAAAGATCAGTTATGGTGAGGAAAATTGGTCGAAAGCCAACTACAACCCCACAACACTACATAGACACTAACACACAATACTGAAAAATTCAGGCCTAGATATACACCATGACTGACAAGACACACCTGCAAGAGATAATAAGAGGGCAGGGCCACGAGAGAGAACACCTGGGAACACTAAAGTCTAGAAGGGACGAAGTTGGAGACAAGAGACCAACACAACTACGACCAATTTAAACAGTGATTTAGGAACCGAATTTTGAATGAAAATATTACAGTAAAGCAGTGAGTTTTCTCCTGATATTGTAATTTTATCACAGGTAGCTGGAGTTAAAGATCACACGCCATTACATTACATCATATGGGTCAGTGATGTAATTGGCTCCGCCCCCTCTGATCTGTCAAAGTCTGCATGCAGGATGAGCATGTACACATGAACATATATACACAGACACACTGGGGCAGCACGGTGGTGCAGTGGATAGTGCTGTTGCCTCACAGCAAGAAGGACCTGGGTTTGATCCCTGGGTGGGGGATCCCTGTGTTTGCGTCGGTTTCCTCTGTTTCCCACAGTCCGAAGACATGCATGGCAGGTGAATTGGTGGCCCCTTAGTGAGTGTGCATGTGTGTGCCCTATGATGGACTAGTGCCCTGTCTAGGGTTGTTTCCTGCCCTTGCGCTCAGAGTTGCCAGCTGGGCATTCCTATTCAGGAATAAGCGGTTCAGAAAATGGATGCAAACTGGATTACACTGTTGGATAGTGTAGTGTGTGTACCATGTCATTAGGTTAATCTGATCCTGAGATACGAAGTGTAGATAACAGCATGTAGCCACTTACAAAATGCAGATCTCAGGTTCTAAATCAGCGTCTCTACACACACTGCAGGCCTTTCTTTCTTTATAAAGCTAAGCTTTTCCAGGAAGGGTCTGCACCCACCACAACCTTGAGCATGAAGAAGAAGCTGTGATTTTAGTGACTTTCACACTGGCTTGGGCTTCCAAAGACCATCTATTCACTTCGCACCACAAGCCTTTTACTCAAAAAGCCGTCCTCCGACAAGCTCATTTGCTCTAATGAAATATGTGCCCATTATGTCGTCGGTATTATTTGAGCGGTACAGAGGGAGATTATTATCGTTCATTGAACTCAGCATGTGACTGAAGCAGGCTGGTAATGGTCATTGCCCTAAGCCAAGCTCATTTACCCTACACTAAAACCTCTACACCCCCTCATTGACACCCTGTATAGATTGGGTGGGTATCATAGTCGTATCTAATTGTAGCAGGCCTTTGTTGCTTGTCTCAGAGGCATTGTGAGGTTGAGCCTTTAACAAGAGCTCAGCTGGCTAATCCATCGCCTCTGCACTACCGGACTTACAATAAAACTTTGCTCCATTTATTCGCTCATGAACTCATGTTACGTGTTTCCGCAGCACATGGAGAACCATGGGAAAGTGTTATATGTAGAGTAAATAATTGCTCTTCCTTATCTAAACATTTTGAAACAGTGATCAGCAAACCCATTGGCGTGCAGAACAAAGGCCATGTTTGATGGTTTTTGAGCGAATTTACCAGAGCCTAAAATTGAAAGCCTTAATCTGTTTCGCAAAGATTTGGATCCTAATGGAACTGCGGGTTTTGATGTAAATAGAAAAGAAATGGCTCTTTTCTTTCTTTTATAAGTGACTTTTCTAAATAATGTGGCAAATGAAATCATACAGCGCCTGAATGTTCTGCGGAGAAAAGGACAAAGGTACACGTGAGTCATCGTGCGAACACAAGCAAAGTCCACAGGCAGGGTAAGACCCCTCTGCGCTGGTGTTAATAGATTTCTTAAATGAGCAGTTGAGCAGATAAAGCCATTCTTCATCCGCTGATACTGACGCGCCTCACCTTGAAGGCCCGGAGAAGATAAGCAGGAATCGGATTGACAGCGCAAAGTCATTTCCAGCCTCTCTAGCAGGCTTACTCTAGCATGAAACCAGGACTGAACTGCCTGACCTGGTCACAGCTTGGAACAGCGGCCCAACAAAACTATCTGTGTTAAATTAATGCCTTCACTCTTTGACAGGTCGTCAGCGTGTTGGGGAGAGCGGTGCAAGTTTATTGGTTTTTTGTTCTTTCTTCAGTTTTCAAGCAAGAATATTCGCTATAGAAGCCACTTGCATCACGTTTTCCAAACTGTTTACGTACTTGAAGGACAAATGGACATATTTGTCCTAATGCTGTCGTAAAAATCATAAAATGTCACACATATGATTAAAGTCAACCTCAAGGAATTTGTAACATTTTAATCAACTTAGACAGATCAACCATAACATTATGACCACCTCTTTGTCTCTGTACTCACTACGTTTTGTATCAGCTCTGCTGACCATATCCATATCGTCCCGCGTCCTGTGAGCACTGATGAAGGACTAGAGGATGACCAAGACAAAATGTGCAGAAACAGATTCTGTCTCTGATTCTGTACATCCTCCAAATGGACCAACTAGGTCTAATAGAGTGTCTAATAGAGTGGACAGTGAATGGACACAGTGTTTAAACACTCCAGCAGCACTGCTGTGTCTGATTAACTCCTGCAACACACACTAACACACCACCATGTCAGTGTCACTGTGAATGTACAGACACCGAGATGGTCATAATGTTATGGTTGAGTGGTGTATTTGCTCTCATCCACTGGTGGTGCTGTTTTACCAAATGCAGACAAGTCAGCCTGCCATGCACACAAAGATGAACTGAGAAAACAGTCGGTGCATCCCAATCACTCCAATAGTTACCGGTGAAGTGGACAATGCAGGACTGAATCCGGACATTTTACATGAGATTCCAGTTTGTATGGAGTGAAAGGGTTCATTTCAAATGTCAAACCGTGTAGGAAGCATTGAAATTTACCCATCGGTCATCATATCTTGAGAGTTGAAACAGACGTAGTAGATGGTAATGGGAACAGGGCAGTCAAAAGAAATGGGACACTCTAACATTACATGGTAATCCCAAATAAAAGGACATAACCATGTGAAGTTCCCTTACCTGATGTCACATGATTGATGTTTATGGAGTACCAGGGCACTTCTTAGGGACCCCGTGGAAGGGAATGTAGCTAGTGTCTCCACAACATGCTGCTGTTCTCTCCATCATGGAGCTTCTAATAAAGGAATTATGGATGGAAACTCATGCAGAAATGGTTGGTATTTTATTTTCTACTATTGTTATTGTTAGGGTTAGGAATAGGTGAGGTTATGTATACAATCAACAATTTAATCCGTAATCAGTCCATTAATTTTCAATTGTTATTACTGGTTTGCTTTTCTCTGTAAGAACTTAATGGAACGAAACTGGAACTGAACTGAAATAGACATAGTCTTACTTATGGAAATCACAGAAGCAGTTATTCTGTTTGTTGATGACTGGCCTTTACGGTTTGGTCATTTACAGCAGTGCCGGTCACTTTCAATCACAGGCCAGTGACCCACAGCACCTGTACGGACATCTTGTGTAGGAATAGTCTTCGCTAGACCTGGACATTTCTTCTTGGCGAATTCCCTTTCAGCTTTCGATGAAGGGCAGCCCCTCTTCTTCTTTGACAGATCCTTGCCTGCGCAATAGAAGCTCTGCAATCAAGCAAATCCCGTTGCTTACATCTTGGAACCCCCAGTGACTCACAATCACGTCGCTACCACAACCAGCCGTTGACGATGACCACATCCACAAAGTGAGAGAGTAACTCGAGGTGCTACTTTTTTAGGCAATGTCCAATCAGTGGCTGCAATGACTGGAAGGTTAATGAATAAATTGTGGTCTCTACCCTTTGCATCGTGGTACATCTGCTTCATTTGTCGTCTGGGGCAAAATATTCTGTTCAGATTGAAAGTCAACAAAGGCAATAGTTAATTTAATTCCTTTCAATCACTGGTCAGATAGAAAGCCCTTCACAGCCCAGTCGAATGAGTATGCAAAATGCAAATAGATGAATAATCAAATGGCTTCCCACTCTTTTTAGGGTGACATTGATTGTCCATCAGACAGACAGAAATCCATACAGCCCTCAGGGGAAATCCAGTACAAACCAGCGAGAAATCCTGAATAGGGCCCTCTTCTAATCCAATCGATACGGCTCAGTAAGCTCTGCACAGCTGGTAAAGGTTTCAACTTTTACAGCATCTGCAGCTCACGGCCATCATTAAGAGCAGCCTGCTGGAGGATGAGGATCTACGGTGGGAGTAGAGTCAAATACAGCCATCGTGACTTGCCTGTAATCCATCCAATTTGTTGTGGACTGTAAGCGTGGAAAAGGAAAGGAGCTGCAGGAATGCTGCTGCTGCTGCTGCGTTTTTGCTCACTTTTGCTTGGCAAGGCCTCTCAAATTGCCCCGTCTGATCCTCTGGTTTCAATGTATCACTGACCGCCTTGAGAGGACAGTTTAAATCAGTCGATATGCCGAAGCAACAAAGGCTTGGCTGTGCTTCACTTTGCTTTAGAGAAAGAATGATGAAGTCATATATAAGAGCAGAGTCTGACCACTCATCATACTGGCCCCCAAGTTCATTTCTTTTTCTAGCTGACTTCAAACAAGAAACAAGGACCTGGGTTCGATCCCCGGGTGGCCTGGGAAGTTTCTGTGTGGAGTTTGCATGTGCGTGGGTTTCCTCTGGGTACTCCGGGTTTCCCCCACAGTCCAAAGACAGGTAGGTGATTTAGTGACTCTAAAGTGGCCCTTAGTGTGTGTGTGCCCTACGATGGACTAGTGCCCTGTCTAGGGTATTTTCCCGCCCTTGCGCTCAGAGTTGCCGGCTGGGCACCGGCTCACCCGTGACCCTATTCAGGAATAAGCGGTTCAGAAAATGGATGAATGTTCACTTGCTGATTTTGAAGGTTTTGGACTTGAAATCCCTCCATTGTAGCCACATTTAAAAAGTTCTGTAAAGAAGACGGGGGCCAAAAGTACTCCACAGGGATGTAGAAGGTGTTATTGCCAAGGGTGGTGTCAAGCAGATTGGACAATAACTATTCACATGGGTGGTGTCAGTATGTAAATTTATTACTAAATTGAGTGATGGGTAATTGTGGGATCCACGAAGGGTCTGCAAATAGTCACCAAGCAGTGAAACATACCAGCATGTTTAGGACAACTGGTGGACTCAACCTTTGCCATGACAATACACTCGACACCATTATGGAACCACCACCTTGTTGATAACAATGGCCTTACAGGGTCTGCGTCACACACAGACCCTTCCATCAGCCTGAAACAGCTGGTAAGGAACTTTGGAAATGGAATCATCTGGCACCCACTATCATACCTCAAACTCTGGACAGTGTCCAGCCTCACTCACAAGACAACTTTATGTGGGTGTGGGTGTTCCCAAGCCGTCCCCTGAGGATCCACTACATAATCAATTTGTATACTGATATCCCCTTTGATGTGTCGGTGTTAGTTTTACATATATAATAGATGGGATTATCATTTAAAAGCTGTATTGTGTTGTTTCTTCTTTCTTTTAAGATTAAAATTTGTAAGAAATTTGGAAAAATTGGCACAAATTGGAAAAACAAATGACTCATTAAGACATTTTGAGCTGATTTGTGGTCCATTCATCATGGAATTTAGACACAATAGAAAAAGACGACGTAAAGAACTAACAATTATTATAATAAATAAATAAATAAATAAATAAACATTTTATTATTAACATGGAATAAAAATGTTCCTTTTATCAAATGAAATAAAGTCTTAGGAACAAATTGTATGAATCTAGTAGGTTACTATCCTACAAGTGACAGTTTTTCACCTTTAACAGTGAAAACTGTTTCATATTTGATTGCAAAGAGTTGACTTGGTGCTAAACTGTTCCCTGTAATGTGGGTAAATAAGTGTGGGCTGGTTTCCTGTCCAGTAGGTATTTTATACCATGTGCCCAGTGATGCCAGGAAGGTGCCTGATCCACTGTGACACTGAACAAGAAGCAGCTGATAAGACGAATGAAGGAATGAAGCATCACAGTAGCTTTGAGTCTGGAAATGGATGTCAGTTGCTGCTTATGGCCACCGGTTTCATTCACTCCATTTTGTAGATCAGAAGATTCTTCATAATGGTGCATGAAACTCCCTGAGAAAGCAAGTCTGAAATGGAGGTCTTCAGAACCGGAGCACAGGCCTGGGACTGGTCCTGTCTTGGCCCTATACCTACTCAGGCTGACAGGCTGTTTGCTGGCAGCTATTTAAAAACCAGGAAAGGAGGCTTAAAAGACAGGCTTGATCCCGCCGACAGACATTGCATTAGACCACCTGATTAAGCTCTTCTTTACTTTGAGAAACGGCATGAATAAAACATGGGTCGTATTTGTTGCTCGAGTGTAAAAGTGAGGGATGGGAGGGAGGGGTGAACAACGGAGCGTCGATGGAGACATTTTAATGGAGCACAAACTGACCTTGGTTTCCTGCAGGATGGAGATTCGAGAGATGGGAAAATCTGAGTAGGAACCTACAGTTCACTGCGAGAAGATGCGCTCGGTGAAAATGAGGTGTTCTTGCAGACCCAAATGAACTGTTTAGAAGTGAACGGAAGTCTGTAGACCTAACTGTGCACACTTTGACTGGAATATCTGAGCTGTGGAGTAGACAGAGCTCTACCTGCGTGAGTGCTCTGGTATTTGCACAAGAATATATTACACCTAATAAGGGCTCGAGGCACTTTCGAGTTACGTTTTAGAAACATTTGCATGGATTTGAGAGTGTTTGAAGCAGGTGGAGGTGGAAGAAAACGCAGCCAGTAAAGCAAAGACAGAAATAATAAATGCAAATATTAAAAACAGATCAATAAATAATGTATAATAAATAGGATAAACAGGATGAGACTGGTCTGGTCAGAGCAGACTCCACCTACTGAGGAAACTGAGGTCATTTGGAGTGCAGGGTCACTTCTGGGGACCTTCTTTGACACAGTGGTGGCATCTACCATCTTTTAGGTGTGGTCTGCTGGGGCAGCAGCATTTCGATGGCAGACAGGAAGAGACCGAACAAACTCATTAAGAGGGCCGGTTCTGTCCTGAGAAGCCCCTCAGACCCAGTACAGGTGGTGGGACACTGAAGGATGGTAGCCAAGCAGGCATCAATGCTGTAGAATGACTCCCACACCATGCATGAGACCTTCAGTGACCCTAAGTGTGTGAAGAAGGCGGTCCTTCCTCCCTGCTGCTGTTAGACTCTACAACCAGCCCTGCTCTCAGAGGACCACGGACACACCCCCTAAACTCCACACACCGTTAGAGTTTTCAATACAACATGCAAATATCTGTAATTGATCTGAATATATATTTAATTTGCTTATTATTTATGATATTGTAGATGCTGTACTATGTATTTTATGTGTTCTTGTACTGGGTGCCTCGCTCTCCCTTTGTAAATTTCCACGCTGCAGGACAAATAAAGGATTATCTTATCTTTAAACACTAACTGCTCCACATTTACTAAAGAACCACTGAGACAGGAGCTCCGGGTCTGTGTCCAAATCTCATTAAAGCTATGCAAACTTCAGCCAACAATGAAAATCAAGAGAAATTGGGGTTTTGCATACCCTTAGCTGGTTGATGTTTTGGAGAAAAAAATAAAAAAATAAAAAAACAGAAATGGGCAGATGTGCTCGCATTATTGGCCTGCTGGAAGAACCTCTTAAAGCCCATGAGATACCAGCCACACTTTCCTCCTCCCGACTCATTTACATAAGAAATGTAAGTAAACGTCCCTGCTGGGATTGCTCATTAGAGAAGCATATTCACATATAAATCTTAAAGGACAAAGACAAATTGTGTTATTTATGCTGCTGCTCCCGTGTGAATTGCATTTGTTTTCCTCTGAACAGACCCAAACCTCAATTGTGCAGAAATGTATAAAGTTACTTTTTTAGCAGCATCGGCTGCACTAAATGCACTAATCACACTTCTGTAGCTGGAAGCTGCATAATAGCAGGCCATGTGATTGTCTTCGTGTATTAGCGACTCCATCGGACAAGAAATAATGGACCTGCTGGAACGCTTAACCTCTGAGGCTGTAAATAATACTGTACACAACAAAGACATTCACTTCATTTAGGAAGACTAATGGTCCTGAAATCAAAGCTGAGCCAAAACTTGATTTTGGGCTGGAGTTCAAGAAACCGGTCCACCTTCTAATAAGTGGATCCAGGGATGATAGATGAGAGTGTTAAAATGGAGGAGATGGTAGAACAACCATTGGTAGATGCATGAACAATCCAGAGCTGGAATTTATAAATTAGGAGGATGGGCTTCATGCACGTTCCTCCTCCCGAAATTTATTAGTTATTTCCACGAATCAAAAATTAGGATTATTCTTATTCTGATTCATTATTATTTTTATTTATTTATTTAAAGAAAATACATTTAAATGAGCTATAAACCAAATCAGTGAAACAAATAAACAAACAAAAATTTTGGAATATTTCACTTTACATGTAACAACTATAATTCAGTAAATTTTTGAATTTAATTGTGAACATGAAGTAACTTTTTCACAATATTGACAAAATACTTAAATCTTTTTAAAATGTCATTCAAACAAAAAACAATAAAACAGCAAGAAAAAGAGAATGAGAGAAGAATAAATGCAAAATAATATAAAAGAAAACAGAAAAATTATAATAGTTGTAATAAAATGTATTAGTAAAATATGCACACAAAAATAAAAGGAACATACACAGTATATATATATATATATATATTCAGGAATAAACGGTACAGAAAATGGATTGATGGATGGGGATTATATATATATATATATATATAATAAATATAAAACTTTTGCTGCAAGTGGTGATTCCAGGGGTCTAGTGAGGGCCCTGTGAGGCTCAAAGCGTCAGTATGGGACCATTCTTTGGACAGAGATTTAAGCTTTAGTCTCTGATCTTCAGTCAGTGTGGAGACAGATTGGCTAATTAACAGACATTTATATAAAAATATAATTCAGTCGCTTTTTAAAAACATTCAATTGCAGTTAGAAGCCCTGCTATTAAAGCGATACATCAGCGAGGAGCCTTATTTATGCACTTTTCATCACAGCCAAAGGTGAAGACATGTCCAAAGGTTGCATCTTCAGTTGTGCACTGGGAACTTTGCGTATGATGTAACTAACGAGTAACGAAAGCTTATATATAAACCAAGCACGCAAGCTGCACACATTAACCTGCCTCAGAACCAGTTGCCAAGCCATCTCAAGCAGACTTGCTTATGAGGTTTTTGACACTCTATGAAAGGGGTCACTGACCCTGCTCCTGGAAACCTGCCGAAATCTGCCCCCCTGCAGACTTCAGCTCCAGCTTTAATCAACCCCATCTGATCTGTCTAATTATTGCCTTGATTAGGTGGATGAGGTGTGTTAGACCTGGGGTGAACAGGGAACATACAGCAAGGTGACACACACACACACACACACACACACACACACACACATATAAAACACTGTATATCCCAGTATTCCTGTGTCAAAAATTTTGGCTATGCACTATACGGTATATGAGCAAAAGTATTGGGACACCTGCTCATTTACTGTTTCTTCTGAAATCAAGCATATTAAAATGAGTTTCTTCTGCTGTCCAGGGAAGCGTTTGTACTAGATTTTGGAACATTGCTGTGGGAGTTTGATTGCATTCAGCAAATCTGTGGGGCCTTATACCCCTCTAGCCTACACCTGCCGTTAGGCATGGTGCCAATAGGTTTTTGTGTATCTGCTCTAGAGGGTCCTATTCTATTGGCAGTATTTTCAGCTAAAAAAAGAAAGAAAGAATATTTTGGGCCGAAAAAGGTCATGATTTTTAAGACGTTTTTTGTCTTATGTTCTGTAAGTGGGTCTGGAAACACTATCTTAATATTTTTGCCCATGATTTTTTTATGTCCTCTATGAAGCCTAGAAAACAGGCATGTAACTCTCCATAAAGTATGGATCTCAGGTTGTAAAAGTTCAAGGAAAATAGTGTCCCCTGGTTTGTGTCCACACCATTGTTGAGATATTCAAGTCAGTGAATTCTCGTGCAGTGAGCCATATCAAGTCTCTACAGTTCTTTAAAAACTCTTGTCCAGACATTCGGAAAAAAATGTTTGGAATTCCTGAGAGCCACATCATGGAGATCATTCCACCTCACAGGCTCATTAAGACATCTCTCCTGTCCCCATAACGCTCCGCACCCTGCTCACCCACAGCTTGGGCTGACGACTGGGTAATTGCATTGTTTTCCGTCAGCACAACTCTTGTCCTTATCGGCGCACTCGTCCGAGAGCGAGCAAACTCACCGCTGATCACCAGCTTCGGATGGGTCTTCCAGACAAATAGGTCAGAAAGAAAGTCTTTTAATCCGTCTTTGGGGTTGATTAAATAAACCCCTCCTGATAGAAGCTGCAGGAGTCCCAGACACCAACGTCTACAAACAACAGCGAGGAAAAAAACAGCATATTCTGTCGCTCGAAGATGAATCGATAACGTGCACGCCACCATGGTGAGATGGCACGCGTAAACAAGCCTGATGTATTATTTCCAAATACAGACCTCGAGTAGGGGGTATCGTGCATCTTTCTTCTGTTGTACCGGACTATATGTTCCAGCTGAGCTTTTAATTAGAGTTCAGCTCTCAGAGGCAGATGCAGTTCGGCGATAATTCATGGTTTTATAATAGATTGATGCAAATTCAACCAGAATTCAAGATTTCATTTGATGAAGCCAGATGAAACAGGCCCTTAAACATCATTCCAACACCAAAAACAGATTTCCCAAGTCTGACCCTTGTGCGGGAACCGTGTGTGAATGTGTAGGAGTTGGGGCTGAAGCCCAGCTACTTGTTTGCTGTACGTTACTATGATAAAATCAGTGATTACAGCCTCCTCAGCTTATAAATAGCTTTCAAAAACCTTGGGCAGTCTGTGCTGGAGAGCATGCGATGGAGACCTATGGATAAATCAATGTGCGGCAAAGCAACAACTGAGCCCAGTTCTGCTGCTGTTGTCCACAAGCTGTATTGGGAGACTACAAGCACAGTAGAGTAGTGCATCTCCAAATATTAGAACATCATCAACATTTCTGTCGTCACGTTCGAGCAGACGGAACAGACGACGACGGGTGCGGAGGCAAACGCTGGGGTTAGGTTTTAATGAACAAAGTACAACACAGATGAGACAAACTGAGAACTACCAAACAGGGACAGGAACAAACCAACAAACTGAACGTCTCTACACAAAGAACCACATCCGCCGCAAAACAGCAACAAGCTATGACAGAAACGAAAGGACTGACAAAGACAGGCTGGGACAGAAGGTCTTAAATAGCACACAATATTGGACACACCTGGAACCAGTGATTACAAAGGGGCAGGGATACAAATGAGACACAGATGGGAATGGGCGGAGCCAGGGAGGGGACAGAACCAAAACAAACAACCCATGTGGTGAGAGACAACTAGAACACAACAGGAAGACAGAGCTGAACAGGACTGACAAAGGGTTGTCATTGAACAACACTGCAGGAACCTGGCAAGATCCTTCACCTAATGACTGAAGCAGTTTCACACCTTAAGTTCATTTGCTTTGGTCCAAATCAGGTGACAATTTTCTGAACTTCTTCCTGGTTTTTTGGTTTGCTTTCACACAACGAAAAGTGTAAAGTGCGTATTGCTTATTGGTCAGACCTGTCTGGGGCAGGAGCTAGAAAGTAGGTACTAGAAGGAGGTGTGTTTCCAACGCAGATTTGATGCATAAAAATGGATTTCAGATATAAAGATAGATCTAGATAAAAAGACAGTTCTAGAATAAAATACTTTTAATATTCATTAATTTATTCTTTAGATCCTTTTGAGTGCACCTTGTGAGTTTACTACACATGCCAACATGCTTCTGTCTTATATATATCATGATGGATAGCGTTTCCAGCAGGAAACAGCTTTTGCCAAAATATAGACAAGACATGAAAAGACAATAGCAGTGTCCACGTTAAATCCAAACCACGCATCAACAGCGTTGTGAACTTACATTTAGCCAGGCGTCCAATCAAACCACCAAATCCTCAAAAACCACAAAAAAGAGGATCTTAGTGGTATTTGTGTAGATATATATATATATATATATATATATATATATATATATATATATATATACACAGTTTCACAGATAAAACTATGAAAGTTATTGATCAGTTAATTCAAAAATTAAATGGTCATATTTTATATTCTTTACATTTAAAGTATTTTATTTAAAAGTTGATCATGTGATTAGTAATACATTCTAATTTGAATTAAACATTTGCAATATTGTGATTATATAAAACATGAAAAAAATATGATGCACTAGTTTGTATCTATCTATCTATCTATCTATCTATCTATCTATATATATATATATATATATATATTATACAACTGTATGAATATCTGTAGTTATATGTAAGTTGTCAACGGTCAATAATTAATTTCAATAAACACACTGCCATTTTGCTATTTTGTTTGAATAAATGCATTTTTCCTTGAAGACAAAATAAGTAAATAAATAAATAAATAAATAAATAAAAGAAACGGAAACGGAAATGGATTTGTTCACAGTGACGGAGATGGAATTTGTGAATAGCTGGAGTGATCATATGGCCAATATACCAGCTTAAACTACACCTGCAAAGAGGCTCAACTCTGCCCAGTACACCGGACAGTTGGGTCAGATCGAGGTCAGATCGCACTCTCGCCACAAACAATCTACTCCAGTGTTTGTCAGGGACCAGACCAAGACCACCTCCTCTAAAGGGTCTCATTGTGGTTGTTTTGGTCAGCATCCAAATACAATTACAGTTTTCTCTTCCCCCAAAAAACAAATCCCAGCATTACACAGGTTCAGGAGTGTTGTCCTGCCTGTTTCACCAGAGTTACATAGTGCAAAGATGGACATCATTCCTTCTGTTACAGTCAGTGCATCTTTAAATAAGGCAACTTTAAGGCTGTATGGCACCTGTACAGTCCTTTTTTTAACACATTTTACCAAGTTTGGCTCCAACTTCTTCCCATATTTTACTCAACAAACTGACAAATATAAAGTCAAGGAGGAAGTGGACTGCAGGCTGGCTGACAGCCACTAATGTCTGTCTATCTGTCTATAAGCAATGCTCTTTTAACAGGGTCCTCAGCAGGTGCTTCGCTGAGCAGGGGAAACCTGTCTCACCATAGCACTTGGTCACGTCTCTGTCTTGTCCCTCTGGTCTGTCTTTGTTTTGTGTTGTTTACCTTCCCATGTGCTTTTGAACACACGTCATGTCTCCGCCCATTGCCAGCTGTGTTCCATCTGTAACCCTGCCCCCATCGTTATCATGTCCCATGTGTGATCTATGTTCTGTGTGTGTATATAAGCACCTTAGTCTGCCTTCGTTGGTCTTCTTGACTACTTGTAGAGCGTGTACTTCCGCCTGTACATATACCTTAATTCCCCACAATCGTTACACACTTGGCCATTCCGGGCTCTAAAGTTGGATTTGAGGGGTTGCCAGCTTTCCCTGAGGCACTCGGAAAACCAGCACAACACACATGAAAATCATAGAATTCCACGTACAAAAGGAAGCAAAGGAAAAGAAGGTGATTCAGTCCGATGACGGAACAGCCTTCACACTGGAAACCTCAAAGATGGAGCTTAATCTAAAAAAACCCTTTGCATTTATGTTGCTGCTGTAACATTGTGAATTTCCCCACTGAGGGATTAATAAAGGATTATCTTATCATTTTACTGAACATCTTAAATGCATCTAATGGTGCTTAAATTATGCATTCATTAGGATCAAGTTTGAGTAACCGTACCAAAATATAGCCGCCACAAGTGGCCATTCCTGGGTCCAAGCACGTTGTAGGACTGTCCTTTATAGTTACTTCATGAGTATAATTGTGTAGTTTGTGTACAGCTTTAATCTCACTGACAGTCAGATAGTGTGGAGAAAATAAAGTGATGAATTGTAATGACAGTCTTAGATAAAAAGACAAGTATCACACAGTATCACAGCAGACACACACACCCACACACACAAAAAATAACCTCTATTACATTTAAAAGCCATAGGAAGTTTAAAAACATCTGAGGGAATGTCACCTGACCGGTGCCATACAACACCCATCTAAATGATGGTTATTCCTGTGCCACGATTCCCATTAATAAAAAGCTCAGAGTGCATTAGTCCTACTGATATGACAGTTAAACACAATCTCTCCGCCCACCTATGACAGCAGCTGAGAGCTGTGGTGTTTCCAGCCTAAAGCCCACTCTCACTCCACTCCCATTCTCTCAGTGACTGAGAGCCCGAGGGAGGTGTTCAATTGCTGACACCGCATTCTGGGTCCTCTGAAGCAGGCCTCGCCTCTCTCTTGTGGGCCAGAAAATCCATTAGCATAAATCGTAGATGCGCATGAGCACAGACAGGTGTTGCATGAATAATTAAAGGTCGCCACATTAACGCTATTCTGAGAAAGACAGAGTGGAAAATGCAGCAGAATTAATGTGTTTGAACACACGCCCAACGCCTGTCATGTTTAGCGTGGCTGATGGCTACACGCAGCTAGTAAACAAAGCAGGCAGACGAGGCTGTCCATCATTGCATTGGTTCCTAATTTCCAGTTTGGGGCTTCAGGTCTTGGCCTTCATTCAGAAGGGGTTATGTGGTGAGGGGGCTTCCTTCAGAGAAGCTTGTTGTGGAACCTGAAGAAGTTTTTCTATTCACTTCAAAAATATTGAAATGTGTTATAGAGCAGCACATGCCAGATCCTAGCAGGAGACCCTAGGGGACAGAGTTTTATCTTCATTTGAGATGTTAACTATAACAGAATTTATTTGTGCTTATATTTCCTTTCGGTAGTGTTTATCTGCTTAAAAGGACTAAATAACTTTACATATCATCTCATTGATCACCTAAAACCTTTGAGCTGTAAATAAATCCTGATGTGAATTCTCTTTGTTGATAAGATTGACAAGGATATTTATAATAAGTTCTTCAAAACACTTGACCCTATTAAAAACAACCTGAATCTACTATTATATATATATATATAGTATATATATATATATATATATATATATATATATAGTATACATTTTCCTTCGTGACTTTATTCTAAATTTGAAGTGAGCAACAGGACAACAAACAGCCCCTCCCTTCTCATTTCCCTCTATAACCTGATATCTGAGTCAGTGACATCAATAGCCCATCCTCTGCCACTGATCAGTCAGAGTCTGTATGCAGGTTGAACATCAGCCCCGCTCTCTGATCAGTCAGAGTCTGTATGCAGGTTGAGTTTCATCCCGCCCCTCTCTCTGACTGGGGTCAGAGTTCGTGGCGCAGGTTGATCATTAGCCTCGCCTCTCTGACCAGTCAGAGTCTGTATGGTGCTGATCATCAGCCCCGCCCCCTCTCTCTGATCAGTCAGAGTCTGTATGCAGGCTGAGTTTCATCTCGCCTCTCTCTGATCAGTCAGAGTCTGTATGCAGGTTGAGCATCAGTCCCGCCCCTCTCTCTGATCAGTCAGAGTCTGTATGCAGGTTGAACATCAGCCCCGCCTCTCTCTCTGACTGGGGCTCAGAGTTCATGCAGGTTGCATCAGCCCCGCCCCCTCTCTCTGATCAGTCAGAGTCTGTATGCAGGTTGATCATTAGCCCCGCCCCCTCTCTCTGATCAGTCAGAGTCTGTATGCAGGTTGAGCATGTTCACATGGACAGAGCAGTAAACATGCACTGGACGCTGCTTTGGCATTTAAACCGGGAATTGAATTCAGTTGGAAACGAGTGAATTATAGCTGTTCTGAGCTCAAATCGGTTTATTCAGAATGACCTGCAATGTCCTCTAGTTAACAACAGCAAATGACCTCCAAAACAATCTACAACCAATCCTTGGGTGATTGGAACGCAAGTAGAGGCCCGTATGTGTGTTGGAATAGGGTCACCTCCATACAGTCGTAGCCCATGCAATGGCATGGTATTCCTTGTGATGCTCGTCCAGCAAATTTGCAAGAATTCTATTGTCTGCAACATGTGCCAGCATCCACACACTACAAAGTCTGGTCCAAAGTGAGGTATTAATTTCTTAACAACTTTTTCTTATACAACAACTAGCCATAACATTAAAACCACTGACAGTTAAAGTGAATAACATTATGGCTGTGTCCATCAATCCACCCATCTTCCTCCGCTTATCACGGGGACAGCAGTCTAAGCAGGGATGCCCGGACTCCCCTCTCCCCCAACACCTCAGGCAGCTTCCCGGGATGGATCCTGAGGCGTTCCCACACCAGCCGAGAGACATGTCCTCCAGCGTGTCCTGGGTCTTCCTCACGGTCTCCTCTTATCACAGTAATTTTGTATTATATATATTTGTCAATATAAGGAAACAAGATTTCATTATATATCACACAGATTATTGCTTCATAATTATCTGCTTGCTTTATAATTATTGCTTTATAATGGAAACTGAAGACAAGCAGAGCAATTCTTCAGCTATAAGATTTAGGAATGTCTGAAAGTCCCAGATGAGCACATGGTGGGGGTGGTACCTGCTGCAGAAATCCAGCAGCCTAAAGGGTCTTCTTCTCGCGCTCTCCAAAGCCAATAAAAGACAAAGCACCCTTTAGGAGCTCTATAGTGTTGCTTGTTGGGTCTGTGTGGTGAGGTGGGTAGTGTAGTACCCTCACAATGATGGGGTTGGTGTTGTCTGTGGAGTAATGGCCCTGCACATTTTAGTGTCATTCCTGCTTTAACACAACTTCTACAGTGCAGAAAGAGCTTGATAACTGAGATTTCCATGCATTGCTGTCAAGTTCAAGGCCAAGCCTTGCAGAAGTGAGAGCAATCCAGTCCAAATGAAAACTTCACAGGAGCTCCTCAAGGGACCGTTCTGTGTCCCCAATTGGTTCTAAAGGCCTTACTTCAATGGCAAATCAGAGACCTGCCATTTTTAGACTGATGACTCTACTGTGGTGGGAAGCTTCAGTCATTTGCAGGAGTTCATCAAGTGTTATGGGAGAAAGAACTTGTGGTCAAGACTGTGGACTACTAGAGTTTTGAATTTGTCATATATGATTAACTGGTCAAACTGGTGTAAACTTACAAGGTGACTCATATTACAGAGGAGGGTCAGCATCGTTGCTCAGACTGGGAATCGAACCCCAGTGGTGGCTCGCTGGTGGTGTTATCTGTTACCCCACACTATGTTTGAACAGCTTGGAAACTAACTCTTGGCAATGACCTGAGGTTTCTTGACCTGGACTCAGGTCAGTGGATTCAGGACCAAACTGGCCAAAGTTTGAGCAAGACATCTTCATATACCTTGTCGAAAACTCAGTCTATAAACAAAAGAAACACTTAAGGAATAAAAAAGGAATAAAAATGTCTCCACACCTAGTTTTTGTACTTTGTGGTCAAGTCCAGGACTTCCATGCAAAACCCCAAATGATATCCATAAAATAAAATAAATAATAAAATATATAATAATAATAATAATAATATAAAATAATAAAATGATATCCATAAAATTAAATAAATAATAAAATATATAATAATAATAATCATATAAAATAATAAAATGATATCAAATAAATAAATAAATAAATAATAATAATAATAATAATAATAATAAAATGATATCAATAAAATTATCTAATTTTTCCTCCGATAAGAATTTAGTTTCTGAAAGCTCTGTAAGTGTATTTTGTAAGATCATTTTACTAATTTTAAAAGCAATTATCTTAATCATGCTTTCAGATAAATTGAAACTTATTTTAAGTAATTTTGGCAGAAAAATGAGCAGAAAATATCAGCAGTGAAGTTTAAAGACAGAAAATTAGGGCTGCAATAAACATTTATATGGTCTTCTTTAAAATGTCCTTCACACATGTAAACTAAATGCCCAAATGTTTGTGGAAACACCTCCTAATGAAGGCGTTCAGCTACATTAAGTTGCCCCCATTGCTGACACAGATGTGCAAATGCACACACAGCTTGTCTAGTCCTGCAGAGAAGGACTGGCAGTAGAATAGAACCCTCTGGTAGAGAGCAGATAAACATGAACTTATTGGGACAATCCCTAATGCCAGGTGGGCTAGAGCGGTATGAAGCCCCCCAGCATTTATAAGCTGGCTAGTCAACTTGAAAGACAGTGGAAACCAAAAATCATTAACCCATAGAGGGCTGGAATCTAATTGCTGCTGAAAATCAAAGTAGAACGCTGAAATCATAAGATCGTCCATTTTACCATCAATGGTACTCAGTAGTGTGTGTGTTTGCACTCCCTGCAATGTCTGGCCATGCTCCTGATGAGATGGTGGATGGTGTCCTGAGTCCCAGACCTGGGTCAGGTCATCCGTTGAGCTCCTGGACAGTCTGTGGTGTAACTTAGCAGCATCGGATGCACCGAAACATAAAATCCACTGTGTTGTTTTGTCTGTATTTGTTGACATTAGGTTTATGAATGAAATGGAATCCATGGGAGCAATTATAGACAAGCAAATAAGGACTATTACAATATGGACATGAAAAAGACTTTTTTATGCCGTTTCCAGCCTTTCCGTTCACCCAGCTTTGTTTTTGTGAGGAACCTGAAATGCCCTCTAGTGGATGTATTGCTTAACTCCAGTGGCAACAACAATAATGCACAGAAACATGGTGTCAGTGGTGGAAACATTGAAACAGACATCGTTTTTGTACGGAAAGGAATTATCAATAAACCTTGACACAGTTAGAGCTCTACTTGCTTATTTTGAGACGACGTCCTCCAGCAGCCCCCCATGCCGTATTCTGGGGCAGGCTGAGATAGGATGGGGTGTGGTGGAGGGATCCCTGGGTCATCTTGTCCAGCTGCGTGAGGGGAAAAGTGATTCACATGCGGCTGCCAGGCTGTAATGGAGCGTCCAGCTGAACTCTAAGGGACGACCGGCAACTCGGTCCAGCCCTGGCTACATTAATTACACTTGAAGGGAATTTATTTTGACTGACAATCCCCAGAGATGGAGACATTCCAGCAACCCTGAAGAAACGGGTCAAGACTGAAGATTATTTCGGCCGAGGGTACATGAGACCAATAAAAAACATGGTCGTTGCCGATTTTAAGTGCGTGTCTGGAATGCATTCAGTCATTTTTCGCACGGCCCTGCAGTCAGAGAGGGCGGAGTTTTGGCCGACAGGAGAATCTATTAGAAAGCAATGCTCAAAACCATCAGTGAACAAATCCAGCTTTTAAAAATGAACCAGGAGGGAATGTAGCAGGTATTAAAATGGGAATTTCAACAAAACTGAAACATGTTAAACCATTTAAAACAATATGCACTCAGTAGCAAAAAACATTGCACCAATACATCGTTGTTCTATGTGTGAATGTAAGGATGTATGTACGTGATAACATGATTAGAATGAAAGGATCAGTTTACTGGGAAAACTGTACAATTGAAAGGAGGCTCTAGTTCCTTGTTGGCACTCTATCCTGGATTCGAGATGAGACACGGTGAAGCGTGGAGGCATACAGGTATTGTATGGTACCTATGGCACTTGCAGCTGGGCCTGTAGATCCTGCGCACTCACATATTACTGGTAAGATGGTGTGTCAGCTTGTCCCATAAATGCTCGATTGGCCACCAATCTGCTGACCAGAAAGACAAAGGAAGTATTGCAATCTGGTGGAGACATCCTTGGAAAACCCAAGATGCTGGTTTGAAGCTCTGCCATAAGAAGCAATGTGTGTCCACAGGATATCCTGCACAAATTGCTGGGGGTGACCGACTGCCGTATGCGATGGATCCCCAGATCATCAGTGTGTTGCTCCACAGCAAAAGGCAGGAATGAAGCCACAGCCATTCATTCTGGAATCTGACCATTGTTGGATCCCAAACAAAACATGGATTTGTAGCTGAAGATGATATGGTTTCCGTCTTTAGCAGGCTGACTCACTGACCCACTGACTCAGATATCAGGTTATAGACCTAAATGGTGGACAAAAAATGTCTTCGAGTGACACAGAGGCATGTCAATGATCTCTCACCCAGAGGTACACTACCCAAAAGCAGCCTCTGAAAGCCTTTTATAGGGCAGGAGAGCCTTTTTGTGAAGATGTCTAATCAGATCAAACCTATAATCATGAACATCTGAGACAGAACAGCGAGCAGCGAGTGTAGTTTTCTACCGAAATTTGTTAACAGTACACTGCCTCCCATGTCTGCACTGCACCTTCAGCTCCGGCTCCTCGCTGAAGAAATCAGCAGCAGAAATGAGAGAAATCAATGTCAATAAATTCGAGCTTTGCCGCTCTTCCCGTGCGAAAGACACACACACACCAAAGCCCATTAAAAATATACATCACATTTATTTTAGCTGTTGCCATGACTCATCACAGAGTGGTCTTTGTCTTGGTCTAATGATGTGTTTGGGCACTACAGGTGAGCCCAAAGCCCTCTAGCCTACCTCAAACACTCACTCAGAAGCCCAGGCGGCCATGTGTCAGACACACACACACACACACACACACTCACTCACACACACACACTAGAAATAAAAGAAAAGCAAAAAAAACAAACTAACAAACTAA
Source organism: Acestrorhynchus altus (assembly GCA_034509495.1). Taxonomy (NCBI): domain Eukaryota; kingdom Metazoa; phylum Chordata; class Actinopteri; order Characiformes; family Acestrorhynchidae; genus Acestrorhynchus; species Acestrorhynchus altus. The sequence continues at coordinate 4,088,810 of CM067508.1, forward strand.
AAACCTCTGATGCAGCCAACTGACACACACCACACTTTGTCCGTTGTTCTCCTAAAGGTAACATGATGTACAAAAAGGAAGTCTGGAAATAGTAAGACTCTCGGCACTATAAAAACGTATTTTTTTCTTTTTCTTCTCCTTCACTCTTCCTTCACGTGTTAATAAGAAAACAATGCACTTATCCATACGGAGCTTTCACGGCGACGCGTCTTAGGCAGCCAAGGGGTAAAGTGATGGAGAAGGACGAAAGGGGGTGCGAGGTTAGGTGGCGCCTGCCTCAGCACAGCTGCGAAACAGGCGAATACAGTTTGCTCTCCGCTCGATCCACTGTTCCAGGAGCCACGTGGAAGCTGGTAGACTGGTAGACCTAGGGCTCAGCAGTTTATGCAATTCCATAACTGCACAATGTACAGCACAATACTACAATGATATTCCAAAGAGGAAACACAAAAAGAAAAATTACAAGAAGGAAAGAAAAGGGGTGGAAATAATCGAACGGATGCAAGTGGTTCCAAATCAGTCCTGGATTGCAAAAAGAAAATGCGACAAAACGAAAGAAAAAAAAAAAAAAGCTTCCCCTTGGCTAGACCCCAGGTTCTGTAGATGGTTCAGGCTGACGTAGGCAGTCTGTGTGGTGTAGGGAGAGTCCATTCCCTCCATAGCAGGGTGTCGGGGGCAGGGTTGGAGGGGGGGGCATGGCTCGATAGCCTCACCAGGGGGCAGAAGGCACCATCATGACCAGGAGTAAAGAAGTCCATACTAAGTTTGATGGCAGATTGTGCACGGAAGGCTGTCCACTCTTCGCCCGCACACCTGCAGAGAGAGAGAGAGAGAGAGTGAGAGTGAGAGAGAGAGAGAGCGAGAGAGTGAGAGTGAGAGTGAGAGAGAGAGACAGAAAGAGTGAGAGTGAGAGAGAGTGTGTACTAATAGGATACTAAAAGTATAGACTATATACTAATCTAAATAATGTCGGCCACAAAATGCACTCTATGGACAAAAGTATTGGGACACCTTCTCATTTAAGAGTATTAAAAGAAGAGTTCCAGATTAACTGCCTCTACTGTCCAGGGCAGGCTTCCAACTAGATTCTTCAGCATTGCTGTGAGGATCTGATTGCATTTAATGACAAGAATATAACAATGACACGTGAGGTCAGTATGTTGGATGATCACCAACCCATCTTATCTGCAACTCCCCAACTCACCCCAAAAGCCCACAAGTATCAGATGGAGCACCATAATTCTAAAGAATGCAGTTTGACTGCTCCACAGCTGAATGCTGGGGGGCTTTATACCCCCCTAGTCCACACCTGGGTTTGGGCATGGTGCCACTAGGTTCATGTTTATCTGCTTTTTATTAGAAAGTCCTATTCAATTGGCAGTACTTCTCTACAGGGATTATACAGTGTGTGTGTGTGTGTGTGTGTGTGTGTGTGCATTTACAAGGGATGTCCACACACATTTGGATGTACAGTGTACTGATCTGTTTGTGATGAAGTGTTACGATGCTGGTGTTTCTGAACTCCGGTCCTGGAGGCACCCCTGCCCTGCATGTTTTAGTGGAATCCCTGCTTTAACACACCTCTGTGCCTCGGAAAGGGCCATGGGCTGATTAATGAGCTGATTAGTTGAGTCAGGTGTGTTGAGAGCAGGGAATATGTGTAGGGCAGGGGTGCCTCCAGGATGGGGGTTGAGAAACACTGTGCTATGCCAACATACATCACTGTAAGTCCTCCTGCACCGTCGCATTGTTCCAGCTTTCTAGATGCGCGTAGTTCTTTACTTTTTGTTTCAGAAGGAAACAAAAATAACATAACATTATGACTGTTCTTCAGTCAATGGTCAGGAGCCCATATGACTCTTATTGGTGTTGGACAGCATAGTTGCCCAGACTGGGAATCGAACCCCAGTCTGCCACATGGTGTGGTGGCTCACTTGTGGTGTTATCTGTTGCACCACAACAACCCCATACAGGTCATCCTCTAGTCCACAGGACGCTGCCCACAGGACACTGTTGGCTGCACATTTCTCATTGGTGGACTGTTTTCAGTCCAGCAGTGACACAGGGGTTTAAACACTACAGCAGCACTGCTGTGTCTGATCCACTTGTACCAGCGCAACACACACTAACACGACACTGCAGTGACACTGACATGGTGGCAGCGAGAATGGACCGGTGGGGTCCTGACCATTGCAGATCAGGGTGAAAGGAGGAGAATAAAGTATGTAGTATGTAGAGAAACAGATGAACTACACTACACTAGAGTCCTGTATGGTCAGTGGAGCAACAGGGTGGTCGTCGGGGTGTTATTAAGGTATATGTTTGTCCAACTAAATGGTATTAGTCCAAAATTGGGATATTTCCAGCTCAAAACCTGATGAAATCCATCGTTCTAAAATTTGTAGCTGTAAATTGTAATAGAAACCTCTTTAAGAACATTATGAGTCTGTTTATCTGCTGAGATGTTCTCTCGTTTAAGCTGGACGCAGACGCCAGGCATAAGGTGGCATAAGCAAAATGTGATTTTTAATTTGATGCTTTAATACAGGCTTTGTGAAGAGAAAACGACCCAATTTAGTCACATTTTCTCCAGAATGCCTTGTTAGTTCTACTGTCCAAATGATAGTAAACTTTAAATTTGTCTTGTCGCTTGAGCGTGGAGGGAACCGTAATTGGCTCTGGTGCGGTCTAGGTGTGCAGAGGGAAGCTAATTAAAGAGGAATTAAGTTAAAGCAACTCCTGCAGTGGTTGCACTAACTCAATTAAGGCTGGCGTGGCAGTGGGAATTTTGCCAGGCAACAAGGACAGGGCCCAGCATCGTTCCACCGAGTGTTCCGTTTCCCCATGCTTTGCTCTCTGATGCAGAGCTAACAGCGATTTTTTTTTAGTACACAGGTGCTGAATGCTCAATGTTCACATCTACATGTTCCCAACCTCCAACCACAGCACACCATTACAGACATGAGCATGGATTCAAAACATTTTTATGAGGAAGGAGCAGATAACTTTAGGCGTTGCGGACATGGACAAGGCGTAAAATGAAGCGATAATCCGTGAGACGAAGCACAGCGCCTTCAACTTCCTTTCCCATAATAAAATCTGGGGTTTTAAGTTGCTTATTGCTTTTATAAAACAGTGTCAACATAAAATAGAATGAAATACATCAATGTTCAGTGCATAAATGTATTTATTTAGAAAATCATCCATTCAAGAATCATCTATTCTTCCGTCATTGTCTAGGCCGTTAATGAGCACTGTCGCAACATCAAGGTGAAGTAAATATGAAATATGTTATATAATTGTGTGTATTTAAGGTTTTAAAGTGTCCACTTTCTGAAAGGACTCATTTTAAACAGGCTTTGTGGTAACATAAGCATTCAACTGTTTCCTCCACCAGTCTCTGGAACTCTGGAAGCTCAACTGATAAAGTTAAATATTATTACATTATTTCTTGGATGAAAAACCTACTTAATGATTAGAATTATTGTTTATAATAATCTGGACATTTGCTGGTTGGCTGGACAAGTTTGGTTTTTATAACGTTTTGGTAACCAGACTGGGTTTGAAACAGAGGCACGGTCATATGGAATTGAGATGTTGTGAGGTGGTTGTAGGTGTGCATATACGGTGTGGTTCTACAACAGCTCTAATACGTTTTATAAAGCCATTTTTACAAGAAGAGGTAACGTAGATTCTACTATTCAACTATTTGGACACAGTAATAAAATACCCACATCAGAAATAGTAGATTTTTTGGGGGTAGCCAGAACTGGTGTTTAGAGAACCAACCTTGTGACTGGAAGGTTGCTGGTTTGAGTCCCTGAACTGGCAGGACATGACTGAAGTGCCCTTGAGCAACACTTAACACCTCAGCTGCTATGGATAGGGCTGCCCCCCCGCTCTGGCATGTGTGCTCACGGCCCAGTGTGTGAATTCACGTGTGTGTGTGTGTGTGTGTGTGTGTGTGTATCACTGTGTGTGGAGGGGTTAAACGTGGAAGATACATGAACCTGTGTGCTTGCTGATGTTTCAATGTATGACTGGTTTCACAAAAGTGTCTAAAGAAAGACGTTTTTTCTTAACTTCAGAAGATCAATGGTTATTTATCCGAAATCCTAAGAACGTTTTGATTTTTCTTCTTAACTTTTCACTTAAAATATAATTAGTTCTCTCAAAAAAAATGCTTAAGCTGTTTAAATGTCTGAATTACAGAACTCTTGTAGAATATAACAGGACTGAAAGTGGAGCTTGTTCTTAAAGTACTGTTGTAAACTACTTCTACATGAGGAAAGTTCACTTCCAAGTCTTGTTTACTGAAACTGAACACTTATTTTGGTTCTGTTTATCCTGTGTTTTGCTCCACTGCACAGATTTAACTGGGTGTTGGAAAATTAACAATGTTATTTCACATTGTTTATGATGAGCTGTGAAATGTAGCATAAAATTCCGTTATAAATGGCCTAAATAGGAAAAAGATCTGAAGAAACGCTTCAGCAGTGCTTGAAGGTTTGTGAGCCCTTTAATGCTGACCTACAAGTTTTGATTTAAATGATAAAGATCTAATTTGGTCTCATACATCCACAAAACCTGGCTTCTCCATGGGATCGTTATCAAACTGCAGACAGGCAGCAATGTTCCATCTGGAGAGCACATGATCGTGTTCTCCTGATCAACTTGTGAGCATTAACCTCAGCCAATGTGAGAAAGGCTTTTAGTTGCTTAGAACTTCCCTTGGATTCCTTTATGAGCTGGTGGACTATTACACACCTTGCTCTTGGTGTGATCTTTGATGGTGGAGCACTCCTGCAGAGAGTAATAATGGTCTTGAATGTCCTCCATTTGCCCACAATCTGTCTGATTGTGGAATGCTGGAGTCCAAGATCTTTAGAGATGGATTTGTAACCTTCTCCAACCTGATGAGCATCAACAGCTCTCCTTTGTTTGTGTCGCGATACACTTCCACAGGCATGTGTGAAGATCAGACTTTGATAGATTCCTGTTCTTTAAATAGAACAGGACCCCCACTCACACCTGATTATCTCCCATTTATTAGAAACACCTGACTCTAATTTTACCTTCAAATGATCTGCTGATTGTGAAGGTTCACGTAGTTTGCCCTCACAGAAATGTATTAATGAGCAAGTGTGATATTTTGGTCTCATTTGTTTGACCTGCTCAGCTATTTTTAGGATTTGTCTGAAAATCTGATGTTTTAGATTTTCACATTAAAAAGGGTCTTGAGACTCTATTACATACATTTACGGCATTTATCAGACGCCCGTATCCACTGCGACTTACAGAAGTGCTTTGCTGTTCACTCAGAGAATGTCCTTATCTAGAAGACGAGGCTAGAATCTAGAGGTTCCTCACGCTTAGATCCTGTTGAACACTAATGTCTTTATTCTCCTGAAACCAATGGTCTGGAGTCTTTGTTTGAAGACAGTGAGGGACTCAGATGTTCGGACCCCCAGAAGAAGTTCATTCCACCATTTTGGTGCCAGAACAGAAAAGAGTCTGGATGCATGTTCTCCTTGTGTTTTGAGGGACGGCGGGTCAAGCTGAGCTGTACTTGAAGCTCAAAGGGCTCTTGGTCCAGCTCGAGATTTGACCATTGCCACCATGTATGGAGGAGCTGGTCGATTTTTGGCTTTGTAGATCAGCATCAAGGTTTTGAATCTGAATATATATATGAACATTGAATATATTGCAATAATAGAACAATCTTATGAATGTCAGTATTTCGTAGGAACGCTTTTGTAAACCTGGAAAAAAATCAAAATATTTCACATTTTTACAAAATATTTTTACTTTGTGTTTAATATTCAAAGACCTTTAGAGTTTGATTTATAGAATTCAATGTATTATCCTCTGAGCTATGGAATCTGGATCATTTGATCTTGCATTTCCTCTTCATCTACCTGGCTATGGACCTCTTATGATTCATGGCTTCTACTTTGGGAATACTGTGCCTTCACAACAGAAAAGGAGAGGTATGGGAGATGTGTCCTTCATAGGAGGACACTTACCTGAGGAGGTGAGTACTCTGATTTGGGAGCTGGCGGCTCCCTCGCCACCCTCGCTGACAGCACGCACCTCAATGATGTACGTGCCTCCTTCAGGAAGTACTAGCACAGCGGCAGAGTTCGGGGTCCGCATCACCTGGCTGTGACCCCGTCCCTCCTGACGCAGTAAGACCTGGCAGGAAAACAATGTGAAAATAATGCAGTACAGACACACACACACACACACACACACACACACACACACACACACACACACACACACAGAGACAAGCCACAAGGACGTTCATTAATGATTTTAATTAGTATCCTTGCTGTATAACTATAAAGGTGCCGTGACCTCACCTTGTATCCAATAACGTCAGACTCGTTCTCCATTGCCTTTACCGGATCCCAGGATAAAGACACGTTGTTTCCCTCTTGAATCCACATCACATTGCCTGGTGGTTGGCTTGGAGCTAGAAAGAGAAACAGCAATTATGAACAATCTACCAGCACAGCAGTAATAAATACGGTTCTAAAGTGGGTTAAATATCAGGGGTTCACAGATATTTGATTGTCGAGGGGTTGTTGAGTACTGGTTTGAGAACCACTGTTTATACGCCGTGAACACACGGTGCCGTAAATGTCCTAAAATGAATTGCAGCAAAATTCCAGTTTCCCACAGTCTATCAGTCAATTCAGCCACAACCACCCACCCAACCAAACAGACAGTCAACGCATCATCTGTTGTTTCATTTGTCCGTTCGTTCATCCATCCATTTGTCGTTCCTTCAGCCCATCTGTCACCGCTCATCCAACATTTGGGAAGACGTTTAGGGGAGGTGTTTGTATAAACAAGCACATTCTCTCTGCAACAATGTAACATACAGTATATGGACAAAAGTATTGGAACACCAATACTCAGACGTATTAAAAATGCATGCAGACATTTTAAGTCACACCTGTTGCTGACACAAATGTGCAAATGCACACACAGAGCTTATCTAGTCCATGTAGAGAAGTACTGCCAATATAATAGTACTCTTGAATAGAGCGCAGGTATATGTGAACCTGTTGACACCACGGTGATATCAGGTGTGGGTTAGAGGGGTATTTAGTTGGGGGGCATGAGTGTCACTTTTTCAACAAGTGTTTGGTTCTTTTTCCATTTTCTCCATCGATGAATCAGAAATAGTGAACAGTGTCACATTAATAGGCCTGAACTTAAATTCTATTAATAGTCAAATCTGTTTCAACACTAACATTGTCAAACAATGCCTGCGTTAATCACATTCTGCTTTAATTACATGCTGAATTCATCACACTCTGCATCATTCGCACGCTGCATTAATCACAGGCTGCATTAATCACAGGCTGCATTAATCACATGATGCATTAATCACAGGCTGCTTTAATCACGCACTGTGTTGATCACATGCTGCTTTAATCACATGCTGTGTTAATCTCACGATGCATTAATCACATGCTGCTTTAATCAGGCACTGTGTTGATCACATGCTGCATTAATGACATGCTGCTTTAATTACATGCTGCATTACACACTGCATTAATCACTCTCTGCGTTAATCACACACTGCATAAATCACACGCGGCGTTAATCACATTCTGCATTAATCACATGCTGCGTTAATCACTCTCTGCGTTAATCACATGCTGCGTTAATCACATGCTGCGTTAATCACACTGTGTTAATCACATTCTGTCACCCTCTGCATCAATCACACTGCATTCATCACATTTGGTTAATCACACTCATCAATGAGGCTGTTTTATAGATGTAATATGCAGTCGAGTAATGTTGACACACATGAATAATTATGTTTGAATCTAATTCGATGAGGTCTGACGTATGTTCTCTCCATTTACAGAGAGCACTGTGCTAACGTAGTGCTATAGCTGTATAGACATACAACAGATTGAAGATAGAGACAGAAGAAGGTGGATGGATGGGTGTGTGTGTGTGTGTGTGTGTGTGTGTGTGTTGGGGGGGGGGGCAAACAAAACTACAGTTACCAAAACTATACTCCTAAACCACTATAGTTCCCACAGTATGATACAAATCCAACGGCTTACAGCTTACAGTTTCCAGGTGGCACCAACACTTATTACACATACCATGACACTCCTATTGTGAAGTTGAAACGTAATGGTGAAACAAAAATTCTAAAGAAGGCAAGGTGTCCCCACAAGTGTTTGGTAGGCAGTGATGTTTATCGCAGTGTGTGCAGTCACTGGTGTTGGTGTGAACTCACGGTTTTTCTTGGTGTTGATTCTGATGGCAGCACTGGCCGGACCCTGACCGATGCTGTTGAAGCCTTTGATGGTGATCAGATACGGCGTGTTCCCGTCGAGGCTGGAGAGCAGCATGGTCGTCTCGTTCCCGACTGTCCTTTTTTTCTTCCCTGACTCCTCCTGCTCCATGTCCTTCCAGTAGCTCACCTGTGGCGAAACAGAAAGAATGAGTCTCTCCCTCTTGGTACCGTTCAGAGACACAGAGGGCGAGAGAGATTGAGGCGCACTGATGAGCCGGGGTGAATGGGGAAAAGAGAGTCTGCCACTTTTATCTAATTCCGTATCATTTGGTTTAAATAACTGTCATGCATTTTGCATGAATAGTGTAATAGTCGAGCATGTAATATCCCCCCGGCTATGAAAGGCGATAATTCCTCTCCCGAGGACACAATGGCACAGTTCCTCTTTATAGAATAATCTGTCCTTATTCAGATTCAGGCAAAAGCTGACTTGTGAAAAAGATATGGAGAGGAAAACGTCTAGTGGAGGGACACACTGACACAAAGTTGTGATTCCTCACTTATCCATTCTAAAAGACTCTCTAAACACAGCCCCCCCACACCTCCCCCCCTCACCTCGTAGCCCTGAGGTCTTCCAGGACCAGGATTGGGTGCTTTCCACATCACCTTGATTTCAGAGGAGGACACAGCAGATGCTTTCACCTCAGTGGGAGCTTCCCGGGGCTCTGTATGAAAACAGCGACATGTCAGACACCCCGCTGAGAAACAGTCACCCAGCACAGCTCGGTATGCCTAATGCTGTTGCTCCACAGGCTAGAAATTACAGCTCTCTCCACACAGCTAAAGCACGTGTAATCATGTCTCTGTACGTGACTGCTGATGACGTGCTTAGCACTCAAACTTGAACAGGCCCCTGTGTGTGTTAACGCGGCGAGCGTGGGCGATGGGTGAAGGTGTAAATTGTCTGTGAGTGAGGACTGGCGTCTCGGTGGCAGGACAGAAGTGCCGTGCTGAGCTGCACGTCGGATCGCAGCGGTGGATGTCAGCGAGGTGACAAACAGATCGTGTCTATCACGTTAGGGGTGCTCACACACAACGAGGGTCCCAGTGGAGGTACAGAACCACTCCGTGCTCGTGTCCCGCCCGTCTCTTCTGTCCAGGGAAGGCTTTCTACTAGGTTTCGGGGCATTGCTGAGGATTTGTTTGGCATTCACAAACAGGAGCATTACTGAGGTCAGGATGTTGGATGATCATCACCCCATCTCATCTCCAACTCCTCCTCTTCCAAACGTGCTGGGTGGAGGTCAGGAATTCCAGAGAACAGTTCCACAGCTCAATGTTGGGGGGCTTTATACCCCTCTAACCCACACCGGGCCTTAGGTATGGTGTACCTTCCAGGCTTAATCAACTCCACCTGATCTATGTGGTAAAAACAATGTAAACACTAGAAGCATAATTTAAAATCTACTCTGTTAAAAGTGCTCCGTCAACGGGAGACTCGTACAGTCCGACTGTCCGACATGTGGAATGACGTGAAATTACTCCTTTAGCTGGTGTCTCCAGCAGTGACAGTTAACTGCTACAGTTAGGATCCGGAGAGCTGGACTGTGAAAGGTTGATGAGAGGCCTGATCCCACCATCTGACAAACATATTACGGTTACACAGAGCAGCAAGCTATTACATTTTTATTAGTGAGTGCTGGAACACTTATTTCAGAGAAAACACAGCTGTGCTACATGATTCGATGACCCTCAGTCTGGGAAGCAGCCGTGGAATCCACAATATTTAATCACTGGAACACTGTCCATCAAAAATCTCATGGATTTTCAAAAGGTTTGTAAGAAATGGGCTTGTTGTGTTTGTTGGTTTGCGATGTCAAATAGACAGAGATCTTTGAAAATAATGATAATAGCATTGTTGTGAGGATTTAATTTGCATGAGTAACAGGAGCATTACTGATATCAGGGTGTTGGATAATCGACCACCCCACCTCATCCCCAACAACAACAACAACAACAATAATAATAATAATAATAATAATAATAATAATAATAATAATAATAATAACTGTACAACAGAAAAGGGCTTGGAAAATTACACTTGAACAGAAATTAAATGTCATTAATAGAAAGGATAACATTTACCTTTTTGAATTAAATTATGAACAGATTATAAATTATTGAGAAGCACCAGTAAATGCCAAATGTGCTCCAAATGTGCTAAATTCCAAATAAATCACTCCAGACAATAAATCTGTTAACCAAGTCATCATGCTATTGCACTTCTGACACTCAGATAACTAATCTACTCTTTCTCGGACTCTCGCGACATAACTGCGTTCCGTTCTGCACTTTTTGACACACACCTTCAGGTTTAACATACCTGTGTTAACAGGTTATTTTATTCTATCCTTTCGAGGGGTCGTTTATTTGTGCTGCGCATAGTTATACACGGTACAACGTGCAGTGCAATGTTTCTTTGCGACTGTCTGCGCACACACCGATCAATAAGGGAAGAAGGGAGAAAGTGGGGAGAAGGTCAACAGAATGAATGTGTCTTTGTATTTACAAGGTAAAAAAATAAGAGACGCTGTTCCTGAGAAGAAAAAGATAAATAAAGAACTCTAAGGTAACAAAGAAATAGCTTAAGTGGAGGTAGGAGGTGTAGATGTATGAAGAAGTTGCAGTCAGTGTAGGAACCCTGAGAGGTGTTATATAAAGTCACAATGTGCAATGGCTTCTACATACTGCTGTGCAAGAGAGCGTTAGTGTCCTATGAGAGTCTATTTGTGAGATGTGGAATTTAAGGTTGGAGTTGGGTCTGGTTCAGAGTGCGAATAGTCTGAGGGAAGAAGCTCAGTCCCATCCTTTCCGTGCTGGATTTCTGTGAACGGAACAGTTTTCCTGATGGCAGCAAAGCGAAGATCCCTTTGTTAGGATGGCTGAGGACTTTCACGATCTTCATGGCTTTCAACCAGCACCACTTGTTATAGATAGTCTGCAGATCTGGGAGTGTTGTCCTCTATAGGTGCTCAGCAGAGCACACCACTCTCTGCAGGGTCTGTCTGTCCCGTTTGGTGCTGTTCCCAAACCAGGCCATGGAGTTCCCTGTGAGGATGCTCTCAATAGTGCAGGAGTAGAAGTTCCGCAGTACCTTGGAGGGAAGTCCCTAAGGCGCCTGAGGTAGTAGAGACGCTGTCAGGCTTTCTTTTGCCAGGATGTTGGCAAGCTGCGTCCAATTTCCTCCTAGACCTAGGTCTCCCCATCAAAGCCAATACCAGCAGGCTGGGAGAATGAGGGTCAGCACATTTTTGAAAATTGCCACTAAATCACTGGACAGCTTAAAGTGCTTGGAGGAGAACTATAACTGCTAATTCAGTCACATGCTGGCTACTGAGGGCAGAGAGCGCAAGGCCAATCATAGTCTCTTGAACAATTGGTTGTTGACACTTGCTTTAACTCATTTAACTCGTTTTCACCAAAGCATGGGGATGGACAGTACTTACATTGTGTGTCCAAATGTTTGTGGACACCCCTTCAAATGATTACAGTCAGCTACTTTATCTGCCAATGCAAATGCACACTGCCATAGCTTGTCTAGTTCCGGTAGACAAGTACTGCCAATGGAATAGGACTCTCTGGAGCAGATAACCATCAGCCTTTTCTCACCATGCCTAATGCCAGGTGTGGGCTAGAAGGGCTATAAAGCCCCCCTGCACTGAGCTGTGGAGCAGTGGAACTGTGTTCTCTGGAATGATGGTGGTTCATCCAATATCTTTCGGGTAAGTTGGAGAGTTGGGTATGAGTGATTCCCTTGATTTAGGAAGAATGAATAAGCAGGTGTCCTAATACTTTTGTCCATAAAGTGTGTTTAAGAAGGAGGCATTAACCTAATGAATCCTGTGCTTAATAAGGGTTATGTAGAAACAAATGTGAAGTATTTGGTAACCTTTGCAGAGTTCCACAGGGTTCTATTTTAGGGCCACTTATGCAAGACTGAAGAACTAAAGTGTGGTCACAGATACTGGACCTAAGGGCTTTATTCTCCACTGGTACATTCCCATTGAGCTTACCTCCTTCTGCAGAGAACACGGTGACGACTTTACTGAAGGGTCCGTCCCCTTTGTTGTTGTAGACCCCCACCTTCACCTCGAACGGGGTCAGGGGAGGGAACGTCTCATCCCTGTACTTGTAGGTGGTAGAGTCAGCCGAAGTCACCATCTTTTCCTTCCACCCTCGGGTCCCGTTGGCTCGGAATGCCACTATGTAACCAAAGCCCTCTCCGTTTTGGAACTCTTCAGAAACAGGCTGAAAGAGAGAGCGAGAGAAACATCAACCATGAAACTAGATTCATTGCTGAGTAACGGATTGCTCATGTCACTGACAAGCAATACCATTAAAACGGCCCGAATCTGCAAGCAGCCATGATCATCTCTGTGTTGCAGAGACATGAAATTGGAAAATGACTTCAGTAATAGGCAACTAGCTGAGATTGGTAAAATGAGGGAGGCAAAAACGTCAATTCAGCAGGTATGTTCTAACGACTTCTGGACAAGGCTTTATCAGCCTGCTTTATTTATCTATATTTGACTCCAGGCCAAAATTCCCTTCCCGCTGGACCTGTCCAGGTCAATTTGGAGTAAAATGATGAAGTCTCCCCCATGAAATATTCAAGTTTTTACATCAATTTCCTTGCTCTGTGGGTGCTAGTTTAAGAAAGTTCAGTCGGTGTAAAGTGGGAAATTGAATTACAGAGAAAGTAAATTAAGTTTACCTGCTGAATTTCAATGTGGAATTCATACCAGTAGCTAACATACGGAACATGCAGCCTAAAGCCTAAAGCAGTCTGTCCATTACAGAAGATTTAACCCTCCTGTTGTGTTCATTTCATGTTCTGACTGTGGTCCCACTCTAAAAATGACCATTACAGTATAGCTGATTATAAATCCATAATGATTATCATAGTATCTAATATTGCGATACATCTTTGGTCGGATTAGGTTTTTCAAAACGTGAAATTTTGGACTTCGATTTGCTATTTGCGGTGAAAAAGTTAGGACATGCCACCTTTGTCTCTTTTTTTAAACATATTTAAACACATGGACAATTGACCTACATTCAACTGTATTGAGAGATGGAACAATTATTGAAAAAGGCAATTGAGGAAAAAGTTAGGACTCCCTACATTTATTATACGACATAAAATTCCTAAAAATAGAATCAGGTGCAGCACATCAGCTCCAAATGTTTGGACCATCATTCGAGAGGATTGTCTTATTTAAACTGCAGACATTAGTTTGGTTTGCTCTTGATTGTTGAAGTGAGCAGACCTCAAAATGTGTAAAGACGTCTCCAAAAAACCTAAACTTTCCTCACGGGACCTACAGGTAGGTCTTGCCACTTTTGATGTCGAAGTGTAGCATCTACCATCAGAAAGAGACCAAAGAAGTCTGATTGGTGAGCAAGGAGGAAACAAACAAACAAACAAACAAACAAACAAACAAGAAAAACACCAGAACAAGACTAAAGCCAGAGGACATTTAGACAAAGTGCAGGACATTAGGATCAATGAAGATGCTGAGATTTTCGTTGGGACTGACGAGGATGGACAAGATTAGAAATGAGCAGATCAGAGGGACAGTGAAGGTGGAGCAGTTTGGAGATAAAGCCAGAGAGGCCAGGTTGAGATGGTTTGGACATGTGTTGAGGAGGAATCGTGGACATATCGGACAAAGAATGTTGGAGATGGAGCTGCCAGGCAGAAGGAGAAGAGGAAGACCTCAGAGAAGGTTTATGGATGTAGTGAATGTGGTTGGTGTAACAGTAGAGGAGGCAGGGGATAGGGCAAGATGGAGGGAGGTGATCTGCTAAAGGGAGCAGCCGAAAGAAGAAGAAGAAGAAGAAGAAGAAGAAGAAGAAGGATAGATGAATCCTAAGCTGAAGTAAGAACTTGACATACACTGTGAGGCATGCTGGTGGAAGTGCCATGGTTTGGAGCTGCTTTGCTGCAGCAGGGCCTGGAGATCTCTCCAACACAGAAACCACTATGAGATCTTTATTGTATCAGATGATGCTGAAACATCACATATCTGAACGGGTTCTGCATGGAGGAGTGTGAAAATCCTTCTTTCGTTCCGTTTTAAAGAGCGGTAGTCAGTGATAGGAAACATCTAATTAACATTATTTTAGCCAAAGGAGGAAACACCCACTAATGGGTCATATGGTGTCCTACGATATTCCTCACGAGACAATTACATTTCTATTAATTCTGTTGTGAAAACGTTGTTGCCATATATGTTTAAATATGTTAAGGACATCAAAGGACTTAATGAAGTGTCCTGACCATGAAGTGAGCAGAATTTGTTGGTTAATTTGTCTGTGACAGAAGCACTGTTACTACTATAATTTAATTTTAAGATATATTTCAAATAATTGCAGTATTTCTTTGGCAAATTTCATATATTTACAAATGTATTTTATACATTAACGTATTCTTCATACGGCTTAAACGTTTAAATAACAAAAACACAATGTTGATATTGAGAAATTTTGACTTTTGCTTACAACTGATTACTTTTTTTCTGCTATTACAAAAAGAGTAAAGTACAGTACTGCTACTGAATTCTGGGTACCAGTACCGGAACCATGTCGATTCAAATCGTACCAACCCTATCGTTTGTACGGCAAAAAAAAACAAACAAACAAAACAACAGCGTTAGAGTTTCACAGTCAGATTGAACCATCTGAAGCTGGAACAGGGTCACGATCCCAGAAACGGCAGAACGAGATACTTAGTGGGTTTACATACACTCAGTCATCTGATCACTCTGAACACTCCACAGTGCTGAGAATGACCCACCACCCACATAATATCTGCTCTGTGGTGGTCCTGTGGGGTCCTGACCATTGAAGATCAGGGTGAAAGGAGGAGAATAACTGTAGAATGAACTACAGTCTGAATTATGGAACCACAAAGAGCTCCTGTGTGGTCAGATGTACAGTGAGTATCGGCTGACTGGTGTACTTATCTTATATTCTATTATATTCTATACAAACACACGGAGGCTCATAATAATCAGATAAAACTAACCGACCTTTTTTTTTCTTCTTCAGAGAGAGAACGTCTAAATGGGTCAAAGTTGACAGGATCACAATAGGCATGTGGAATCAAAACAACCTGATAGTGACGTTCAGTATAATCAGTTAAACACTCCGGCGAAGACAAGTGTTTGTGGCATAAGTCATACGGGAGAATCGCACACCCTCGGTTACGCTACAACCTGACTAATGCCGGGCAGATCCTCAAAGAGCTTTGGCGCCAAACAGAAGCTTTAAAATGTGTATTCTAATAAACAATTTCAATCTCTGGGCTAAATAACATCCTTTGTTACATTGCTGCAGTGAAAGAATACAACAAATGGCATGGAATCGCATCAAATGTCAGGAAGTCCCTGATGGATTCGGGAGATTTTCGGCTGTAATGAAACAAATCACTTGTGAATGTCAAGCTCTTTGACGAGGGGCCCGAACACATCAATTAAATATGCGCCAACTCGACGTGTGAATAAACTGCTGGGGTTGAGAACGCTATTTGAATAACAAAAACCAGCTGCTGGAAAAATCGCAATTGCTGGTTGTGAGCTAATGGAAGCGGTCCTATGAATCAATGGATCTGGAAAGGGTGATTTGATTGGACGCAGGGAAAGTGCTTTGTGTTAGTCCGGGGTCTGCCACCACTGGAAACCATCTGTGAGAGGCCGTTATGATTGCCTACAATGCCAAGCAGTTAAAGTGGATTGCCTGCCCATCTCTCTGATTACGGCGGGAACAATGGCCATGCCGCAGAGACAATGCCTCCAATCAGTTCCCAGAGAACTTTCTGGCTTAAGACCGTACGGTCCACCGCTTTCTAATCACTCGTACGGTTGAGTCTGGCTTTGATGATATGATATATTTGCCAGGCCTTGTCTTGAAAGGGTTTGGGTTGCTTGTTGGATGTTTTCCTAAACAGGTGATTCCAGGGGCTGTCTACGACACCTGCTAGACATTTAATAGAAGCGAATGCAATTTATTAGGGGAGATAGAAATTTAATTAAAATGTGAGCTAGCAGAATTAAATCCCTGGCAAATTTAATAAATGACAAACACCTGTACTGTCTGACTCTCTCTCCCCTCCTTGCCAGTGTATCTGTCTGTTGTGGCGTAATGTGAGTGATTCACACATGCTTCCCAATAATCGTGGCCCCTAAAGGTAGCGGCAGAACGAGCTGTTTCATGCTGAACGGATCGCCATGCCTGTCTAATTAACTGACTCCAAGTGTTCCTCAGAAACGAATTAGCTTCCATCAGGGTGACGTGGTTGGTTCTGGCTGAGCATGTTCTACTGCGCTCCTCCCCGTGATGAGGAGAAATGGCTCCTGCTCAGGGAACACGGGTGTGAGAACATGTGTGTCACGTGAACACTAAACAGTTGTGCTGGAGTGTGTATGTGTGTTATGAACTTGGTTGGCAGTACGAGGGTGCTCCTTATGGTCCATTCCAGGGCTGCTCTGTGCAGATGTTAAACCGCTGAACAGGCCGCTGAACAGGCCGCTGAACAGGCCTGCCTGGGATGGTTTATCACCACCACCTTCTTGGTTACTGAAATACACTATGTCCAAATATTTGTGGACACCCCTTCTAATGAATACTCTACCCTCAGTCCACATGCTTCTTTCACATTCAATGACGGTTTAATGTTTCTCAGCTTGTCCAGAAATGCATGTGTCCTTCGGTGGCATCTCAACGCACAAAGTATACTGACTGTAGGGGGAGCCCTGGAGCAAGAAAGACAGCAGCATGCAAAAGCTTGGTCAAAATGATTGTTACTGTGAACAGTTAGGCAAGTTGAAGATGAAACACTTTTTTTTACATTTTAAGCAACACTAGTGAATTAGTTCGGTTCTGTACATTTTTAGAGTGAACAAAGGGAAGTAGAACCTTGCAAAAGTACGGGAACCCTAGGAGATTTGAGCTCTCAGATAACTTTGACTGAGACCAAGCTGTTAGGAAAGGTGATGCAAATTTCAAAGCTTTATAAAAACCCTTATAAAAATCATTTAACCTGCCCCCCCCCCCCCCCAAAAAAAAAACAAACAAAAAACCCAGCAGTCATGGGTTCTTCTAAGCAGCTGCCTAGCACTCTGAAAATTGTCCTAGAAAGCAGGAGAAGGCTATAAGAGGATAGCAAAGCATTTTCAGATGGCCATTTCCTCAGGTTGAAATGTAATTGGCAGCTTAGAATCAGAATTACTTTATTAATCCCAAAGGGGAATTGTAAATTCTTACAGCTGCACCCATCTAATAAAACTAAAATTAAAAATTAAAATAATAAGCAGAATAAGCACTTTGAATAAACAGAATAAACTCTTTGGAAATATATACGTTAAAATATTTAAAAAAACAATGCTTATGATAATAAATAAATATGAACATCCAGAGTTATTACACAGATAAGTAAAATTAACAAATTGCACAAGTGAACCATAGTGGTTTCTAGTGGTCACCCAATAAGGGCGGAGTTAGTGGTTTCTAGTGGTCACCCATTAAGGGAGGAGTTAGTGGTTTGTAGTTGTCACCCATTAAGGGAGGAGTTAGTGGTTTGTAGTGGTCACCCATTAAGGGATGAGTTAGTGGTTTCTAGTGGTCACCCATTAAGGGAGGAGTTAGTTTTTTCTAGTGGTCACCCATTAAGGGAGGAGTTAGTGGTTTGTAGTGGTCACCCATTAAGGGATGAGTTAGTGGTTTCCAGTGGTCACCCATTAAGGGATGAGTTAGTGGTTTCTAGAGGTCACCCATTAAGGGATGAGTTAGTGGTTTCTAGAGGTCACCCATTAAGGGATGAGTTAGTGGTTTCTAGTGGTCACCCATTAAGGGATGAGTTAGTGGTTTCTAGAGGTCACCCATTAAGGGAGGAGTTAGTGGTTTGTAGTGGTCACCCACTAAGGGAGGAGTTAGTGGTTTGTAGTGGTCACCCATTAAGGGAGGAGTTAGTGGTTTGTAGTGGTCACCCATTAAGGGAGGAGTTAGTGGTTTGTAGTGGTCACCCATTAAGGGAGAAGTTAGTGGTTTGTAGTGGTCACCCATTAAGGGAGGATCTGGACGTCAATTCAACTAGGATATTTGGGAATAACTCAGAGAGGCACTGTTGTTGTGACATGGTGACACATTCCGACTGCCCCAAGCAGTGTGCTCCCCTTCGCTCAGATATTACATATTCAACTGCACTGACCTGAGATGATGGGCTGATTAAGTGACCCTAATGGCATCTAACACAATCGGGATAAACAAACCAAAGCCTCAATGCGAGTGAGTACGGAAAAGACCGGGAGAGGATGGAACACCGTGAGCGAGTGTGTCGTGTTGACGTTGTCCTCTGTCGTGCAGGTTATTTACGAACGACTTGTTATTCTAAATGCCACTGCCTGAAAATGCCATTCTGTGACTGACCTTGCTAATGGAGAAAATAACAATAACACAACACGTTTGGCCCAAATCCACCCTGCAGGAGGTGTGCTCAGGGCCCACGGCCAAGCAGGTGTTATTAGAATCAACAGAAAGAGAGACTGACTCAACATTTTTGGAAGAAAGGTTCTCTCAAGGCAGCAGCGGCTGTTACCAGATAGGAACACACGTACAAGATGCCAACAGGAAAACAACATCGGACAGTAAAGGTCCAGCCAGCACTGGCTTAGCCTGTAATGAGATTACCTCTCTTTCTGATGCAGCATGTTTTACGGACTGATAATGCATTCAGAGTGTATACACGGTAGGGATGGGCAACATGACGGTATGATAACATTAAAAAATAATAATGTTAAGCTTTTCGGGGCATCCTGTGGGTGTCTTCAGAGCAGTGAAAACATCTACTGATACGGGGGCAACTGGGGCATGCGTTGCTGGGGCATTTATGGCTGTTCAAACTGAATCACTCTCAAAAAAAACAAAAAAACAACATAAGTATTTTGTTGCCCAAGAAAAATTTATGGGCTGCACAGAGTTTCCCAATTCAACAATATGCCAATATTACAATCTGATATTTAATATTCCAACCTACATGCTCATGTGGGGCGCAGAGTGGTGGGAGGCGGGTTAAGTGGGTGTCAGTTGGGCATAGGCTCTGGGGGGGCTGGTTCACAGTCGAGGGGCACAACCTAGACTGGGTCATGTCTGACCACTCCTGGTCTCGTCAACCACCCTGGTGCGCCCGTGTATGGCGTCAACATGGACCCTATGGACCCTTTGTGGTTCCAGGCACATGGACATATCTGGGATTCCAGAGTTTTGGATGCAGATAAAAAACGGTCCTGTTTCCTAAACTGAGGACAGAAGAGGACAAATGTAGGCTTGCTAAAATGACTCATATATATGAGTGAGCACTTCTGTACTTCAACTTAAGCAGAAACACAAATAGAGAACTTTAACTCGAGGATCTCTATTTTTGCTCAAGCACAGGAGTGCCTGAAGCATCTGTATGAACCCAAGTCTGCCTCAGAAGTTGCTGAACACGATTGGTATGCAGGGCCTTTGTAACTGAACTGTCTCTGCATAGCAGAGATTAAAATAATGATTATGCTGTTCTGTACTTACAGTAACACAATTCTCACAGGGTTACAAATACAAAAAAAAAAACATCCCGTCCCATCTGCATCGAGTTCCGTCCCATATAATCTCTCACTAAGGTGCAATTCCCTTCGTATGAAGGTTATTCGGCAGATGACAGGTGGGACCTGCATACTTAATAACTGCAAGGATAACCATCACTTACAGACCACATCTGTTCCTCCCTCCTTGCTTAATCGCACATCTAACCGCCCTCATTTCCAGATCCTCCAGCTTCGTTCCTGCTCTTAAAGCGTCCGCCTGCACAGCGCTATCCCCACCGCAGCCAAAGGTCCTCTCTCCACTGACAGACATTTCAGGCCAATATCCCCTTAACATGGCAGGAGATTGATTAAATTTTGCCCAGGCATACAAAAGGGTGAGATTGCAAACAGATGTTCCAAACACATCCCTGGCATTATGAGGGGGAAACTGCATCGAGAATGAAGGTTAATTATTGTGTAAGCTCCTCTTGTGTGACCAAAGTCCTGATTTATTCAGCAGTATCCCAGTGTCGCTGCCAAGAGGAAGACAATGCATCACTTCTTCCCAGAAGCATTCAATAAATCATTGTTTTCTGAAAGTTACTTTAAAGTAACTTAAAATTTCACGATTCATGCCACTGGGAGCGAGTAGAGGGAGTTTACTCTGAAGTGTGCAATTTAGGATCTTTAGATCCTACCGCACTGTGCTAGTGCACCATGTAAAATGCAGAAGCATGAACTTGAACTCAAACTACAAACATGCTGGACAAAAGTGTTTCGTCCTCACCGTTTCCTGTTTTGAGAACTTGCTGGTCACTCCGTCCGCTGAAGCACAAACCGTGGTGTAGCTGTGGATGACCAGTTATTGTTGCAATCGTCATGCAGACTTCTCCTTTACAGTGTCAGGAGAATTCGACCTTTTCCCTCTTAGAAACACTCAGGTCCTCGTTCTGTCATTTCAAGACTTGACTACGTCTTCTCCCTTCTAGCAGGACTTCCTATGTGTACCATCAGGCCCTTCAGCTGAGCCAGAAGATGGCAGCACGGCTCATCTTCAATGTTCCTACGTTCACCTTATTTAAATCAGATTCATGAGGTTTCCAGCATCAAATACAGCTCAGCTTGACCCACCATCCCTCAAGGTGCGTGGAAGACAAGCATCCAGACTCTTCTGTTTTGGCACCAAAATGATGGAACGAACGTCCTCTGGGGGTCTGAAAAGCTGACTCGCTCAATGTCTTCATAGGCAGACTGAAGACCATCGTTTTCAAGAGCCTTTAACTCATTAAAGGCTTATAATTAGACTGAGTCTTGTGGGTATCAAGGTCTCCAACCTGACATTTGTATTTGGCAGCATAGAAGCTTGAGGAATTCCAAGCTTCCAGCCTCTACAAACCAGCTAAGGATATTTTCTGAATGAGCAGCAAAGCACTTTTAAGTCGCTCTGTATTCCATAAAGCATCATTCCAGAGAATGCAGTTCTGCTGCTCCACAGCTCAATGCCACCCCTCTACCCCTCTAGTCCAGGCCTGGTATTAGGCACAATGCCACTAGGTTCACGTTTCCTGTTCTAGTCCTATTCTACTGGCAGTACTTCTCAACTGGGACTAGACAAGCGCTGTGTGCATTAGCCCATCTGTGTCAGCAACGTGTGCACTGTAAAGCAGCTGCAGGCGTTTAATAGAAGAGGTGTCCACAAACATTTGGACACGCAATGCATCACCACAACAATCTGGCCGGCAATTCTCTTTAACAATATAGCCAATTTCATCTGTTCCAAGTGGTTTTCAGCGACTTTGTGTGATCATTCGAGTTGGAAACTGCAAAAGCAGCAATTATGTCTGGACACAATTCCGAACACTGAAGTCAATTAGCAGCAAGAATCCATTTGGACAGGAGCAGCAGGCCTTTTATGGCACAGCCATTAACATAGCATGAGCTCGCTGCAGGGTGTGCATGGCTCATGCTGATGGCAGGCTTACCTCCCAAGATACGACGAGCTCATGCCTGCGCCCGTTCCCGCCACTCACATTGGTTGGAGCTACAGATGGAACTGCAGACGAGAAGAAGAAAAAAAAACAAAAAACAGAACAAACATTTTTAGGAACTGAAGTATGCAGAGATATGATTTACTACAGCATCTCGAAAAACTGATACTGTGATCAGGTTCGTTTGTTTTCATTTCTTAAAAAAAAACAAACATAAACTGTCATATTTTGGGTTAAAGCTCACGAACTTCCAATTATTAGAGGAATAAATTACTAAAAATAGTAATGAATATTAGAACCTCATTGTCCATTTCATCAGCTCCACATAGCTCAGGATCAGAGCAACCTACAGCCATGATACACAGCGAGTAATTTAGTTCTGAAAGCAGCTAAAACTCCTTTCCAAAGTAATTAAATCCCAGTTTTAATGCCATACCAGCATTCAGTGCTCTGTCCACATGTTTATGCATGACCTAGGAAGCTGAACCTGTCCTTTCTTCTGAGTGACCAATATGTCACTGGACCGATCTGGAATAGTCTAATGAGGCTGTGTGGTGAGGTACACCAGAAAGGTCCTGCCCCTTGTGATGGGACTCAAAATCAGCTGATGGACGTGAAGAATGGACATTTTAATAAGAACTTGAATAAGAAATTCGGTACATGCTCAAGAACTGAGGACTGTAAAGGAGTCACGATGAACAGCGGCTGCTTTTTTCATCTGTATATGAAGGATCCATCACTTCGGAACAGCCGTCTCTGACGTAGAGGCTGAGAATCGCAGACTATCCCAGCTGTGGTCTCGGCTTTAGAACGCAGATATCGAGGTATAAAGGAAGCAGGGAGGGGCTGTTTGACCTCTTTCTTTGCTTCCACCGTGTTCAAATTTCAGAATAAACGTCCTGAGACATGATGGTACCGATACATCCATAAATAATAAAAGATAAATAAAGGATAATCAATGAACTACTGTCAAGTATTCTAAAGAGCATATAAATATCAGTTTAATCCATAATTCATATTTAAAAGTATTGCAGTTTCAGCTCAAAAACATGAAAGATCAATTTATAATGTCGTGTTAATGCTTTTAGAAGCAAAAGAAAACAGTGAAGGACATTTTTAATCAAGATATGGTCAAATTGTTAAAAAAAATGTAAATTATGTTAATATTTATATTTTAAAGATGAATAAAAGTATGTCAGTCTATGCAAACATCGCACAAACTTGAACTGGGATTCTAAGAGTTCGAATGTTCCGGATAAATCCAGTACATCCAGACACGACTCCTATCGTTTCTTTATTATCTGATCTATCGACACTCTCGCTTCTGCTCTAGTACGAGCAATAACAAGCCGAAGATCTAAAAGTCTAACCAGTTGCGTTCTGTGCAATGTAGTGCAAAATAATTGCTTTGCGTTGTAAGCGAGAAGCCTGTACAGCGTTCCTTTGAAAGATGAATGATTTGCTTTCACGATTAATCACGAGGCTCGGAATTCTAGAAGTGGGACAAAGGCTTTAATGAATCCTTTGTTTACTTTTGACTAATTAATGTCTTTTTGGCAGCCCGTGTGGGTGAGGTACACCCACGCTCGACTTGGCTGTCACTTTCTAACAGAACTGAATCTCGGATTTGCTTAGCAAACAGAAACTGGCGGCTCATGTGTCTTAAGGGGGGAAGGCAAATGTGTTCGCTCGACGAATATCTGACAGGTGGTTCCAGACACGTGAAAACACCAAGGGTAGCAAAACTGCAAACACGGTGAAAAATGCTGACCTTGACGAATCCCGGACGGAAAGCAATAACATATACAAAGAGCGATTGATCGAACCTTCTGCAATCTGGGCTACAGGTATGGATTGTAGCTGCTGTAAAGAAAGAAATGCACTGAGCGACATTTGCTATTTTGGGGGCGAGTTTCACAGCCTTCTGCATTTGATCCATACAGTGGTGAGGTAAGGTTTTTATGTTTTCCATAAATAGATAATTCTGCAGCTTCTTTGCCTCTGGGCACGGGTGCCCAGCTGCCTTAACTCAAACACCGAACTCGTTTAAATTCATATAAGCCGCTTATTTTTGCACTTCCCCTCCAATTAAAACAGAATAGGGTCACGCTGGTCACAGGCCGCTCAAAAAATGTGTCACAGTCCAATTTTAGATGCATAACTACACATTCCCTCGAGTGCTGGAATATAAACAGTGTAAATGGTGACTATTGCACTCAGCTGGAGGGGGTCTCGCGCATCAAGGATAGGAATGAATATACTATTTATTTCTGCTCTCCAGTGAATTTCTTTTCAGCGCTGTCATGTTTGTCCAACCGTAATCTATTTAATTCACTGTGACTTCTAAGTGAATAAAAGTGTTTCACAACAGTACCCCGAGCAAACACTTATCCCGATATCTGTGATGACAAATCTGACAATACGTTCCATTCAGAGGTGGGAAAACAATGGAATTGACGTTGGGACAGACTGATCCCAGTCTTGTCCCGGTGTGAGAAATAACACTTTTTAAACATATACATTTTGAATGTCTTTATCATCTACATTTCCACTAAAACTCAAATGTGAGACACAGACAGATGCACTGCTTCACTTATTCCTTCTCACAATCGCTGCTATGATATATAAAGGCTGTCTTCTGTCTTCACTGAATAGAACACGTCTTCAGATATGTCATGCAACACCTCCGAATGTGTTACGAAGCTCTATATCCAGCATGTGTCTTGTACACGCTGCAGACAAAAAAAAACCTTGTGCGTTTTAGGTGGTAGTAATTTCAAATTGCTACAGATGGTGTTGCATAAGCAGGACTGGGCTATAAATACCTGCAGGGGGTATGAAGGGATTCATAGGATGAGAAGAGGTGGTACAGTGTAGTGAAGGTCTCATAAACCAGATGTGACTGGCTTGCAATTGGTGGAGCCAAAGGCCATAGCATGAAGGAAGGAGCTGAATGAGCAAAAGCTTATGCAGGTCTACCATCAGTGGCAGAAATCCCAGTCTACAGGAAACTCCTCAGAATTGTGGACAAAAGACCAAACTGAGGGACGGGGACCACCAGCCTGTGAATGAAACGCACTTCACTTTTAGGCAACCAATTCCTGAAAGGACATTCCTCAAGGAACTGCGGACTTTGCTCACCTTATCTTTCAGCCACAATTCTGACAAGAATGTCCTGCACACTTGGATTGTTGATGCTCCTTTTTTCACAAATTACTTTTAGCCAATCATTAATATCTGCTTTGTGACCGATTTTCCACACATTATATGAGACATTCACTGCACTTTTCCCAGCCTATGAATCCCATCACACACCCCACAGGCATTTATAGTCGGTTATACTTGTGCAGAACCATTTATAGGAGCCAGAATTTAATATCATCTCATTTTTTGAGACCAACCTCTCTTTTTTGAGACCAACCTCTCTTTATCCCTTTTGTTTTTCAGCTGGGGGCCTGGGCCCCTGGCACAGCTCAGTTTTCGGAATGACCGCTCCCCAAAACACCTGAACTAGCTCACAAAAGGCTGGATACTTACCTGATGATCTTTGGGTTAAAACCACAGGCTTAGAATTAGGACTAAACCGGCTGGTCTTGCTAGTGATATGCATAAAGAAGCTCTGTTCTAACTTCTTATAACTTCAACGTAAAGGTGGAGATAAACTGCTGGAGGCCAAACATGCAGATATTTCTAACTGAAATCTCTGAAAAGACAAATAATGTGTAAGTGATGAAACGATAAGCACCTGCTTCTTTTGTTCGGACCGCCCTGGAGGGTGCACTGGGGTCTCCCGTGCCGATGGCATTGGTGGCCACCACCCGGAACTCGTACTCCACCCAAGGGTTCAGCTCTATGGCCATGGCAGACTCCATGTCTCCAGTCACGGGCTCCGGATCTAGGGGTTACGAATATTTACAATGATACAGTGTCACTATAGTACCATGTTCTGAATGCATCACAGATACGGTCAATATTTCAAACACAAAGAACGACAGCGTGGAGGCTAAACATATTTGAATTTGATTAGACAGGTTATTACATAGTTGCAAGAAAAAAATGAGCCCTTGAGAATTCCCTGGATTCCTGTTTTTGTTGCGTATTAAATGTGGTCTGATTCAATCTAACTAAACTAATTTCAACTATATACATTGAGCAGCAATAACATTATGATCACACTGACCACACGGGAGCACTTTGTGGTTCTATAATTCCAGACTGTAGTTCATCTGTTTCATGACTTTATTCTCCTCCTTTCACCCTGATCTTCAATGCTCAGGACCCCACAGGACCACCAAGGAGCAGCTATTATGTACATGGTAGGTCACTCTCAGCGACACTGACATGGTGATGGTGTGTCAGTGTGTGTTGTGTTGGTTTGAGTGGACCAGACACAGCAGTGCTGCTGGAGTGTTGAAACCCCTTAGTGTCACACTGAGGAAAAAGTCCATATAACACTGCACCCCAGCTGTAAAGCATGGTGGAGGGGGCTTCATGGTTGCCTTGTGGTCACTGAAATGCTTTACATGTGAAGGCAAGAGCAGCAGTCCATGACCTCAAGCTTGGAATGGTGGGTCATGCAACAAGACAATGATCCAAAGCACACAAGTGCATTAACTGAAGTAAAATCTGACCTTAACTCGATCGAGATGCTGTGGCCTGAATTGCAGCTCCATGAAAATGTATTGGAGAGGGCAGGAGAATTTACATTCACTTACTTTTTCTAGCCTGCACTGGGGATGTTCACAATGTGTGTATTACGAGTCAAACAGTACAACTCTTTGCGTGTAATTACTTTAGTTTGATTGTGTGTGTGTATTATTGTGACTTGGGTGTATTTTATTGGTAATCAATGCAGAAATCCACATTATTCCAAAGGGCTCATTGACTAATTTTGGTTAAGATAGTAAGCAAAACAAACATGAACATGTAACTGAATGTATATTAGTCTGTCGTTCCCTTAGTTTTGCATTTGTTTTGACCCGTTTCTTGATCTATTCTCATAGTGAAACTCCGAAATCCAGTCACATTGAGTTATATAGACAATAGCTTATGCTGATCCTGCGCCAGGCTGAAATAAAAGAAGAAGAAAAGTGTCACACTCACACATTATACAGTCAAGGTTGAAATAAAGACACCGCAGACATTGCTCCATGCATGACAAAAAAAAATCCTCCCAAAAAGCAAAACAGACCCTTATCATTCAGCACCATGAATTATTAATGCTTTGAATGTAGACCTCTGTATGCTTCTCTTACTAATGTGAGGTTATATCTTGCGGCAAAGGAGCTGCCAATCTCTTACAGATTGGTGGAACAACACTGTGTGACATTAGAAAGTTGTAAGTCGGGACACATTTGGCTTCTCTTCTCCACTGCCCTCAACTTGGGAGTCACAGCATGTCAGCGCAGCTAAGGCTTTGGTGGAATACTTGTACTCCAACTGAATAAGTAAATCCCAGCAAATCCCAGTTTTACAAGCACATTTTAAAGGGCAAGTTCAGATTCCTCTGCTTACGTCCCTCAGGATCGTTTCCAAGAACCGTTTACGGCTCGTTTGCCAAACTACCCTTGAGATAAAAACTTATTAGCTTTAGTACATCATTAAGAAGAACACCATCACCCATAAACAGCAGTGAGATCTGAGAAGTTCCTCTGAATCCCACGAAAAGGTGGAGAGCGAAACCCATGCTACACTATTTTACAGCTACTGAAAATGATTTTTAATAGTTTATGAATCTATAAATGATTTTCCTGAGTCATCTCCAATTAAATGAATTGCCTTTTCATAATAAAGAGCTGAACTGTAGAGTCAACAGTGAAAAACATAGTGTACATAGTGTATCCTCCTTTCACCCTGATCTTCAACGGTCAGGACCCCACAGGACCACCACAGAGCAGCTATTATGTGGGCGGTGGGTCATTCTCAGCACTGCAGTCACACTGACATGGTGGTGGTGTGTTAGTGTGAGCTGCACTGGTACGAATGGATCAGACACAGCAGTGCTGCTGGAGCACTGAGAGAAGGGGACTTGGCTGGATAGGTCACCGGCTGCTTACGGAAGTGGGTGGGAATAATATACTGCAGGTGAAGAACCACAAAATAACATAAGATAAACACAAAACTAACATAAAATCCAACCTCTAGACTCAACCAGCTGATTTACTGCCATATTTTTAACAACAAAATATGTTAAAGCTGTAAAATTGAACATTACTGTGGCTGATTTGCACACTTCTGTACTTTATTAAGGTGACTTCACGAATGAACATGCTTCTCGTGGTGATGAGGGGTCAAAACCTGATCTGTACCAAGAGCCTTTCAAGCATCCCGCCATCCTTCGAGATCCACGAAAGACAAGCATTCAGATTCTTCTCTTTCGTGGCATCAAAGTGGTGGAACGAACTCCCTTCGAGGTTCCGATCAGCTGAGTCACTCACTGACTGAAGACCAACCTCTTCCAAGAGCACATAACTAATAACTGGGAGCAGCTGTGGTCTGGTGGTTCAGGAACCAGCCCTGTGACTGGAAGGTCGCAGGTTTGAATCCCTGAACTGGCAGGACATGACTGAAGTGCCCTTGAGCGAGACACTTAATTGCCCAGCTGCTCCCCGAGTGAACAGCAAAGCACTTTTTTAAGTCGCTCAGGATAAGAACGTCTTCCAAATGCCTTAAATGTAGATGTAGTGTGGTCGTATGTGGTTTGGGACACAGCCCTGCTTAAAAAAAACAAACAGGAGGAGTTAAAGCAAAGATATGTGGGCAGGCTTGCATGGACACTCCCCTGTACTGAACCGAGCAATGTGGATGCACCATAGCGGCACCGCACCGAACCATCCAGTGCGTCATGGCATAGTGAGGCCTAAAGCCTACAGAGGTTAAGCACATGTAGCTTCAATTTTCTTTTCTTACAAACCTTTCTCGCAGGTGATGGCAGCACATAAATCGAGTTTCCACCTCCGTCTCTGCCGTTTATACCGAAATGTCTTATCGCTCAAAATTTTAGACGTCCCCATATAAAGCTAATCCCATCTGAATAGAATGACTCTATTCATCATTGGAAGATTAACAGTTCAACACAATGTGAGACGAGTGTGATCTGAGCATTTAGGCAGTTTTTGTGATGAAAATTGGTTCAAATAAGCTTTCATTACTTGATTGCAACATTAGCCTCAAGGTTCCAATGCAAAACAATCAACCAGTGTCTCGTGTAATATATTATATTTATCAGCAAATGGGGAAATTGTGTAAATTTGGCTGCTCGGTTAAGACTGGTGCTCTTCAAGTACAAGCCGATAACAGTGTTTACTAAGAGCGGAGAGCAAAGTGCTTTTCGAGCTGTCCTCTCGCTAATCTCCCATTCAGCACTCTGTCAACTGGGTTCTCACTCCATGTGTTCTTTTACTTTTCCCGACACCCATCACAGAGAAAGCATTTGTATGGAGGGTCCAAAAGGAAACTAGGAACGCTGGAGTGATTCATCCAGATACAGCCTCGCTTTAATGTTTTTGAACCTTTCTGATATTTCTACATACATCTGAGCTAGAATTTAAACTAGAACCTTTGTGAAGCAGATCATTTGAAGATAAAATTAGAGTCACGTGTTTTCAGTCAATGGGAGCCAATCAGTTGTGAGTGGGCGTGTCCTGATAAGTTTAGAGAACAGGGATCTATCAAAGTCTGATCTTCACAGCATGTTACAAAACACAAATAAATGATATTTCCGAGGAGCTCAGACGATGAGTTGTTGATCAGGCTTGGAAAAGTTACAAAGCCATCTCTACCGAGTTTAAGGTCCACCAATCCACAGTCAGACAGATTGTGTGTAAATGGAAGAAATTCAAAGCCATTATTACCTTCTCCAGGAGTGCTCCGCCAACAAAGAGCAAGGCTGTAATGGCCCGTGAGCTCACAAAGGAACTCAAGGCAACGTCTAAGCAACTAAAGACCTTTCCTCATCAGGAGAACACTGAACAGTGGTGAACAAGGTTGAGAAGAGAGGAGAAAGATAATGCTCTCCACAAAGTACATTGCTGTATTTGCTCACATGGACAATCCAGAAGACTCCTGGAACAATGATTTGTGGATGGATGAGAGCAAAGAAGATTTTGTTGGTTTAAATGAGAAATGTTATGTTAGGAGGAAGAAAAATACAGTGTTCAAGCATAAAACACTATCCCATCTGTGAAACCCGGTGGTGGGAGTATCAAGGTTTAGGTATAGTTTGCTGCATCTGAGCCAGGAAAGCTTGCCATCATTGTTGGAACAATGAATTCTGAACTATTCCAGTAAATTCTAAAGGAAAGTGTCAGGAAATCTGTCGGTGAGCTGAATCTCAGGAAAACATGGGCTATGCAGAAAGACAATGACCCTAGATACCCAGATGACCCAGTCAAGGTCCTGACCTTAATCCAATAGAAATGTTGTAGAGGGTCCTGAAGTAGCAGCTCATGGGAGGAAACCCACCACCTTAACATAGCTGAAGACGTTTTGTATGGAGGAATGGAATTAAACTATGCTTTTGCTTTCACAGAAATGTAACACCGGATCACTTTCCTCGACAAATAAATGAACAAGTGTAATATCTGTCACGTGTTCTTAATTTGGTTCTCCTACTTTTAGTTCATGCAGAAATATAGGACATTTTAAAGGGCTCACAAACCTTCAAGCACCACCGTCATGTTTTCATGACGAGACACCAGTGTCGGATTCAAACAGATTAAATAAATAGAAAGTCTTAAAAGGAGGCGTCCTTTGACATCAGGGAATAATTACAAGTGGTATTATCTTAATGGTACACAAACCAAAGTCATTTAACTCCTCACAGGCTGACGAAAAAAGCGATGCTGGAGGATTCAATTACATTATCTTCCAAATTATTTAAGAAGGAAAAAAAAAAACCGCCACATCATTTCAGAAGAGCGGAAGGTTAATTTAGTAATAACCCAGGAGTTAATTTGGCATGTGATTTAAACCAATGACATTTACTACAAGCAAAACAGACGTTTAATTGAGGGCCATTGAGCACTCCACGCAGGACAGTGGGGGGAGATATGAGAGTGATGGCACTGAGCATGCATTCAACAGGGTGAGGAGCAGTGCAGTGTAAAGGGGTTGACTAAGCTTTTCTCGCACCACTTAAAGCACAGTATTGGAGGAGTCTGAGCCCATTAAGATATCAGTGCATGCTAGTGGCTCGAACAACACCTCCAGCAGCACATTACGAATTCTCCAGAGGGTTAGTGTGATTGCTTGTCCAAAAGCTATGCTTGAAGCCGTGAAGGAAAATGTGCTGCTGTGTAAATGCTGTGTTGTGTATGCCAAGGTATGCATTGAATACTGAGGTCTGAAAAGAGGGATTTACTGTATTTCCCACCTATAAAATGAGGTGCATATAAATACTGTACCATGGTTTAGGTTTATGAAGAATTTAAACTGAAAAAAGAACCCAAGGCAACTCTTAGCTGCCAAAAACACTTGCCCTCTTGTTAACCCAGGTGTTGTTCTTAAGTACTGACTACAAAGTCTGAGTATCCAGACTTTCAATTCCATCTAGGCCTGTCACGATAATTGTCTTATTATCGGCATATTGTGCAATAAATGGACATGACCTTTATAATTTGAAGATCACAATATTACCTATTGTGTTTAACTGTCTGTTTTTGAGTCAGTCGCACTGTTCCGTTCTCTGCCTGGGATGAACTCGAGTTTGTGAGCAGACAGCAACATCTATCATGTATCAAACAAGTACAGTGGACCCCTTCATACACACAAACCCCTGCACTCCTCTGTTCGGCAAACAACTTAATCACAGATAGTCTCACAAAGTTTTACCGAAGCCGTTTGGAACGTAACTGATCTGCTGCTGTAGTCTTTAACATTTACTTAAGGGATACAAGGGCATTTCTAGTTTGTGTATCATTCATTTAGAGCAATAAAGTGCAGTAGGTCAGTGATGCATACAGTGCCTGACCTCAGATGCTGCATAGTCTGATAGAAAAATGTTCCAAAAACTGTACAATTCCACCCAGAATGTTTGGAATAGTGAGCCAAAACGGACTTGGTTCAAAACCGCATTCCAGCTCCGGTGTGGGAACATTTACTAGCAAAAAGGAATGTGGAAGGAGAGACCATTAACATGAGTGAGTGTTCTGATGAGCTGTGCCATCGATATGTGCTATAGGGACTGCAAAAGCACTAAGCCATGATTTTTAATGCTTCTCCTGATAATTCAGTTTTCCTTGGGGGCAGCACATCATAGCTTGCTGTTCTGAAGTGTTTGTAAATACGAAATAATTCCTTATCACTTCAATTACCTTGTTTTTACCCTCGTATTGTGATTTAGGCTCCAAACATCCTGCGTATACTATTAAATACACACCATGGTAGCTATACGTGGATTGCGAGATGGTCCACATCCCAAACTCTCCCCATTCTGCCTATACAACCTGCCATTTCTACCACACCACTTCATGGAGCAGCTTTGCCCCCTCCACTTCCTCATCGCCTCTGAACTCCAGTCCAGATCATCAGGTTCACCCCCACCTCCCTACCCAAAAGCCCCTGGGGGGGTGGGACAGCTAGCAAAACAGTTAAAGTGACAGGTCTGCTTCAGGCCCATTCGTTTGTGCTATTTTGAAACTGTAAAAAAATGGGAGTAAAAAGTAATCCTGCTTAAAATATTAAAGATAATCTTTCACTTCATGCCACTTGGTCATCTTTTATTTATACCAAACTTTAGCTGCGTTGAATTCTTATTCTGTCTGCTCTAAACATTGGGGAAAAAGTGTGTAATGGTGCTTATTTATTTTACTTTGCACTAAACTGTACTGAATTTTATTTGCTCCAGCATTTTGCATGTTCAAAGTGTTTGTGTATTGAATTATTTAACGATACAATATGATATGAGTCAAAAAAATCATCTAAAATTACTCAGAACCTGAACATCATCATATCAGTACCACAGATTAGTCCTTACATCAGCAGTACAGCACTGTGATCTGGGATTGCTAATAGGTTTATGATTATATTTGTGCAATACAATAATAGTGAATTCTCTTACTCACTATTGATTAACACATGTAGTCTATAGCTCCTCCCCCTCAATTTGTTTACTCCCATCTACAGGCTAGAACACTCCATCACATGATGTCCCCAGATTGGACTTGTTTTGACAATGGAGTCCTTGCTGGGATTTAAACCCTTGATCTTCTCACACTTGATGAGCAGCAGTTAGACCATAGGGCCACCCTAGAGCTGCCAAATTAGAATACTTAAAAACACAGTTCTGAGTATATTTACTTTTCCAGTCTTCATTGGACATGTACATGGGTTCACAGCGCTGGAGTGGCACAAAAGTGTAAATGTTCAAATCCCATCAATGCTACAATACCCTCCTCCCATGTGACAGGCAAAGTCCTACCTTCAGAAGGAAGATGAAGGTGATCAGGATCAATAACTGATTATAAATGTAGGCTAATCTGATCAATATTTATTGAGCTACTCATACTGGTGTCTCTCAGTACGGCGTTGGGTTTAATGCAACATGCCAGACGTCTCTACATGGAGTTGTAGAGGTTCCTAATGGTGTCCTGTGATGATCCATCCCATGCAGCTTGAATGTTCTCACTCAGTTCTGCAGATGGTGTGTTAGGGGTGGAGTGTTGATAGAGCGTCCAATAGCATCCCACACATTTTCAATCAAGGATAGATCTGGAGATGCATTGGAATAGTACACACTCCGTGCATAAACCTACATAAACTTCCTGTAGTGTCTGAAAAAACAAACAAACAAAAAAACGAGATATACCCTGATACTGACCTGTTTTGACCGTCTGCCAGCCTAGAGAGAACGGGCTGCGGGCCTGAAGGTTATAGGTGGTGATTGGGCTGTGGTTGTCCACACCATGGCTCCATGAAAGAGTTGCCGTGGTATCCGTGATCTCCTCCACAATCACCACTCCAGGAGGTCCCGGCGGGCCTGCAGACAAACACCATCAAGGAGGAAGCTTGAGTGGACTGACTGGACGCACAGTCTCAGGGGGGTCAGATAAGAGGAGTGAAAATTGTGTCCTCGCAAATTCATTTATTGGGTTACTGCCATTACCTTGATGTTATTAAATTTTATCTCCGTAGAGGCGACACGCACGAACATGCATAGAGTGTGGGGAAGCGGGGCACGCATATGGGGCTGAATTCAATTCCCAGTTGTAATCTCTGAACAAACAAACAAGCGAGCGCACAAAGACTTACTTAACCACAGCAGGATTTAGAATGACACAGATCTTTTGCCAAGAATTTCATGCTGATTAAGAAACATCAAATCTGTTTTTTTTTTCTTCTTCCCCATCTCTCTCTCTCTCTCTCTCACACACACACTCACTCTTTTACTCTGTTCCTCTCACTCTTTTTCTCTGTTTCTCTAATTCTCTCTCTTTCCCTCTCTCTTTTTTTTTTCTTCCTTCTCTTTTCTCTGTCAGGCACAATGCCAACTCTGTTAGCCGTGATTGTACGGTGGCCGCTTTATTCTGCCTGGAACTGCCAAGCATATGTTTACCTCAGCCTTCAGATGTGAATGTAATCTGAGGGTGCTGCGAGTGGCAGTCGGCTCGGAGGGAAAACAGCTGTAACGGAGAGGCTGACAGCAGCTGTGCCCAATGAAAGCCCAGTGTTCGGCGGTCCTGAGAAGGGTGCGTTAAAAGGTTGCACTGAAAGGCGCATTTGCATGCCCATTAACATGCCCCGCACGTCGCCACTGGAAGTAGGAGCGAGGGCTACTCTTTTAAGTCTGGATGGGAAGAAGTGTGGAAAGGGTTGTTCGGTCTGAGTGCTAAGAAAGGAGGAATTATGCTTAATAGATTGATAAATAAACACATAAATGGAACCGACACTTATTTTCCCCACTGTGCAACACACTCTGGATCGTGTTACACCTATAATGTGACCCAAAAGTGCATAAACAGACTTTTGAATATATAGTAAACATATGCAAGGACAGCACCAAGACTAATTTGTGTAACACCTGGCGGACCACAAACAAGAGGCTGATGCAGAGTGTGTTTTGAGCAGCTGAATGTGATGCAAGAGGCAGGCCATTATAGTGCTGTCATCAAGGTGTACACACAATTACTATCCTGTCTGTTATGCACGATAGCACTGGCAAAACATCCACATCCAGCACACAGCACATTCCATGCTCATCCGACTGTGAAGGTCGCTAATTAACAAAGTTAATTAAATAAATTAAATAAGTGGTCGACAAAACACAAACTTTTGATACTCGAATAATTACGGCTCCATGGCACGCTCTATGGCTTTCCCTTTAAACCCTAGTATTCTTTAAGACGCCCTGACAATAAAAGCACGGTAATCATTACTGTTACTATTAAAGAACTGGCACTGACGGCATGCTTTCTCTCCCACGCGCTGCAGGGAAGGGAGCGAGACACACTTACTGTTCATTACTAATTGCCGTGTGCTTGCTTCAGACGCAGGTCAGCCAACATCGCTCCTCTGCGATTCCTGTTCTATTTCTTAAACGGTCTGGCAAAAAAGATCTAATCAAACTGGAAAAGTGCAAAGTTCACCAAAGCTTTGCACTGGTGCTCTGAGGCCAGAAACACTGAACACAAGGACGCAAAACACCTTTAACTGGTGCTCTGAGGCCAGAAACACTCAACACAAGGACGCAAAACACCTTTAACTGGTGCTCTGAGGCCAGAAACACTGAACACAAGGACGCAAACACATTTAACTGGTGCTCTGAGGCCAGAAACACTCAACACAAGGACGCAAACACCTTTAACTGGTGCTCTGAGGCCAGAAACAATGAACACAAGGACGCAAACACCTTTAACTGGTGCTCTGAGGCCAGAAACACTGAACACAAGGACGCAAACACCTTTAACTGGTGCTCTGAGGACAATGCCTGGCTTACGCCCCGCAAACGCACGGTCTTGCTGCACAAAACCAGAACTGTGTTCTTACGTTACTAGGGTGATTGAAACACTCAGGGGACAATAGAGGACAAAACATCACTTCAAACTGGAGAAGGCATGCTGGAGATACAAGACAACTTGGCAATCACTGTAGCGCCCCCTTCTGGCAATACTCAGAATGCAGTTCACACTTGTATTGCATTACAAAAAGCATTGTTGCACAACTATGCATCAAACCCTGTGTGTAGGGTGTGGGCTGGTGCTCTGCGAGCACGCTGACGAAGGCCTGAGAGCCACAGCGAACACGTTTTATCTGCAAGTACAATAAATACGTTGAAGATCATACCAGTGTTGTCTGACACTCAAACATGGGATGGGCGGTCTCGGACATTTACACTGTACTGTCGATTCCCTTCCATCTACATTACCTTCCCAATGTAAAAGTAAAGAAGCAGATGGTGAAGACCGTGTTCTTCCTGAGAAGACACACGTTACATCGTGTATAAATAAAATCTGCCAGATGTTTGTGGCCCCAAATAGAAGAGATGCGATGTTCAGCTGTTGGTCTCACCTCTCACGAGCAGTTCGGCTTCAGCCAGCACCGTATCTGCGCTTGTCTGCACTCGGCAGCCGTATTTCCCCGCGTGCTTCAGTAGGATGCTTCTGATCATCAGGTCTGCCGTGGAGGACTGCTAAATGGAGAGAAAAGGGGATGAAGAAATAGAAAAAAAAAAACTCGGAGAAAGAGAAATAGACTTCCTGTGAGTGTCTGACACCTGAAGAATGGCCTGCTTTTACTCTCTGTATTGGCTCTTGTAGCTTAAGAGATTCTTGCTATTCTCGGGAGCCGGCACACTATTACTCTCCCTCATCTTGGCCCTCTGCGGAAATGAGAAACACCCGGGGCAAGACTGGATGTAATTCAAGGTCTAGAGGCAGCTGTTTAGCACAGCGACTGATTAAAATTACAGCACATGAATCAGAAAGCTGGGCGTGACTCTGCTGTCTACAGCGCATTGTTGCTGAAAATGCAGCAGCAGATAGTCGAGGAAATCACTTTTCTGTTTCTCTCTCTCTCTCTCTCTCTCTCTCTCTCTCTCTCTCTCTCTCTCTCTCTCTCTGTAGAGAAGACCAGGTTTGCACAAAGAACAGAATACTCCAGGGCTCTATCGTTCCCCGTTTCTTTGTCTCCTTTTTTTCTAAAATATGTACGAATAAGTGCCGTGGGTGTCCCCCGCAGTCCGGGCCCATGCTATCGCCATGCACACCCTGCTGAGTAGGCATGTCTGAACAATAAGAAGCCTGACGCTAGCACTACTTCTACATCAGGAGAAACAAGGAAAGTCCATGTATCCCCAAGGCCAAATTAGAACGGAATAAAACCATTGTTTTAACATGTACAGTACGTGGACAAAAGTATCGGGACACCTGAAACCCCCTCACTCACAGTTTCTTCCTCTGTAATGTATAAATAACAATATTGAGCGATGGAGGAGAAGGATGGAGTTCTAATTCTGTGTGAAACAGAATTCCAAGGGCACCTTATCATGTGACAACAAACCATGTAAGAATGTTCTCTCAGCTTATTGGTCAGATCAGCCAGAAAGTTAAACGTGGAGCAGCGGCAGAGCTGGCATTCGTTCATAGCCGAAGTGATTATCTGACCGATATACCAGTTTAATCTACACCTGCTGAGCCACTTAGATCAAACCTGCCCAGTACACCAGATATACGTTGGGTCAGATTGAGGTCAGATCACATTCTCAGCACAAATGAATTGCTATGAACTGAGACCACCTCCTCTCAAGGGTCTCGGTGCCATTGCTTTGCTCCTTAATTACTGTTTTCACACCTGCCCAAAAGGATCACACCATGGGAAACAATGAAACCTCAGATGTCACTAAGAAGTGCAGGTGTGGAAATGCCCTTAAAGTAGCTGAATCCGTTCATTAGAAGGACATTTAGTGTATAACGATCTTCTGGAATGAATACATGGCGAACATCAGCAAATGAAAATGAGCGACTGAGCGACTGCTGACCAGTCACTCCAATTGAGCTCTCCATCAGCAAAACAGAGTTAACACCACTGAGGCTTAACCCAATCTCCGAATGTGGGACCATCAGCCATCATTTATGCCTTAGAACCCAATTAGAGGCTGTGTGTGGCAGCTCTGTGACTGAGAGATGATAACTGCTGGTGTTAGAGAGTGGAGCCATATTAACGCCTGAAGAGAAGCCCAGATAGGGCCCTAATCTGATACTGAGGGGATACAAGTTGGTTTGAACTCAATTGCAGTGGTCCTGGCGAGGGACGCACCCCAATTAGAAAGTTGATGAGTTTTTTTTGAGCGCAGTCAGGGACATGATGACTGCAAGCCAGCCGCTTCTGAGATCCAGACTGGTTGTGCAGAATCAATACTGTAAAATGGCCTGTATGATCTTCACCTCAGCCAACTGAGATCCCAGCTAAATCATTTAAAACAAGTTCAAGGACAATCAGAACATTAGTGGAGCAACATCCTCAAACTATCTTCAAATTCAAAGTCAGAAATCTGCTTATCTGGTCCTCATTCATAAACACCCTCCCTAGACTTAA
The DNA here is from genome assembly GCA_034509495.1 of Acestrorhynchus altus. NCBI lineage: Eukaryota > Metazoa > Chordata > Actinopteri > Characiformes > Acestrorhynchidae > Acestrorhynchus > Acestrorhynchus altus. The sequence goes on from CM067508.1 coordinate 4,127,227, forward strand.
AATTGTTGCACCCAGTAGGAATCCATCCATTGCAATGGTGGCTCGTCCACGCACTGCTGCCGTCTCAAGATCTCACCGCGAAGACGCAGATGACGTCTCATCTCCAGACCTGTCCCTGACTGAAAATGTGTGGGATGCTATTGGACGCTCTTTCAACACTCCACCCCTAACACACCATCTGCAGAACTGAGTGAGAACATTCAAGCTGCATGGGATGGATCATCACAGGACACCATTAGGAACCTCTACAACTTCATGCAGAGACGTCTGGCACGTTGCGTTAAACCTGACGCTGCACTGAGAGACAGCACTTCTGTATGTGTAGATCAATAAATATTGGTAATAAATATCAGATCAGCCTAATTCTTTTTACATTTATTGTTGGTCACTTTTATCTTCCCAAAAGCACCATAATCCCACTCTTCGTTCTAGGTAAAACTATTTTTGATGATACATGTATAATGGTAAATTCCATGGTCCTTGAATTCCACCTCATACCCACCTCCCCCAAATGCCTCCAGAAGGACTAGATATGCTGTGTGTGTGCATTTGCACATCTGTGTCAGCAATGGGTGCAACTTAAAAGTAGCTGAATGCCTCCATTAAAAGTGGTGTCCACAAATCGACCTACAGAGCAAACTGAACGCAACCAGGAGGAAAATGGAGGATGTGTCGAAGACATTTACCGTCTCAACTGTACTTTCAGAAGGGCAGAATTCATGTAGGCTCTCAGTGGTGGGTATGACATTCTAGTCCAGTAGAGAAAGCTATGGTCTCATCTGTCACAGGCAAGAAGCTCTCAGAAACATGATGGCCTAATTCACACCAGGTCTTTCATCATGGTGACATATAGGTCTAACTGACCTTTCAGACCATTGATTCTCACTTGAGTTTAATGCAAGATCTGGAGCAATGTTCCATGGCCAAAATAAGGGACCGTGACTCTAACTGCTCACACGTGACCAAGCCCAGCACAGATAGAGGTGAGACTTGCTTTATTGTAGAACTGGTGAAGATACTGTGTTAGATGGTGAAGAACACAGAGGGACCTTAAGCCATTACATTAATTACAATATGCCTTTATTCTGTGTAGGCTCCAATACAGACTGCAGTCCATCTGTTTCTCTGATACTTTATTCTCCTTCCTTCACCCTGATCCTCAATGATCAGGACCCCACAGGACCACCACAGAGCAGCTATTATGTGGACGGTGGGCCATCAGTGCTGCTGGAGTGTTTAAACCACTCAGTGTCACTGCTGGACTGACAACAGCCCACCAACCAGAAATATCCAGCCGACAGCGTCCCGTGAGCACTGATGAAGGACCAGAGGATGACCGACACAAACTGGGAGGATGACAAAACAGATGATCTGACTCTGACTGTCAGTCTGTCTCCACATCTGAGTGGACAGTGAGTGGACACATGGTTTAAACATTCCAGGAGAATTTCTGTATCTGATCCACTCCAGCACGACACACACTATCACACCACCAATATGACAGTGTCACTTCTTTGCTGAGAATGACCCACCACCCAACATCTGCTCTCTGGTGGTCCTGTGGGGACTACAGATGGAATACAGCCTGTAATTATAGAACTACAAAGTCCTGTATGGTCAGTGAAGCTGATAAAATGGACTGTTGGTGTAGAAAGAAGGAGGTGGTTATAAGATGGCATGACTTGTAGTTAAACATCTCATTTTATCAATTTATCTGCATCATGTTAGAAATGTGTATATGTTCCTATACACTCATGTGTCTCTGCATGGAGTTGTAGAAGTTCCTAATGGTGTCCTGTGATGATTCATCCCATGCAGCTTGAATGTTCTCACTCAGTTCTGCAGATGGTGTGGTAGGGGCTGAGTGTTGATAGAGCGTCCAATAATGTCCCACACAATTTCAATTAGGGACAGGTCTGGAGATGGGACTGATTACAGCATAGCATCTGTGTCTTCAAGATGAGCTCGAGACAGCAGCAGTGTGTGGATGAGCGTCGTCCTGTTGGAATAGAGCACCGGAGTGTGTGTTCAGAAAAGGTAGAACCACTGGATAAGTGGTGACACTAGACTTGAATTACAGTCGTTTTCATCTGCTGATGTTGGCCAGGTATTCATCCCAGCACCTTAAACCCCTTCTAATCAATCGATTCTGATATTTTAAGTTGCACCTATTGCTAATACAGATGTGCAAATGCACAATCAGCTTGTCTAGTCCCTGTAGAGAAGTACTGCCAATAGAATAGGACTCTCTGATAGAGAGCAAGTAAACACAAACCCATTGGTACCTTGACCAATGCAAGGTATGAAGCCCACCCAGCTTTGTTCTGCAGAGCAGTAGAACTGTGTTCTCTGGAATGATGATGCTCTATTCAATAATTTTGAGGTGTAGAGTTGGGGATGAGGTGCGGTGGTGATCGTCCAGCATCCCAACCTCACCAATGCTCATGTTGCTGAATGCAATCAAATGCAATCAGTATGTTCAAAGTTCGAGTAGAACGTTTCTCCTGGACAGTAGAGATCGTTACTCCAGCAGAAGCAGGAAAAATTGTTTAATCACCTTGATTTCAGGAGAAACAATGAATGAGCAGATGTTGCAATACTTTTATTCATATAGTCTGTCCATCCATCCATCCATCCATCCTTCCATCCATCCATCGTAGTAAATATTGTGATTTATTTCACAGCATTAATAATGAACAGACCAGTATGTATTGGTTTTACAGACTGGATCTCCATTGGTTGGCATTCAAGCAATGGGAATATTATGATATAGTCTGAAGTGTGTCTTCAAATGGGCAGTGAAGGAAACTGGAGTTTAATGCCTCGTAGCTCAGAAATATTCGATCGGAAAAAGTTCAATATCTCCCCAGGACCAAGCGTGTCCAGTAGAGTGGGATGGAGAAGCTCTTTTCTACAGCAAGAGCAATGCCATATCACAGAGAACCACTTACTGTTCGGATGTACTCAAAGTGGCCGCCGCCTTGCTGGGCATTCAGAGGCTGGTTATTGAGCAGCCAGACAAAGTTGACATCGAGCGAAGGGTCGTGTGTGGCCTTGCAGCTGAGCACCACGCTCTCCCCCACAGTCACCTCCACGCGCTTCGGGCTCAACTCCACCTTCATGGCCTCTGCAAGGACAAGACTGTCACACTGTCATCTCACAACAGGCTTTAACAAACAAGGTTGAGGGAACAGTGCCCAGGGTGCCTGCTTGCAGACTGCTGCGGCTTTCATAACTCACTCTGTTCTATATATTTCAGTGAAAGTGAAAGATGCAGCTATTACAGTGACAGATAGGAAGCATTCGAGGAAATGGGATGTGACGTTCTATCATTTTGTACAGTGGCTCATTCATACAGAAAACAGATCTCGAGTCAAACACTGGATTCTGGGCATTCGGAGTGGAACATCTGTCCTACGTTTGAGACCAAAATTATGCCACAGCCATCTGTATGATATAGATCTCTTTTTCCTTGGAAGGTCCTTGGGATTTCCTTGCCATGTCTCAGGACATCCCAGGTTTAAGCCTCGGCGATGCCGTCGACATCTGTGAACAGGCTGAGCTCACTCTCTCTGGGGTTATATAACACAGATGTGACTTATTTAAATTATGATGAGAACATTTCTTTAATCCAGGTAATCTCTTCTCATTGGATTTACAGGTGGCACAACTGTCTAAGTGCGGAGTGTCTAAAGATAATCTCAGGTCCCTGAGGACAGGAGACCAAGAGAATACAAATGGGCTCACTCTTCCGGTTTGGGAATGATACTGATGTTTTTCCTTGGGCTTCTGAGTGGAACTGCCGATGATTTGGCTCTATTTTAGGGCAATCCCAGGTTTGATCCTTGGTGATGCCACAGCCATCTTTGTCCAGAGGCACACGAGAAAACAACCAGGCTCATTTTTTCTAGGTGGGTCCATTATGGATGTGTCCTGAGTGGTGGTCCTGAGTGGTGCACCTGTCTACAGAAAGCAGTGGCCTTGATATAATCCTAAATCCCAGCCCCAGAAATGCCTAAATTATTCATGACTGGACTTCCATGAGAGTATAACAGACCTTGCACTCTCTTGGTGGGTATGATAGAGGTGGCAGATGAAGATTAAAGGCAATTTGTATTAGCACTGGTTGTATTTTAGGGTGTTCCCAGCTTTGATCACTGGTGAAGCCATTGTAGATAGTACTTCTGGACTCGCTCTTTCTGGGTTGGTACAATAAAGATGTGGTAGGTAGAGAATATATTATCCTTGGCTTTCCAAACTTTGGGACTATCTTTTTTGGGCAATTCCAGGTTATTTTTTTGAGTCTGACATAGTATAACTTTCTGGGTGGGAACAGTATACTATAGAGATCTGTTTTTCCTTGTGTCACTCATTGGCCTCATTTTAGAACAATCCCAGGTTTAGAACCTGGTGATTCCACAGCACTCTCTACCTAGATGTCCAAGAGGGTCTAACTGGGCTAACTGTTCTGGGTGGGTACGGTTTTTCCTTGGGTTCCTGAGTGGTGGCCTTAGGTTCATCACAGCCCCATTCAATGTTACACACATTCATTGCTGGACAAGATAGTATAACTGACCAAGCACTCTCTGGCTGAGTATGATACAGAGGTGGCAGATGATGAGATGATGAGAATGTTCCTCTAATTGAGGCAATCTGTTTATCCTTGGGCTTTCAACTCACTTAGCGTTGACCCCATCTTAGGACAATCCCAGGTTCAATCCACAGGAATCCAGAGAGAGAGCACGTCCAAGCTTGAACTATCTGATACAGATCTGTTGTTCATTGGGTTCCTGAGTGGTGCAACTGTTCAAGCGTTGGTCCTATATTTTTGGGTGATCCCAGTCCCAGTGATGCCACAGACATCTGTGAACAGGACTCCAAAGGAGTACAGTTGATACATTTTATTCTCTTTTGGAATAACCATCTAAGCTTTGGACATGTCGTATGGAGATCCCAGGTTACATCTCTGGTGATGCTGCAGGGATCTTTGGACATCTAAGAGAAAATACCTGAGCTTTGGTCTTTCTGCCTCATGATGATACAGATGTGGCAGACAGATGATGATGATATTTTTCTGTAATATTTTCTTCATATTGTATAAACACAGTATAATGGAGATTTTTTAAAAAGTAATCAGATGTTGCTGTGCAGCTGTATCTGGTTTCTTCTTTTTTAGGACATTAAAAAATAATAATTTCACGTCAGTGCTTTCTGTGGTGTGTAGACCTCCCTTGAGCTCAGAGCTGCTGTCAGTGAACAGGAACAGATCTCCTCAGTTAGTAACATATAATAAATTTGTTAGTATTACAGTTTTTCTTGCTGACGGCAGGATGCATCACCAGAACGTACAAAAAAAAAAAATATTACCATCCCATTACAAACACGAATCCACAGCCAAGCGTTTTCTGCAGAACCTCAGGACAAGAGGAAAACATCCCGAGGTGCTGCATTAATAACGGCAACAGGGGCAGATTCACCATTAGGGAGACTTTTATGTTGTCAATCGTTGACTGAAGTAGTATGTGATCACTCTCTCAAGAAAGGAGAGCATCATGCTGTGTACAGCCTCAGGCGTGTAGAGCGAGTCATGGCCGCATGACAAAGCACCACACAAGTCTGTAAAGCCCGCGCCCACTGCAGATGTCTAGTATAATTGCTGCTTTAAGGTGGTCTCTGGTTTGTGCCACCAGCTTTCAAAGTGGAATGATGAAATGAAGCATGTACAAAAAAAAGCAACTTGACAACAGAGCTCCTATGATGATTTTTAATAAAATGTAGCCATAAATCTACTTATGGATCTACTTAAATATATATATATTATTATAATAAATTATTATATTATTATTATTTATATATAATAAATAAATCTATACAATAAATTATATAACAATTATAATAAATAAATATGATCAGTCTTAAATATTTTATATTTATAATATCTATAGGATCTATTTTTTATTTTTGTTTACTTTATAGACAGTCATGTGAAATAGTTAGGACACCAATAAACACCTTTGACTTCAACATATTTGCACAATCGTTTGAACTATTTTGAGAGATGACACAACTGAAAAACACACACACACACACACACACACACACACACACACACACACACACACACACACACACACACACACTGCCCTCCATAATTATTGGCACCCCTGGTTAAGATGTGTTCTTTAGCTTCTAATAAATTGAGTTTTTTTCTAAATAATAAAGGACCACGATGGAAAAAAGAGTAAAATCCTTAAACTCAAGTGCATTTATTCAGTAGGAAAAAAATCCCACAATAAGAAATAATTGTTTAACATCAAATCACTTGTGCCACAATTATTAGCACCCCTGATGTTAATACTTTGTACAACAAAACAGCACCTAATCATCTCCTACAATGTTTCACAACATGGGAGATTACAGAAAGAGGGATCTCTTCATTCCTCTTTGCACAATCTCTCTAAATCATCCAGTGACCTGTGTCCTCTCCTCTGCACTCTCCTCCTCAGCTCACCTCAATGGGGTCAGGTTTTCAATGGGGTTGAGGTCTGGGGACTGAGATGGCCATGGGAGGAGCTTGATTCTGTGTGTGGTGAACCGTTTCTGTGTAGATTTGGCGAAATGTTCAGGGTCATTGTCTTGCTGAAAGACCCAGTGACGACCCTTCTTCAGCTTTCAGGCAAAACCCACCAGATTTTGTTTTAAAATGTCCTGGTATTTCAATGCATTCATGATGCCATGCACCCTAACAAGGTTCCCAGGAACTTTGGAAGAGAAACAGACCCACAGCATCACTGATCCGCCCCCATATTTCACAGTGGGCTTGAGGTGCTTTTCTGCATACTCAGCTTGTGTTGCGCCAGACCCACTTAGAACATTTGTTTCCAAAAAGCTCTATCTTTGTTTCATCTGACCAAAGCACACAGTCCCAGTTGAAGTTCCAGTAGTGCTTAGCAAACTCCAAACCTCTGCGTTTATGATTGTAAGTGATTCCCAAACAGCTTGTTGGCATGTAAATAGCGCCTGATGGTCGTTTTGGAGACTTTGTGACCCCAAGAAGCTACCATTTGTTGCAATTTTTTTCCTACAGAATAAATGCACTTGAGTTAAAGGTTGGATTTTACTTTTTTCCATCGTGGTCCTTTATTATTTAGGAAAAACTCAATTTATTAGAAACTAAAGAACACATCTTAATAGAAACCGATTTATTTTGTGATGAAAAAGTTAGGACACCCTGTGCCCCAATAGCTGGAACTTCCTCTTTGACTGAAATAATGTCAATTAGATGTTTCCTATAACCGTCTACCATCTCTGACATCAACTTGAAGAAAGACGTTCCTTCTCCTCCATGCCCAATTATTTCAGCTATTTGATGCTTTAGCATCAGTCTTTGTACAGGCACTCTTACATTTTCTCTTCTGATACAATAAATATCTCGTAGTGGTTTCTATGCTGCAGCAAAGCAGCTGCAAACCAATCACTTTCATCACCATGCTTCACATGAGACTTCTTTATGCATCTTGTGGTCTGCTCTTGGCTGAACTAGCTAGGATGGACTGACCTGGCCATTTCCGGACAGTGGAACGGCTGATTTCTAATTGTTTTGAGATCTTTTTAAATCCCTTTTCAGGCACTTATGCATCTACAACTTTCTTTTTGAAGGCCTCTGAGAGCTCTTTGGATCTCACCATGGAGATAATCACTTAAACAATCAAGAGCAAACCAAACTAATGTCTGAGGGCTAAATAAGACAGCCTCCTCTAAAGTCCTCTCTAACAATGGTCTACATTTGTAACTGACGTTCTGCACTTGTGTCCCAACTTTCTTCTCACAAAAAAATTGCATTTCTATTCATAATAATTTACAAATCATTTTTAGAAGACATTTCTTCAGTTTCATGCATTGTTATGTCACCTCCATCTCTCATCATGGTAATGAAAGAACAAGAATGTGAGAAATAACAAAGAGTCCAGATGTGAAAGTACATAACACACAAAATGTCAGAGAAGGGGCGACTTGGCCAAGGGGCCTACATACATACACAAACAGACTAGCCACACCTGGAGACGATAAGGAGGGGGCGGGGCTACAAAGAAGGCTCAGGTGGGAACACTAATGACAAGGCAGGGCAAAGGAGGAGACAAGAAGATAAACACAACAAAGCCATGTGCTATAGAGCACATGGGAAAACAAAACAGGAAAGGAAAACAGAGACAGGCAAAGAAAGCAGTGGAACTTCAGTCAGTCAGTATCTTAGCCTTCTCACACGGTTCCACAGTTAATCTAGAGCCCATCTGGAGTCATCAGGCAGAAATACCCCCCAGACAGGGCATCTAGCATGGTCAATTCACCTATCATGAGGATTTTTGGGAGGTAGGAGGAAACCAGAGTACCTGGAGGAAACCTGTGTAGATACTGGGAGAAGGCACCAATGACCTGAGCAGGGATCGAACCTACCACTCCAGACCACTGAAGCTGTGTGACATACACACTACCTGCAGCGCCACCATGCTGCCCCTCAAGGGAACTTATTTTATATAATTGTATAATTTTGCACTTTTGGTTAGTTGCTAAATGCATTGCATTGGCTTGTACCTGCACTTTCTTAAAGACATTAAAGAATTTAAACCAATTGTGACGGACAACAAGCAGGTCTGGTGTAGGTCTGCTCAGTTCTTTCTCAAAGCTGTATAGATACTGAATTGTGTATTGTTGCAAAGGAGATGTCGTAAGCTGCCTGCAGAGGTGCATTACCTTTGACGAGCAGCGTAGTGGTCATCTCAGCTGAGCCGAACTGGTTCTCAGCCTGGCACACGTATCTCCCCTCGTCAGCACGGCTGGAGTTGATGATACGCAGCGTGTTGTTGCGGAGCAGCATCATTCTGCAAAATAAAGGAATACAAAAAGAGTCCGTTTCGAAAATGAGATTTATTTAGTCAACATTTTCTCCTTTCTAGGTCAAACCCAAAAGCTGACAATGAACTACAATAATAGCTGCAGAGTAAAACACCTACGTAAGTGTTTAACTCAATATCTGTGCAGAAACATGCCGTCCAAATATTTAAAAACCTCTGATGAATGCATTTAGCAACTTTAAGTAGCTGACACAGATGTGCAAATGCACACAGCACTGAGATGTGGAGCAGTGGAACAGGAATCCTGGTGCTTCATTCAGATTTTACTTTATAAGCCTTCTTCCACACTGTTCTTCATTGGTCAGGACCCCACAGGGCAGGTCTCTGGGTGGTGGGTCATTCTAAGGACTGCAGTGACCCTGACATTGTGGGGGTGTGTAGGTTTGTGTTGCGCTGTTACAAGTGGATCAGACACAGCAGTGCTGCTGGAGTGTTTAAACCCCTCAGTGTCACTGCTAGACTGAGAACAGTCCACCAACCAGAGATATCCAGCCGACAGCGTCCTGTGAGCACTGATGAAGGACTAGAGGATGACCAACACAAATTGTGCAGAAACAGATGAACTTCTGACTGTGGACACAGTGGACAGTGAGTGGACACAGTGTTTAAACACTCCAGCAGCTCATACTAACCCACCACCATACAACCAATATCTGCTCTGTTGTGGTCCAGTGGGGTCCTGACCATTGAAGATCAGGGTGAAAGGAGGAGAATAAAGTCTGCAGAGAAACAGATGAACTACAGTCTGTTATTATAGAACTACAACGTGGTCCTGTGTGGTCAGTGGAGGTGATAAAATGGACAGTGAGTGTAGGAACTAGGATGTGGTCAAAATGTTACGACTGATAGGTGTATTTGTTTGTCTATCCAGTGATAAATATGTGCTTAAAAACAATATTTCTTAGCTTGGGTCAGTTCAATTGTGTTAGTAGTGGCCAACAATTAAAAGTACTGAAAGGAACATTTCTCATTAGAGGCAAAGTTCTGTGAGGAGGTTTTGTGTGTTTAAGAACTTGTAAATAATTGTAAATGCAATTTGGCTCCAGAAGGAGAAAAAAAAAGGAGAATCTTTTTTTTTTAATCAAGAAATAAATCAAGGTCTACCAATTGAATTCAGAGCTTCAGTCTATAATATGAATATTACAATGCATTGTAATTATGTTGTGCTAATCAGTGCGACAAGACACTTCTATTTAAGGAATTGATTTCTAGATAACATTGTCAATAACCTCTTTTGAAAATGGTAATGAATAGATAGAGATCTATCAATGAGGATTAGTACAGATTCATATCTACATCCATTAGACAATTAATTAAATATTGCAGCAGAGAAAAGTGGGGTTTTTGTCGCAACAACTAAAAGACACAAGTTTTTCAGTTGTGACTGAAGGTGAAAAATCAGACATACTTTCCTACTTTTGTAACGTGTGCTTCACTGTGTCGGTGTAAGTGTGCAATTAGTGTGTAGTCACGATGTCATTTCAAATAAAACCACTGGTGAATTGACGTCGGACAATCCGACGGTTCACCCTCTGCGTGGTTCGTGTAGGTCTCCCTAATTCTCCACGTCACTGGTGTATTTCTTCTCGTATCCACGGCAGCCAACAGCATATTATGGATGTATCAACATGACCGGGATGAAGCGCAACACATTGATAAGACCATCCCGTTTCCCAGGGATGCAAAATCTTGAACTCATCTAACTGATCAAGTTGCTTTTGAACTCCAATGCTTTTCTAAAACTTTGCTTGCAGAAGATGCAACCAACACAACACCGTGAGTCAGACTAGAAAGCACACGCAACAGGATGAGTTTACATAGTCAGTCAGATGCAAAGATAAGGCCGGTCCTTAATTCACATTCAGTTTTACACTTGAATCATTTGCACGTCTCATAATATCAAACCTATTGGGTGCAACTATTTTTAATGATGAGTGTATTAGGCTGAGGTACGACCTCTGGGAGGACCCAGGACACTTGATAATGTATGTAATTGTGCAAAAGTACAGTGTGAATGCCTTTTGTTGTCTACTCCTTTCTCGTGTTTTCGTAACTGGGAGTGAAAGTAGTTTTGTGTATTTTGTTTTCTTCTGTTTCAAGTTTCATGGTTTACTTGGTTTCTTTGATGCAGATGTTGTTTTGAACACCTACTGCTTCATACATCTTGACAGTGTCTGGTGTTTGGTCTGGCCCACTCTCATTCTCTTTAATGGTCTGACCCTAGACTATGTTATTACCGAACCAACAATCTGTTTTCGATGAGCAAGTTGAAGAGTTGAAATTTGCAAATGTAAGTATTTGAGACAATTTGACAAGAAGCAGAATGTTTTTTTTTAGTTAGAATATCTCCAAAACATCAGGCAGGTGCTATGTGGGATATTCACAGTATGCAGTGGTCAGCATCAACGTCCAAGAAAGGATAACCAGTGAACCGGTTACAGGGCCATGGGCACCCAAGACTCATTGATGCCCACAATCTACAGCACTGAAATGATCTGATCATTTTAGTCTTGGTGCCAGGAGGCACAGGACTTTATTATAATAATGTCTGTCTTTCTGGTAGAACTGTGTTCTCTGGAGTGGTAGAACTCCATACAATTGCTTTGGGATGGATTGTCAATCAAAACAGATCATCCAGCATCCAGATCATCCTCTACTCTGTCCAAATAAATGACATCCTCTCAACACTGTTCAAACATCAGGTATGAAGCTTTTGCAGAACAGAAGAGGCCTCCAGACCCTTTATTAATATATAACTTTATTGCCCGTGATTTCAGTAGATGAAGAGGTGTCCATAAACTTTCCAAATATCATGCCAACAAGATCGATGTGAACAATACCATCTTAATAACTCTAAAACAAACAAGCAAAAACTAATTTCTACAATCATGTTGACACTGCATTCTTCTCAGCGACAGACAGTGGAAATTGAGTGCAATAAAAGATAAGTAAAAAGTCTTACTTTGATCTTATCAACGACTCTCACAAAGTGTTCGGAGGACTCGATCCAGAGAGTGACTTCGCTCTGCATTGATATAATGAATTAGTCTCAAACAAAGGCAGATCGTGCCAGCTCTCCTCTAAAGTCCTGCGACACACAAGTGCAGAGAAAGTGGAGTTTAAATAAAAGAAGCAGCGCCGCAGCTGACCATGCATAATGCAAAGGCCTTACCACTCTTCTCCATATGGGCTAGGATTTGGCATCTAAACCAACTCTGTGCAAACATCTCAGATCAAACCATTCCTACTATTTAACATACTTGATAGTTCTTAACACGGTCAAGGTTCCCCTAAACCTCAGAAGGTACATATAGATGGAGTGTCTGAGACTGAGACTAGCCGTAATGTGTGCAGAATGCTTAAGTGCGTAGAACATTAAGCACTTTTAAGCATTTCTCTGCAGCAGGAATTGAATCCCAGCTTGGCATGGAGTCTCCTACATGGTGTGGTGGCTCACTGGTGGTGTTATCTGCAGTGCTGCACCAACCACACACGTAGTGAAGTGACCCAAAGTGGCTTTATTTACACGTTTCACAAACACAAACACCAACGTAAATGATCCAAATAAACACTACCTCCCATTGTTTAGACACTCGCCTAAACAAAAGGAGCTGTTTAGCCCTGGGTTTTTCCCTTTATACCCCTGTGCTCAGTCCGACAGCCTAAGTCTCTTCTCCGGGCTCCTTCCTCAGTTCTCGCTTTAGGCCATTTCCACCAAAAAAACACTCTCTCATGAACTGGTTCTGTTCTGGCTTATTGGAACCTTGGTGTTTTTTCATCAAACCATTCCGCATTTACATCAGTTTCTGTGGAACCAAGGATATGTCACAGAATATGTAATCCACAGAGGGTGCTGCACAGCATCAGTAAATGGAAGTGAGACGATGGTAGTGCATATAGTCTACCTGCAAGCTGCTGTTACAGACGTTTGTTGTGCACAGAATGGTTCAAAATTAGGTTCAACAACTGGAACGGAACCCATTCCACGCTGACGGAAAAGGCCTTTCTGTCTCGCTCCCGTGTGAGGCTGGGGAGTTGCCTGACGTCATTGGCTGACAATGCCAATGCCAGCACAGGCGTAGGGCGTCACCCCACCACCTCACCACCACAGTTTATACCTGGGTTCTGAGAGTTTGTGTCCCTTGTGTTTTGACCTTCTGAGAGTAATTTGACTTGTGGTATGGAATTGCCTACAACTGCCTGTTTCCTGATCCCTGCCTATCCTAACTAGGAATGTTGGAATGCCCCTAATAAAAGCCTTCTGCACATGCAGCCTCAGCCTCTTCATTACATAATGAAATACTAGTATGAGTCATAAGAAATCAAACTTCACACTTTGTTATGACTGGTGATGGTCAGCTGTTCCAGGAATTCAATTGCTCATACGAAAAAATATTTCAAATACGCCTCAGCAGTGACCGATCATGTTTTTCCCTCCACAGATTCATTGTTTCTCCTCTTTTTCTTTTCCACTGGAGGTGTGAGGATGAATATTTACAAAGTAATCAATTTATTAAAATTCAATTCCAGCCGAAACCAAATAGTCGGAATGAAAAGCGAGACGTCAGTCTTATTTCTGCCCTATTAATTTGTCTTATGTTGTTTGGCTTACATATTTACAGCACTAAGCTTTCTCACTTCTCACCCAGGAGGAGATGATGAGAATTGGCAGGCAGAAATGCACGAAGGCGTGACAAAGTCTAACCCATACATGGAAAATTCATAAGTGGAGCAGCCAGGGAATGAGAAAGAGAGAGAGGAGCGCGAGCGAGAGAAAGTGCAAGCTTTCGACAAGGGCGCTGAGACAGAAAGAAGGACACATAGTGAGGACCGTTGAGTATAAGGAATATGCAAAGCAGCCTTTCTGACGAAAAGGAAGTGTCACTTTAAACATCTCCTAAGAGCCACCGGAAATATATTTCAGGCCGTTCGGTATAAGGGCCTTATTTTAACGACCCACTCAAGAAAGAATGTCTTCGGGAAACACACTGGGTGCTCAGTGCTCTCTTAAAAAATAAAGGTGCCAAAATGATCCCAAAGGTGATGTAACAGAGGAAACATCTCTTTTCCCTTTAAGAAGTTCCCAATTTCATTGTTTTTAACCATGTTTCTTAAACAGTCAGCCACTCACAGGTTCTCTAGAGGAACAAACATTGTTGTTCTATGGCACAACTCCAAAGAACCCTTTAGAAGACCCACTTTCTAGATTTTTCTTGAGGTTTACTCAACGTTTGTGCAGCTTATGTTCCATGCATATTTGCAGGACCACTGTCCAGCGTTTCTTTAGATTCGGTAGGTCAGGAAAAGTCCGCCACCATGTTTAAAAACAAAACAAAGAAGAAGATACGATCCTAATCCAGACATTCCCCAACAGTTTTAGAGCCGACGGAATATCAGTCATCGTGGCAGTGAGCCTGTGGACAAAGAACCTGCCTTGTAAGAGCTGTTGTAAGCTAACAGAACAGCTATGTTTTATGAGAGCTAACAGACTAAAGCTAACAGAGCAGCTCTGTTTTATGAGAGCTAATGGACTAAAGCTACCAGAGCGGCTTTGCTTTATAAGAGCTAACGGACTAAAGCTAACACAGCGGCTCTGTTTTATAAGAGCTAACGGACTAAAGCTAACAGAGCGGCTCTGTTTTATGAGAGCTAACGGACTAAAGCTAACAGAGCAGCTCTGTTTCATGAGAGCTAACGGACTAAAGCTAACAGAGCGGCTCTGTTTCATGAGAGCTAACGGACTAAAGCTAACAGAGCGGCTCTGTTTTATAAGAGCTAAGGGACTAAAGCTAACAGAGCGGGGATCCCAGGAATGTCCCCGTCAGACTGGGACACGTACTTGATCTACCTGGTCACCAGTTTTATCACGCCAACTTTGACAACTTATGAGTGTGCAGGATCTACAGGCCCAGCTGCAACATCTGTGGACAAACGCCCCGATAAAAGAAGCCATGTTGTTGCATCATAAACTAGAATTTAAGTTCAACTGAGGAATGGAAACATAAACACTTCACTTTTTGTTGCTGCATGAAGCCATTTGACCGTTATAGATGTCAACATGAATTTTTGTTTACAAAGCAACGTTTCTTCTCCTCCACCCATTCCCACTCTTTCTTTTGTCCAAGAGGGAAAAGCTCTGGATTTCTGGCAGGGTCTATGCCTCATGCTTTAAAACGAATGGGATTAATACTTTCCATTTAGGATACAAAAGCCTGAAACATTAGCGGAAATCCATGTTAATTACAAACCTTCATTAACTCAGCACAGCTGTCAATGGCAGATAAACGTGGGGCACTTCGATTGCACCCTTGCTCCTCTGCCATTGAACCGCCCGCCATCTACTGAGGGCTTCCTTGGTGGCAACTAATGTCATAAAATCCTCCTGTGAATCCTTCTGAGCAGCTGATGCTTGCTTATTATTATTGTTATTAATAATTATTATTATAATAATACACCTCACAATAATAAATATCTGGCATCTTAACTTCAAGAAGGACTAATGAAAATATCACTTTCTGACTGTTACAAAATCTGTACCTGAGCATCACCTGTCTAAAATTGAGAAGGCCCACTTTGTGCCATCACAACAGCTTTGACCTGCTGAGGCATGGACTCCACAAAACCGCAGATCCTTTAATTCCTCAAATTTCTAAGGCGGGAGCTTCATGAGCATTAATGAGCTGTAGGTACTGATGGCCCGTAAAGTACCTGATGTTTTGGAGATGATCATCTAGAGTAAGGGTATTAATTAGAATTCAGTAAGGTCCAGTTAGAGGACATTTCCTCAGGCCAAGGTCCAGAATGTCAATTTCTAACTTGTGTTATGATTCAGTGCAATAGCCTGTATACTGAAGTAGTTCTATCAGCATGTTATGTCGTTAACAACTGAAAGACAAAACAAATGACAAATATCTTTGAACATATTTCAACAATATTTATTGTTTTAAAAGCTGAACTGAATGAATTGTTTATAAATAAAGTAAACAAACAGCAGCATTAAAAAAAGGATGCTTATGAAATAAAGTGCATCATAAAGGGTTTATTAATAGAAAAGCTAATTATTAAGTCAATTTCACATCATAACAGTTTATTTTCCTCTTGTATCCCTCTCTCAGACTTTGTTTTGTTTAGTGAGAGAAGTGAGCTCTTAGTTGTCCTGCCAGCACTTTACATCTGGGATGAAATGGTGTCAGGGCCATGCTCAAAGACATATGAAGGCCGCAGCTCCTTTTCCCCTCCCTACCATGGCAGGGGCTCCATCTGTGGCAATTGAAACCACTTGCTTTGTCTCCATGTGACCCTATTTTTTAACATCTCCTTCATGGCCAAGCATCTGTTTTCACCTCTTGTACTAATATGAAGGGGGCAACACCTAACAGGCGTTCACAGAACTCTTTCTTCCCATTGTTGAAAAACCTAACAGCTGAGCCGAAGAATAAACAAATATGTCTCTGTCCATTCCTGCTTGAAAGGTCAGTTTTTGCTGTTGGCTGCCTTTTTTTTTAGAGCAGGGCATCTGAATGAGCCTTTATTTGACTCGATTTATCCTCTGACTGCTGCTTCTCACTTCGTGCCTCACCGCACTCCAGAATCTGCACAGATCTGATTGGCTGAGGAGCGCCTTTGGCAATCTTACTACGCACTATTGACCTGTGAGATTATTGCACCGCATATGCTTTACTGTAAAGACAAGAAAAGTTCTGCAAATTAAATGAATTGTCCTCAGTAGTTTATCAGTTTGTGTCCGCATTGGTCAATGTCTGGGTCAGGACAGAGTGACCTCTGATGTAGAGCATCACAATTTGTTTCTGGTCAAAGTGTCTCAGATTCTTGCACTTTTCCATCAACTTCAAGAACTGAGTAATATTGGCCAGTTGATGTGTAATATAATGAGGATATACAGATCACTGGTGTGCATGGCAAGGTTGCAAGGAGAAAGCCGCTGCTCTCCAAAAAGAACATTGGCCATCAGCAGTTTGGTAAAGATCACGTGAACAAGCCAGAATGCTACTGGAACAATGGAGATCAAAATAGAAAAACACAGCTTTCCAGCATAAAACTTCTATCCCACCTGTGAAACATAGTGGTGGTAGTATCATGGTGTGGGCCTGTTTTGCTACATTAGGGCTTGCCATCATTGATGGATGAATGAGTTCTGAATAATAGCAGCAAATTCCATCCAGTCGGAGACTCTGAGCGCAAGGGTGGGAAACAACCCTAGTCAGGGCACTAGTCCGTCGTAGGGCGCACACACATTCACACACTAAGGGCCACTTTAGAGTCACCAATTCACCTACCATGCATGTCTTTGGACTGTGGGGGAAACCGGAGTACCTGGAGGAAACCCACGTGAACACAGGGAAAACATGCAAACTCCACACAGAAACTTCCCAGGTCACCCCACCCAGGGATCGAACCCAGGTCCTTCTTGCTGTGAGGCAACAGCGCTATCCTGCACCACCATGCCACCCATAGCAGCAAATTATAAAGGAAAATGTCAGGATATCTGTGTGTCAGCTGAATGGGGGCCATGCACCAAGACAGTGACCCTAAGCACACAAGTTTTTCTTAGTCCAACAGAAATATTGTGCCAGAACCCGGAGCAAGCAGACCATGGGACGAACCCCACCCAGATAACAGAGTTATCTAAACAAACAAAGCTGTTTTTTATAGTACAATGGAAACATTTAGTTACAGTTATTTATTCAACTATGGTCCCACTGACTCCCAAGGAGTCAAACTGAATGTGACACCGATTCCTCAAATCAATCCAGTACATAACATAAACCTGTAACAACCATGCAAGACATGAAGTACCACTAAAACCCTCCACATCAAAAAAACATCTTTACGTACTCCAATCACTCTCTAAAGAACATCTACTACCAGATGAACTTGCCGTGTTACCTTCTTACCTGTGACACATGGCATTCTGGGGATGTCCATACCCACTCATTCACCAATGGACCTCACATCCCGCTCTGCTATATAAACAAACATCTATCACACACCAGACTGCATACTCCCGAATGCGAAACGTATAGTTGTACACAGGAATCAACACAGTGCTGACCTCAACAACATATCATGCTTAGATCACGATATATCTTAGAGTGGACAGTATAGTTACTGGAAGGGCAAATGTGTCTCAATGCAGGCTGCAGCATTCCGCCTAAATTATTGATTTGAGGGAATGGAACTAAGGCTTGATAAGCACTAGTAAGTGGAGATGGTGTCAAGGTGAGAACTTGCTTTGTGCTGCGTGTGAACATTTTGAGCACACCTCTGTGCTCGGAGCTGGGTGTATGTGTGTGTGCATTGTCCTGGACTTGTTGGCCAGCAAACCTATTTTGCAGGACCATTTTAAAAGAGCACACAAATCCCAGTGGCTATTTCTCAGAATAAATTGCCTGCTTTGCAACACCTCCACTGTCAGCAGAAAAGGCTTGTAAATAATTTCAGTATGTGCTCTTGCAGGCAACCAGGACCAGTGATGAATATGTGGAGGGTCAGGGACTAAGAGAGTGTAGCACCTGTTAGATAAGGTTCACGTCTGTGCATTAATGTGTGTGCAAACGTAGACTATATGTATAAGTGAACATACCTTCAGAATGTTTTATCACTTTTATTTTTATATACTAGGTAATTACATATTTACATAACTACAATGCATGCAAGCTGATTGGTTGAGAAACGTTTGAACTGTGCTGTCCTCACCACATTTTTTTTTTCTCACCAACATTGTATCAATGCTGAATGCCGCTGCTGGGTAAATAAGGGCAGAAACCCCTTTATTAACGTACATGATCCAAGCAAAAGAGCAAAAAAGTTAAAGCTAAAAAAAAAGTTAAAGCTTTACAACAATGTGGTGGATCTGGAGGTGGATCTGCCAGTTTCTTGTTGTCCTGATTGTGGGATAGCTGCCGACACTTAGGAGGACTCTCACAGGGGCTTCTATAAAGTCGTCTCTCGCTAGCACAGCGGGAGGTATATGGACAGAGACCCAATTAAAGTGGGCAAACAGTTCATGTGGTCGGTGCTCGTTGTGTCTCGGGGAAGTGTTCAGTTCATGCTTGTGGGTTGGGGATTCTCTGTTGGCTACTTTACGTGAAGAAATACATATTTGGTGGTACTGAGCCATTGTCTTTGTGTCTCTGAGATTATAACAAGGACACACAATGATAATATACAAACAGACAAGAAAAAGTATGAGTGGGAGAGTTTAAACTGCTGCCTAGTTAAGGAGCTGGAGAAGGAGCTGCAGGCTGTGCAGTGAGTGAGTTGAGGACAGGAACAGGGCTCTCTGGAGCAGACTAACTAAAGCTGTTTTCTCTGCAAACAAATCCTCACAGCAACGTTCCAAAATCAAGTAGAAGTGTCCTGAACAGTACAGACATTAACTCTTTGTTAGATCAGGCGTCCCAATACTTGTGTCCATATAGTGAATAAAGTATAAAAGTAATTATAAAAAAGAGTAAGAAATGCAACTTCTCAGACTCAACAGACGAAGAAGACTGGATTCTCCTCTCTGATGGAACAGCGAAGCTTTCATCTGAAGCCAAAAGAAGGGCTCAGACCGAGCTGGCCTTCTTTTCACCCTGCGTTCGCTGCAAACTCAGGTTCAGATTAGAATTAGCATATAATTACAAAGATCAAAGTAATCATGCATGCAACTACGGATGTCCATTAGTGTAACATTATGCACTTAGGCCTAATAATGTCAGCTAGTTAAATGTCTGTCGGAGGAGAATGAAGAGGCGGAATCTTTTCAGAAGTAGGGTATATGCATCAGAAAATAGCTGGCGCCTTCATTACCATCTTGTCATGAGTAAACTTCTACAAGCGCAGCGTCGAGAGACTCCGTGTTCAAGAACAAGCAAGGTGTGAAATCATACTACAGCATAATCGGGTGCAGTGGGATATGGAAAATCTCTCTCTCTCTCTCTCTCTCTCTCTCTCTCTCTCTCACTCGATCCCTTTCACACATTCCCAAGAACTATTCTATTACCAGTACACACTGGCGGTCAAAAGTTTTAGAACCAGTGTTTTCAGTGCTCCACTGGCAGTGTTTCAAGGTCTAGACAAGCCTACTTTTCTTATTTTACCACTTTATTTTCTTTATTTTCTACAAGATAGTGTGAAATGAAATATTTCTGTCATTTTGTAAGTAAAAAGCAAAACACTGAGGCAGCATCTACCTCTAAATATTCACATTTTGACAAAAGAAACAGATACAACTTTTGTCCACTGTTAATTCATTAAGGCACACAAGGTCTGTTGTCCAAAGTGGCGTCATCCAGTTTAGGATCATATCACACAGACACGTACAGCAGGGTGAAAAAAGGCCCATACATCATAACCACCTCCGTGTTTCTACACTGTAGTCCATCTGTTTCTCTGCAGACTTTATTCTCCTCCTTTCACCCTGATCTTCAATGATCAGGACCCCACAGGACCACCACAGAGCAGCTATTATTTGGGTTTCTCTGACATCAGTGTGTGTTGTGCCGATACGAGTGAATCAGACACAGCAGTGCTGCTGGAGTGTTTAAACACTGTGTCAACTCACTGTGCACTCCATTAGACTCCTTCCTAGAGACAGAAGCTCATCTGTTTCTGCACATTTAGTGTCGGTCATCCTCTAGTCCTTCATCAGTGCTCACAGGCCACTGTTGGGTGGTTATTTCTGGTTGGTGGACTGTTCTCAGTCCAGCGTTCGCATTGAGCAACACTGCAGTACTTCACAAACGGTGTGTACATTTGCACATCTGTGTCAGCAAAGGGTGCAGCCTAAAGTAGCTGAATGCATTAATTAGAAGGGGTGTCCCCAAACATTTGGACATAGTTTATTAATAGAACCATTGGTTTATTATTAAGATGCCATCTATGCAGTTTGCAGTGCTCTCGCTAAAGGCCTGGGGCTAGAACGACCCTTCTTCACACCTTGCACACTCGGCACTGGCACTCTAATCCGGATTCTCTGATTGGTCATGGAAACCTCAGGCTGCTGGTAATACTGTCTGTCTCGACAGATCTCTACTGAGCTCCTCCTCCAACTGCTACCAGCCAATCGCGCGCACCACAGCTGCAAGGCGAACTGCAGCTGAACCAGGACATGGGATGGAGATTCTGCACGGATCTTTTGTGTATTCTGAGTTAACATCTTTTAACACTTCTAGTCACAATACAGCTACACCATACAGCCCAGCCTAGGGGTAATATCTGGGATGAGATCTACGGATAACGCTCATTCAAGAATGGCCTGATACATGTTCTCTCACATGACTGCCTATCTGCCAATGCATGCAACCCTATGACATCACTGCGTCTTGTTACGGCAAGATAGACTGCTATCAAATCTCAAATATCACACTCTTTCTGCATTTTTTCCCCCAGGAGCGACGAGAGAAGCGATCAAATCAAACGGCATCGATTAGGCAGCCGCTCTGCTTGGAGCGCCCGAGATGAATCTGTTGGAGGAGCTGCGTTAATAAACATGGGCTCTCTTGCCGAGTCTCAGCCAAGCGCACTCGACAGGGCCTGATAACTTCTGTTCCGTCACTCATGCTGACTGACAAGCACCCTCTATCCGCAGCCTCCACGCTCCCTAGCTTTTATCGGCAACCCCCTCCTCATTTCGCATGATACACGGATAGATAGAGAGGCTCGGAGCTGTCAGTGCACCGGGAGGAAAAAGATCCGGAATATTACAGCTTCACGAGCTCAGCGGAGGTAAATAAGGCTGTAAACTCTGCTTCAGTTACCACGACTGTGATGGTCATATCACAGCAGGCGCAAACTAAAAGGACCGCACTGAACACCCTATAGAGAGTCCAACACAGAATTCTTCATCGGTATTCATATTTGATCCTTTCCTGTGATGCTTTAGTATGTGAGGGTAATCTACTCTCAACCCTGGTCCTAAAGGCACCCCCGCACATTTTAGAGGGAATTCCCTGCTTTAAGACACCCCCTGCAACTCTGAAAGGGTGTGATAATGAGCTAATTAAATGAATCAAGTGTGCTGGGAGTAAGGAAAGCTCTAGAATCTACATAGCAGTGATGCCTCCAGGGCCAGCGTTGAGAAACACTGGTTTTAACGCTTAGAACCTGAGATGCATGCTTTGCCAGCAGCTACACATAAAATAACACAAATAATACCTAATAGAAGACCTACCCTACCATTCTCTCATCACCATGTGATGAATTATCAGTGAATAATTCAGCTCGGACACCTCTGAAATTCACTCGTTTCCAACTGAATTAAATACCAGCTTAAATTCCAAAGGAGCTTCCAGTGCATGTTTACTGCTCTGTCCATGAGTGCCTGCATACAGACTCTGACTGATCAGAGAGAGGGGGCGGGGCTGATGCTCAACCTGCATACAGACTCTGACTGATCAGAGAGAGGGGGCGGGGCTGATGCTCAACCTGCATACAGATTCTGACTGATCAGAGAGAGGGGGCGGGGCTGATGCTCAACCTGCATACAGACTCTGACTGATCAGAGAGAGGGGGCGGGGCTGATGCTCAACCTGCATACAGACTCTGACTGATCAGAGAGAGGGGGCGGGGCTGATGCTCAACCTGCATACAGACTCTGACTGATCAGAGAGAGGGGGTGGGGCTGATGACAGATATTGGGTTACAGAGGAAAACAAAAAGGGAGGGACTGTTTGCTCTCTTCCTTTGCTCACAGTGTTAAAAGGTTAGAATTAAAGGTACCAGATAAAATTAACTCTTAGAACCCAAGACCTTCATTTTGTGGGTAGATACAATCTGTTCTCTAGATTTAATAATGAGATATAAAAGTGAATAATCCATTTTGGAAGACAGAGTAAATTCACTGGTTAAAATGCCAGAATTTTACATTTTTGAAAGTCCAAACAAGAACATTGACAAAATATTGATACATAAATAACAAAATGATAAAGAACATTCAGGGTTTTTTATTTCTTCTGTCAAATATTACGAAGAACTTATTATAAATACCCTTGTCGATCTAATCATTACAAATAACGCATCATCAAAATCCATCCAAAACACCTCCACATCAAAGAGGTATGAATCAAATACAAAACATGGTCAAATTCATACAAATATCTACATTTTGTTAATATTTACGTCTCAAATGAAGACAAATCTCCAAAAATAATATCTGGCATGTGTGACTGTCTCCATAAATATTAAAAGATTAAAAAAGGCAAATAAATGTTTAACCAAACTATGAAAATATCCTGCAAAATTGGCCAAGAGGCCATGGAGTTAATGCAAAGAAAGAGCAGGTGTGGAGAATTCCTAATAAAGTGCTTTGGAGTGTGTTTATGTTTATTTAGGCAGTAAGATTTTATTCGTCCCAATAAAGTCTCTCATTCACATGGAAGAAGGTGAATATTTAGAGGATCTAATAAAATCTTCAATAAATAAAATCAAGTGGCCATTTTCATTAAATGAATTCAGACAAATGATCGCTGTTGAGAAACAGGAGAATAGTATTCCGACCACATTGTTTTTGATTATTTAATATTCAGTGCATCCGGAACGTGTTCTTTAACTTTCCCGCATTTTCTTATGTTACAGCCTTATTCCAAAATGGATTCAATCCATTTATCCCTCAAAATTCTACACATAATACCCCACGATGACAAAGTGAGAAGTGTTAGTTTGAAACCTCTATACGGTAGGTCCAGAGCAGGCTGGAGCAGGTTATCATCAAGGATGTCTCTGTACATCATTCCCTTGACCTTGACTAGTCTTCCAGTTCCTGCTGCAGAACAAGAAAGTGGTGCAGAAATGGTTGTCCTTCTTGAAGGTTCTCCTCTCTCCACAAGAGCAATGCTAGAGCTCTGTCAGAGTAGTCATTGGGTTCTTGCTCACCTCTGTGACTAAGGTCCTCCTACCATGATCACTCAGTTTGGCTGGGCAGCCAGCTGTATGAAGAGTCCCGGTGATTCCAAACTTCTTCCATTTACAGATGATGGAGGTCACTGTGCTCATCGGGTCTCAATACAATCCTGACTCGGAGATCTACAGACAATTCCTTAGACTTCCTGTCTTGGTTGGTGCTCTGACCAGCACTGTCTACTATGGGACATTGTATAAACTGGTGTGTCTCATTCTAAATCAGGTCCAATCAACTGAATTTGTCACAGGTCTTCAATCAAGCTGTAGAAACATCTGAAGAATGATCAGTGGAAAAAAGATGCACCTGAGCTCAATTTCGAGGGTTGTGAAGGCTGTGAATTCTTACGTACAAGTTATTTTTTTGTGTTTTATTTTTAATAAATTTGCAAAGATTTCAAACAAACGTTTCTCAGTTTGTCATCGTGGGATTTTGAGTGTAGAACATTGATGGGATGAATGAAGATAATAATACTAGATAATAACACTTGCACTGCTACTGTTGGATTGTAGTGGAATTCTTGTCCATTCTTCTTGCCTCAAGGTTGAGAGGGTGCTGCTGATAGTCTCACAATTTCTAAACTCTTCTTCATAAATTTTCAGTGGGACCCAAGCCAGGACACAGGCTAGGTCATCGCAACACCTAGAGTTATTTTGGCTGTAGGTGTGAGGTCGCAGTCAGCCGCTGAATCATCCACCCTCCCCATACCTTTAGGTTCTTGGTTGATGACATTCAATTCTCCTTACACATATCATTCATTCATATTCTTGTAGATGATGTGAGACCTCACAACTGTTTGGAGGGCACCAGACCTAAATGTTGATGCTCCTGACTCTTGTTTCAGTGGAAATCATTTTTCATCTGTCTACAGTTTCCAAATGTTTGTGGACAACCCTTCTGGTTAATGTTGGTCATTGCTTAAACAGATGTGCAAATGCACACAGCGCAGTTCAGTTCCTGTAGAGAAATATTGCCAATAGAATGGCACCGAACAACAATGGTGAGCAAGGCAGGGCTGCAAGGAGAAAGCTGCTGCTCTCCATAAACAACATGGTTGTCTGCTAAAGATCAAATGGAGAAGCCAGAAAGCTATTTTTTAACCCACGTTTAGTTTATGGATAAGACAATCTAATTTTTTTATTTATTTTTTGTTTAAATGAGAAGTTTCCAGCATGAAAAACCTTATCAAATATGTGCTAGAATCATGGTTTGAGCCTGCTTTGCTGCACCTGAATTATACCAGCAAATTCTAATGGAATGAACTCTCAAGAGAATGTGGGTCATGCAGCAAGACAACGACCTTAAGCACACACGTCACTTAATCAAAGCATGCTAATGCTTTCAAATGGCCCAGTCAAAGTCCTGACCTTAATCCAACAGATACAATCGGACCTGAAGCAGCAGTTCAACCAACAACAATCGTTTTCTGTATGGAAGAACAGGCTGAAGTTTGTGCAAGATTAATAAACAGTTACCGGAAATGTTTACTTGTAGTTTTTAACCTTATAAGCAAAGGTTAGCACACAGAAATGGATCGTTTTCCTCAATAAATGAGGAAGGAAAAACACTGCATATGAGTATCTGAACAGAAACGCAGCATGGAGAACAGAAGACCGGCTTCTCCTTGTTTCAGTATCAAAGAGCTGTGAAACAGCACAGCCGATACCCCAGCATGCAGGGAGTTAGCTCACAATCTGACTATTGATCTTCTGAGGTTGCCATAGGCATCGCGTTTTTCATGTTTCTCACACTGGACTGGAAGCACAATCGACTGCATCTTTAATTTACTTGTTTGGTACAGGTTCCGAATGGACATTGTTTATCCAGGAGCTGGTTTTGAACCTTCATTCCTTTCACAGGACGCCTGGTTCACTGATGTATAGAGCCAGAGTAGGTCGACATCGATCAATTTAGATGTAAAACACCTTCATCGGGGCTTTACTGGAATACATTTCACAGCACACACAAACAACATGCTGCCACAGCACGAGACGTGTAATCAGTAGCATAAACACTGATTAAGAATGTGTTCAGTGTGCATTAATGTAAATTTATGCACGCTGATGAGCACATTTTAAATGGCACGAAGAGTTGGAATCAATTAAAGAGTCGGACCCCGAGGAGTATACTGCGCAGAATGAAACTAATAATGACCACACTCCCATGCAGAATCAATAGGGCCTCGAAGGCAAAAAACGATAAACTCTGAAAGGGCGGGAGAGGATCTGAGTAGGGGTCCACTGGTCATGAATTTTCATGTCCAATTTCGGTTCTAATCTCTTTACAGCCAAATTGACCCAATGTTGATTTCTTTGGATGTTGTTTAAAGTGGAAACTTTTGTTTCTTACTTTTTTAATAAAAAAAAATGCACCAAACAAACAATATCATGTGGAAACTTGGTCAACAGGTTGCAATCTAGTAGTCCCTCCACTACTCAGGCTGCCCTGCACTACACTCAACTGCCCTGAGAGTGGCGCTATACAAAACACCACACGTCAAGGTCCATACTGCCTACACTGTGTTATATAGAGACACAATTCTTTGAACACAGAAATCTTTGAATGCATAAACGAACGAATAAAAGCATCAGCCAAGAAAGTTGGTATCTGCTCATCTGCTTTCACTGAAAATGTGAACAGTGTGGAACTAATTTTTAACAGGATAAATTGGTATTTTAACTTCACTAGTGTTTTTTAAACAACATGAAATGTTTAAATATGCACAGTTTTAAGCCCATCACAAATCATAAGTGTGTAAGGTTGGTTTTACTGCAGCTCTGGTATGATTTGTTCAATAGCTGGAGGCATCTGTGGTCATAGTGAGCACACATCAGGTTGTGGGTCTCACTGGGAGAAGCAATCTCGAATTAGCAACTGAATTAGATCCCAGTTTAAATGCCATAGCAGCCATCCGGTGCTCGTTCCCTGCTGTATCCATGTGTATGTGCTCGACCTGCCTGCAGCTGGGGTCTGACTCCGACTGAACAGTGGGTTGGGGGTGGGGCTGATGACATCATTGGCCCAGGTAAAGGGATGCTCTCTTTCTTTGCTCAAGAGAAGAGATAATACTGATACATGCATAAAAAAATCAAAACAATAAAGGTTTTTATTACGTTTTTGTTCATTTGGACTACAGTCAAGTCAACTGGCAAGTCATTATGAGCTTATTATAAATATAATTGATCATTATCCTCGATTTCTGGGGTTTGAACTGTTTTTATAGTTTTTATAAGCAAAGTTTAGTCAAATATTGATCAAACATGGTCAAGTTCATAGAATTTTTTAATCTGGACTCGAATGTTGGTGCATTAAAGGTACGTCAAAGTATGAAAACCTCCAATATAATAGGTTTAGGAGGCAAATCCTCTTGATTTCACCACTAAATCACATATTTACCGTGTTGCCTATTTACTGTCATGGAATGAAATGTTGTACTTTGCCAAGGCAACTACACTAATGAACATGGTTCTTGTGGTGATGCACTAGTTTTGAAACACTCTGTAGTGTGGTATTGTGTGGTTTGTGACACAGCCCCTCATAACCAAAGTATCAGACAGAGATAAAGCACAGAAATGGGGGTTGGTGTGTACAGGTTCTCACGTGTGTTAAGGCTGGCAGATGTGGATGGCATGCGGTTGGTGGAGAGTGTGGATGCAGGCAGCACAAGCAGGTGTGGGCAACAAATCTGACACCAGACCAGCTATAATAGGAATCCCCATCACACCTCTGGAGCAAATCAGGCCATTTCTGACCACACACTCGCAGCTCTTACCTCCTGTTGGCCTGGACTCTCCTGTCTCCTTTCTTCCACGTGATCCTGGGCTTGGGAGAAGCTCGTGGCCTGCAGTCCAGAGAAACCTCTTTGCCCATAGTGGCGATGATGGTCACTGTGCTACTGCTGAACATGGGTGCTGAAGCTAGAAAAACACAGAAATGTACAGTTAGTCATCAGTGCACGAGGACGCGGATGCTCGAGTCGACAGAAAAATGCAGCCTTTGAAAAAGCGCTTGAACACTGAGTCACAAAAAGATACACTATATATGCAAATGTTTGTGGACACCCCTTCTAATGAATGCATGACACATAATGCTGACACAGATGTGCAAATGAACACACAGCTTGTTTAGTCCCTGTATTGAAGTACTGCCGATAGAATAGAACTCTGATAGATAGCAGATAAACCTGAACCCATTGGTACCATGCCACTGGCACGAATGCCAAACAAGACCTAGAGCTGCCCAGCCTTGAGTTGTACAGCAGTGGAACCGTATTCTCTGGAATTATGGAGCTCCATTCAGTACTTTATGAAGGAGGTGGGGTGGTGATAATCCAACATCTAGACCTCAGAAATGCTGTTGTTCCTGAATGCAATCAAATCCAAACAGCAATGCTCCAAAATCTAGTTGTGCTGGTACGAGTGGATCAGACACAGCAGTTCTGCTGGAGTCTTTAAACACTGTGTCCACTCACTGTCCATTCTATTAGACACTCCTACCGAGTGTCTCCACCTTGTAGATGTAGCCAGCGATGGCAGCTCGTCTGTTTCTGCACAGTTCGTGTTGGTCATCCTCTAGTCCTTCATCAGTGCCCACAGAGCACTGCCCACAGGAGGCTGGATATATCTGGTTGGTGGACTGTCCTCAGACCAGCAGTGACATTGAAGGGTTTAAACACTCCTGCAGCACTGCTGTGTCTGATCCATTCATACCAGTGCAACACACACTAACACACCACCACCATGCCCCACATAATAGCTGCTCTGTGGTGGTCCTGTGGGGTCCTGACCAGTGAAGATCAGGGTGAAAGGAGGAGAATAAAGTATGTAGAGAAACAGATGAACTACAATCTGGAATTAAAGAACCACAAAGTGCTCCTGTGTGGTCAGTGGAGGTGATATAATGGACAGTGAATTTACAAAGGAAGGATCATAATGTTATGGCTGGTCACTGCATACAGTACATTCGGAAAGTCTTCATACTTTTTCACATTTTGTTATGTTGCACATTTTAAGCCGAATTAAATTTTGCATGGACATAAATATTCAGACAGCTTTCTGTTACGCTTGAAATTTAGATCTGGTGGCATCCATTTCTCTTGATCATCTCTAGCCCCAGTCCCTCCTGGCATTAGCATACATCTTGATTTATCTGATTACAATCAAAAGCCAAAAACACTTATCTGTTTACACCTGGCATTTTAAAGGTGTCTCCTTTGACAGATCGTGATTGGATTTCTCATATCTCTTCCACTGGAGGAGGGACATGGTGTGCATAAATCAATTAATCAATCAGCCAAGAGTGTCGCATTTAGTGAGGTGTGAGATCCATTAGTGATTTTTTTTATTGCAGCGTGCTCAGGTAATCATGTGGATGGTGGATGGTGTGGTCTCGCTGTTATCATGTATGCTGGGGCCGTGGCATGGTTGATGCAGGCCGTGCTTTGCTGTCTGGGACGCATTGAGATGGTTTGGGGTTCACACTACGATAATGCGTATCTGACCACCTCTGATTGTGGTTTGTGCGATCAGATGACAACGTGTTAAAGACACTATATACCATTCATACCCAGGATGCATGTTAATGCCATATGTGAATGGGATCTTGAGATGTTTCTACAGCTTGATTGGACTCCACTGGTCAATTCAGTTGATTGGACATGATAGCAATGCATATCAGAGCAAACATTAAACCACAGGGAGAACAAAACTGTAGAGATTAGAGACAGGACTGTGTGGAGACACCGATCAGGAGAAGGCTACACACAATTCAGCACAGTGGTATCCATAATTATTAAATTGAAGATGTTTGGACCAAACTTCAAAGAGTTGACCTCAAACCCAATGGTCACCCAATGGGAAAAACATCCAGAAATTCAACCATGACTGCAGGACTCCACTCAATTCTAAGTGTCATGACACTGCTCATCACCTGTCCAGTGACATCCCTACAGTGAAGTATGGTGATGGCAGCATCATGTGGTGGGGATGTTGTTCAGCAGCAGGGACGGGGAGGGCAGTCCAGCTCTTAAGGGGGCAAAGTATATATAATTTTACTCCAATTTTCCATCCCAGTCTGGATGTGCCAAACACCCACTTTAGGAATCTGCCCCTATCACACAGGATGATCCTGACCCTAGGACGATGAGGACAAACACACGTAAAGCCAGGAAACGTCTCATTTTAAACTGCCACACTGCATCATTGCTGGGTTGCCAACATGCTTAGACGAAATCACCAAGACAACAGCCAACAGACGCCTGTGCCAACCAGCATCACACTGGGCATGATGTGGGGAGAGAGTGGTATGCACCCACCTGGACAGAGCATGGCCAATTTTGTCTCTCTCAGACTCAGGATTGGAACCAGCAATCCTCGGCTCATAGTGCTAGTGCATTAGATCACTAAGCCACTCAGAGCCCCACAGAGATGTTCCTAATGAAAATCTGATCTTAGACTGTGATGAAGGTTCTCCTTCCAACATGATAATGACCCTATGAACAACTAAAACCTAACATAGGAGTAACTTAGGGACAACCCTGTCCACCCACAGCCCCCGTCCAACCTAAAAGAGCTTGCGAGGATCTGCAGAGAAGAATGGCAGATCCGAATCCAGGTGCTCATCATACCCAAGAAGTCTGGAGGCTGTAATTCACTGTCTCCACGTTCTCATTATGGGATATTGAGTTCAGAATGACGGGGACACCTTTAAAAAGGACACAACATAACGTGACTTTCCAAATTCGTTGTGTGCATCTATAAAATGCTGGTAACTTCACTGGGCTGCCGCCACATTTACATACACAAGTAGCTGCATCTGCTCCTTATGTGCTGAGTAGCAATACGGCACATGGGGGAAATCCCTCATGTCCAAGAAAATCAGAAATACACAATAATAACACCAACACAAGTGCATATTAATCTTAGCTGTGATGGGCCGTATTTGTATTCGGTGATAGTCGCCGGAGTTGTGGAGGGGTCTTATATCCCGCAGCATTCAGTCCTGAGGTCCTTTACACTCAATTGACCCAGAACGCCTAACAATTCCATACAACCAACAATAGTGGTAGACACAGGCCTCGCAGACGCACAAACAGAAGGACGTACCACCGCTTTTGAGAGGGATGGCGTGATGGCAATCATGCATCCATGAGCAATGCGCTCATAATTAGCTCCCTCATCGTTATGCTCGAGCGTTCAGTAGAAGCTAAATATTTCCAGGCTACACGATAAAAATAATTCAGCCCCTGACTGATGCATTTAAACATAATTACAGTTAAATGTCGAAACTGTCTGCAGGGAGGCTCTCGGCAGTCTGACACATCTGATGAGTCGAATATTGTCAGAGTTGAAAAAAAGGGAAAGTCAGAACGTTAGTTAAGTCTGGGGTACGGCTGCAGCTGACCTTAATGGCAGTCGCGTGACTATTTACCTGAAAATGCATTCTCCAGGCTACCATGAAGCTGGCAAAAAAGTATTGGGACACCTGCTCGTTCACAGTTTCTTCTGAAATCAAGGGAATTAAAAATAGTTGACCCTGTTTTTGTTGCAATAAGCCTACTCAGAAGCCTTTCTACTAAATTCTGGTTTGTGTGGTCAGTTGGTGAGGTCAGAAAGTTGGTTGATCACCACCACCCCCCTTATTCCCACCCTCCCAACTCATCCCAAAAGTACTAGATGATGCATTGTCACACCAGAGAACACAGTTCCACTGCTCCACAGCTCAATGCTGAGGGGCTTATACACCTCTAGCCCACATTTGGCAATAGGCACGGATTAGATTAGATAAAATATGATTGATCCCTTGGGACGGTTCCCTCTGGGAAACTAATGAACCAATAGGTTCATCGGCCGTACATCTATAGAGTGAGCAAGCTATACAAGCTGCACGTGCATTTGCACATCTGTATCAGCAGTGGGTGTAGCTTTAAAAAGCTGAATGCATTCATTACAAGGGGTGTCCACACACATTCGGACATGTTAATAATCAGGGAGACAAACTAGAATGATTGCAGTTTGCAAAAGTAAAGTTTCTTACTGTTCTAACTGCACAGAGTTCCAGATTTCATTCAAAATAAGCCCACAGAGATGTTTCAACCATATTTATCTGTATCACAAATAATCCATACAGGACTATCTGCCCTCAGACTGTAAATGTCTACTCATCAGTGTGTATACCACCCTCCCCACTCCCAACACACACACACACACACACACACACACACAAACACAAACACACCATTGTTTAAGAACAATGGGTTTATGGATTGGCTTGCATTCCGCAATCTTCATCCTTCTTCACTGGCCCCCCCCGGAGCAGTAATGACCGCCTATGGAGTTCTCGTCTCTGTCAACTTCACAGGCAGGCTCATCACAACAGCCCAGGAAATCCCGCTGATAAAATGATAACCTCTTGAAGAAAGCATCACATTGCATAAAGTGGACTTTTTGAATAATGTAAGCAGCAGCAATGGTAATGAGCGTTAAGGAGAAGACCTGCGGAAACCTTACTTTGCTCTTCTCAATTTTTACGGCTCTTGGAAAGTGTTGGATGGGGAACACATTCCAAGTGTTGTTAATTTGAGAAAAGCAAAGTAGTTGCATTATTTTAGGCCGTTCATAATAGTGTTTTGGATTATTCTGGATCTGGATTCTGGATAAAAGTCCATTCCCTATGCGTTACACTGAGATTCGGAGACGTGGGATATCAGTGTGTGAGGTTGACCACTGCCCAGTATGCTCATGCCAAGAAGACCTACGTTTTTGCGTCTGAGTGAGGTATGTGAGCAGGTGCCAGATGGATGGGACGATTTCCAAAATCTTGTGGCTGATAAACATTCCTTGTGTGTACTGAGAATACATCATAGAAGGCATTACCACCCACAGTGGACAATGCAGTGGGTGCTGAAAATTGTGACTTGAGATGTCTGGCTGGAATTATCCATACATACAAGTGATGTACAGAAATCCCATCTCCTCATATCCCGTAGCTCAGTGTAGCATTCTTTAGCTACCATGGAACACAGCAAAAGTCATGAAAAAGGTCATCTTTTTCCTTAAACATCCTGCCCCCTCAAATGCTGGCAGAGTGATGTCGGCATGTTCGCCCAGTGCTGGGATCTTGGGTTCAAGTCCCTATGTGGGTGGAGTTTCCATGTTCTCCCTATGTCTGCAGTCTGCATGGGTTTTCTCTATGGTTGTCCTCCAAAAGCATGGAGATCAGATGAACTGCCTTCTTTAAATTGCCCTGATGTGTTTGTGATTGAGTTTATATGTGTGTGAATAAATGGATGCATGTCTGTATGCCCAGATATGGATTGGCCCTCTGCGCAACCCCCTCAGTGTTCATGCAGTCCTACAGGTAGAAGGTCGTGTCCAGTAAAGAGTGGCTGCAGCTTCTCCAGTGTACGGGTTGAGTGCTGAGGGTGAGTGTGAAGAGTGCTTATTGTAAAGCGTCCCTGGGCATCTTCAAAGTTGAAAGCTTACGTAACATTAGACATTCAGTCATATAAAACAACATTTAATGTACAAGAGCAGCGGAACTGTGGGGATGAGGTGGGGTGGTGCTCATCCAACATCCTGATCCTCACTAATACTGTCGTTGCTGAATGCAGTCAAATCCTCACAGCAATGCTCCCTGGACAGTGGAGACAGGTCCTTCAGCAAAAGCAGGATCTGATTTTAATACCCTTCATTTCAGAAGAAGCACCGAATAAGCAGGTGTCCCAAAACTTTTGTCTACATTTTATACACACAGTCCAGCATCCAGAACGTATGTGCTCGTCCTGCTATTTCTATGGCAACCCACTTCTGGCCGATGCACAGCTGTGATGCCAGATTTGCGAGGAACGCTCCTCAGCTGCTGTAGAATGTGTGAAAACACGGTGCACATGCAGGAGAGCGGCGCGAAGCCATCAGGGCCTCGCTCTCTCTCTCTTCTCTCTCTCTCCACAGGCTGCCAGGCTTCAGCACCAGCACTTAGTCAAAGGTTGAGCCATGTTTTTTACGGGTGACATTAGAGATGATGACATTTCAGTCCCGGCTATAGCTGCAGGGCCTAAAACACTCCCCACACCCCCCCCCATTCTCCCTCCATCTCCCCTCACTCGCCCAGCCAAAGACGGTGCTGACAGATGCGCTCAGTCCCCCTAGATATAGTGTGTGTATGTGGGCGAAAGTGTGACTGTTCATGCCATGTCTTTGTTTATCTATGTTTATAGGCTGGAAGCATAGCCTTCTCCAAGAATGCATGTCCCTGCAGATGCTGCAGGCTGAACGTTGCAGCTCTAACCTTGTGAGGAACGTTAACCTTGTGAAAAAAGAAGGATATTTTTTTTTTCAAATAAATAATGTACAGAGTTACACAGAGCAGAGAGGTTGTATTAAATGTCTACAGCAATGATGTTGTCCAAAAAATAAGTTGAATTATTTGGACACGGTGACAGAAGACATGTTTGGCACGAACCAAACACAGCATTGGGGCACAAGAACCTTATACCATGTGTGAAGCATGGTGGGGGAGGGGTGATGGTTTGGAGCTGCTTTGCTGCAGCAGGGTCTGGAGATCCCTCCGTCATAGAAACCACCAAGAGATCTTTATTGTGTCAGAGGGGGCTTGAGGAGAACGTAAGATCTTCTGTACAAAGACTGTGTGAAGTGTGTTTCTTCCAGCCGATGTCAGAGAAGGTAAACGTTTGTAGGAAACATCCGATTGACATGATTTTAGGCAAAGGAAGAAATACAGCTATAAGGACTTAGGGGGACCTAACTTTTCTATAAATGACTTTTGATGACGTTTAAAAGACGTTTTCAGGAGTTATGTCATGTATTTTACATGAATCGGACAGAAGCTACAGGCTGCCGGTCAACGCAGCTGTTTCCCCTACTGCTGGCCATCACCCCAAAGTCCCACAGTCAACAACTGCAGGGTGGCAACAGAGACATCGGGCACTGTGTATCCCCGCTTAGCCTGCAGTCCACGCTCATCGGAATGAGTCTCCCTATTAGCCGTGTCATGTCAGTACAGTGTACGCCTGTGGACATCACAGACAACAAAACGAAGTCAGTGAAGTCAGTTCTCGCCAGCGGGAGCTGGCCTGCTGCAGCATTCGTCTCCAAACGCACTGAAACTCTTTCCGAATGCCGCTGCCGAACAAAACAAGTAATTTGCAGTCAAGAGAAAATAGACGAGCGAGGACAAATATTCAGTCACTCGGAGCACTCGGGAAAGGCGCGTTCCGAAGACACGGCACTTGATGACGTTGCCACAGCACATAAATTGGACACAATGGTTCTGGTGTCCATTCTGAACCATCAAATGACAACTGTTTCTGGTAAATTGAGTCACGTTGAGCCCTGGGTTCAACACAAGTGTTTGTCAGGCCTGTCAAAAGATGGGGTCGTTTGTTTGTGTTTGTCTTGTCTTACTGTGATGGGGCTTTCTCGGAGGTAATGAGGAATGTGAATGAAAATGACCCAGAGGAAGGGGACGGTGGGGAATGTCACTGGATGTGGGGGAAAATCAAAGGTGACAGAAAGAAAATGAGTGTATCTCTGGCAAACATGAATAAAGCCGGTTTGGGTCCAGTCTTTGAGTTGTTTCCTGGGCGTCCAGTGGCTCAGAGCACTCCAGTCTTCACAAATAAGCTTCTAACTTGTTTTTTTGATAGAACTGAGGTTAGAAAACAGCAAGCCAGACTCAAACCAAGCAAACCTCTCCTCCTGCTCTTGTTTTTCCTCCCCTTATTTCTCTCTTTCCCTCTTGATGCACGCTCTGTCTGTCCTGGGGTGCTTTTTTCTTTGTTAGTGTGGTGCTTTCAGTGACAGCTCACTCTGTGCCAACCTCAGCGTGCTGCTATGGAACAGAACCCCACTAAAATTCACTTTTTTCTCTTATATGCTGCCAGACTTCTCGATTCTACACTGTCCATTTTATCAGCTCTACTGTCCGTACAGGGGCACTTTGTTGTCCGTCTATTTCTCTGCAGACTTCAGTTGCACTGATGGGCCAAATGGTTACCAAGGCCCTGTTGTCCCATTCCATGCTGGTCTAGAACCATTAACCATAGTTACAATTCCTTTCTCAGCTCCAGGAAGTGCACGGTTTCTCGTAATAATGCAACAGATGCTCTCGTTGGATGACGAGAGACGTTTTAAATGAAGACACCAGTCCCTGCTGAGTGTTTGTAGCACTCATGAAGGTCACACGAATGTGGGGAAACCCCAAGGAACCCCCACCTGGATATGGAAACACAAGCACAGTGATCTTTTTCAGTGTCAGTTTGTCTGATCTTCAGTTTTGAGTATGCCCACAAATCAGGTCCATATCCAATTTAGGACCAAATCAGATCAGTTTGAAGAGATCAAAATCACACATTACGACGAAAACTGATCTGAATACTCTTAAATTTATGAAGTATTATGTACGTAATTTGTTGGGTTTTGGGAAACACAAGCAGTTGAGTGGTTGTGATTGAGCAGAGAGATTTTTTTAGGTGCCTTAAGGCAAGTCCTCCCACTCCCGCTGCGCTGTCCGTGGTTCTGAACACTGTGTGCCAAGGAGGAGACGCTGATGAGCCCTTTCCTCCAGTGTTTGCCGTATCCAGGTACGTCATCATCTCAAACAAGGCTGTGGAGTACAGTGTTCAGCATTGATCGACACCTTGAAACAGAACCCATTTTAATTGCAATTAATATTACCACGTTCTTCAGCATCGCCACTGTTTGCTGTTGTACGAGAAAAAAAAAGAAAATGCACCACCAAACATCACTCGTATTATTCTCCGAGGCCTTTTCCAGTAAAAGCTTGTAACTTCCAGCTCATTCCCGCATTGGCTTTCAGCTAATGGTCCGGTAATGGCTGACCAAAATCGAAAGATAAACTTGTCTGTGCTCCACCTAAAGCAAGTAAAAGATTAATAAAGGCATTTACCCAGTATTTTGAGCTCGGCATTGGAGTAGATGGCTCCGTACTTGTTCTCTGCGACGCACTGATACATGCCCGAGTCGGCCTGCTGCACCCTGTGGATGATCAGCTCTCCGTTCAGCATCTCCACTCTGTTCTGTGAGGGGGGGGGGGGGGGGGGACACTCATTGCTTTGCTGCACACATAATTATGTCTTCACCTGCCTGTCAGACCCTTTAAGCAAAGCTCATTATGTCGGCTATATGTCTGGTAATGGCTCAGCTAGGTGAGTATCTGCAGACACTTTTAGCACCTCTGACTGGTATGGAGGCATTTCTCTCCGCTCTGAACTGCAGTGTGTGAAGTAACGTGAGCTTAATGTAAGCATTAGAAGCTGACAGTGTGACAGGGTGTAATATGCGGCGCGTCTGTGCACATATGAAGCACTCAGCGATCTGACACACAGACTGGTGTGAAACACAGGAATCCCATTAAATCCAAGGAAGCAGTAAATTATAGCCATTTGTTAACATTTAACCCCTGTAGCCTTCTGACACCAGCTACTCACATGAATGTTTTCATCAGTGGATCAGATGTTTCCCCCAAGTTCAATATGCATTGCTTCCTTTTCACTTGACTGAGATGACGCTTTAATACCATAAGCACTCTAAAACGTGTTATCCCCTGGTGTTTACACCCTGCTTAGTCACGTGGAACTGATGGCTTAGATCGCCGATGCATGAACGTTATCATCACGGCACAAATGACAATGGCAAAGTCTCAGCATCCACATACGTCATCCGCCCGCTGCCACAGTATGCATTCACTTTATGGGCAAAAGTATTGGGACACCTGCTTATTTATCGTTTTATCGCTTTTTTTTTTTTTGTTTGTAAAGTCAACGGTATTTAAAAAAGAGTCCGAGAAACCGCCGCTGCTGTGCAACAAGGCTTCTGTAGAAATGGCGATATCCGATACAGAACGGTGAAAAATGAAAACGTACTGAAAAAATATCAGTATAGAACTGTAACAGCAGAAACGCAGCACTGCTGTATATTTAAGCAGTGACCTTTAATTACGACGTTTCTGCCACATCATTTGAACAAGACTGTACTCTGTAGAGTGTCGGCCCTCCGGAAACCAAACCACTTCCACGCAAACGGCCCACGCAGGCGCTTTACTGGAATTAAATCGTGCACGGATGGTAACCCGCACAACAGATGCGATATCACAAAATATATCTCAATATATTGCTATTTATGATACACTGCCCAGCCCTTCTTCTACCAGATTTTGGACAGACAAGAGGGGTGAGGATCAGGATGTTGGATAATCACCACCCCACCTCATCCCCAACTCCAAGACTCATTCCAAAAGTGGATGGAGCTCCAGAGAACACAGTTTCACTGCTCCACGGCTCAGTGCTGAGGGCTTTATACCCATGCCTAGCATTAGTGCCAATGGCACGGTGCCAACAGGTTCATGCTTATCTGCTCTCTATTAGAGTTCTATTCTATTGGCAATACTTCTCTACAGCGACTAGATAAGCTGCAGTTAGTGTAATTGAATGCATTTTTTATGCTTAGGTGCCTAAAAACTCTGCCCCGTGCTGTGTATATGTATACTGTGGCAGTGGCTGGAGCCTAAAGGCAAGCCCTTCAAGCCCTGCTGCGCTGTCCATGGTGCTGAACATTGTGTGGCAATGAGGAGGAGCTGATGAGGCCTTTGCTCCAGCATTTGCCTTATTCGGGCACGTCGTCATCTTAAACGAGGCTGTGGGGTACAGCAGTGGAGTTGCATTACTGGACACCAGCAATAACACTTCAGACTGCTTTTCCAAAATAGCCTACCTGCTGAAAAAGCAGGAAGGATTTCAGAGGTCAAACCTTCCATTTCCCCAAAAGATCCCGTACTTTAAATCTAACAGCCTGGAAGCTCTAATGAAGTTCTGCGTTTAGCTCGGGGCCTCCATTAGAATTTCCTCATTTGGTTGTGTTAAACGAACACCAGTTGGCTGCTGTTGGTGTGGACCTAGAGGCACCCCTGCCTCTAATACACCCCATGCAACTCTAAAGGGCTTCTTAATCAGCTGATCGGCTGAATCAGGTCTGGTTTGAGCAAGGAAGGCTCTAAAATAGTATGTAGGGTAGGGGTGCCTCTAGGACCAGGGTTGAGAGACACTGTCAGGTTCCTTGATGCTGTAGTTTTTGATTGTAGTTCTTGGAGGAGGGGAAGTTTGGTCATTTTGATTTTGTGTTCACACACACATGCAAACTAGTGAAATCACACACTAGGGTGCAGTGTGCACACATGTCCGGAGCGGTGGGCAGCCCGAGGAGCAGCTGGCATTAAGTGCCTTCAGTCGTGTCCTGCCAGTCCAGACAATCAAACCAGTGACCTTCCAGTCACAAGGCTGGTTGCCCCACTGCGGCCCTCTAATCGACTACTTCCAAGTAAGTTTTTTTGTTTGCCTATGCGGGCACTGCCATGTAGATTGATGGGTGGCTCTATCTGCTGGTGGAGGTCCAGTTTAGGAATGTACCCCCAACCCTTTTTGGGTTTTAACATGCAAGTGTGGCTAAAAGAACAGGTTCTAAAAAATGAGTTATATGTAGTTTGCCTCAAAAGTGTGGGTAAATGTATGTCTGTGTGTGTGTGTGTGTGTGTGTGTTTATCTGTGTATATAAGTACTTCTCTACTGAAGAGCCATCTGGATGTGTGTGACTGCATAAAGCGTGTGTATATGTGCTTATGTGTGTTTGAGTACACATGCACAGACGTGTGCGTGTGTGTGTGTATCCCTGTATGTTAAGTGGTCCTCTGAGTGTTTCTGTATTTAGTGAGAACACACAAAAACAGGATGTGCACGTGTGTGTGTGTGTGTGTGCATGCCGCAGTGGGTGGCAGTGTGTGCATGTACACTTTCTATCAAACATTTAAGCATCATCCGTTGGCAGAGGCTCGTTTCCAGTCTGATCTTGTGACATTTTATAATAAGAAAATCGACACAATGTCAAAATTTAGTTTTACCCAGAAGGACGTGTGGGATTGCAATGCTGTGTGTACCTGTGGGGTCAGTGGTTCTCCGTTGCGGAGCCAGCGGTAGGTGGGCCTGGGTTTTCCTGTGGCTCTGCACTCCCACTGTAACTGCTCCCCACTGTCCAGCTGAGAGTCATTTATCATACCGATCCACTGGGGCATGGCTGCCAGGGAAACAGGGAGACACGTGGGACACAAGCGTGTATACTTTTATATACAGTAGATACATGTAAAGTCAGGTCAACACACACTCCTGCATGCTCAAGTTGAATTATACACCAATCAGCCATATCATTATAACCACCTCCTTGCTTCTACACTCACTGTACACTTCATCAGTGACGCTGACGTGCTGGTGCTGTGCTTGTATGGGTGGATCAGAGACAGCAGTGCTAAACACTGTGTCCACTCACCGTCCACTTTTAGACACTCCTACCGAGTGTCTCCACCTTGTAGATGTAAAGTCAGAGACAGAAGCTCATCTCTCTCTGCACAGTTTGTGTTGGTCGTCCTCTAGTCCTTCATCAGTGCTCACAGGACGCTGCCCACAGGACGTTGCCGGCTGGATATTTCTGGCCGGTGGACTGTTCTCGGTCCAGCAGTGACACTGAGGGGTTTAAACACTCCAGCAGCACTGCTGCGTCTGATCCACTCGTACCAGCACAACACACGCTAACACACCACCACCACGTCCAGTCAACTTATAATATTTACGTAAAAAAAAAGACATTGATAGGAGTACAAAGTGAATCACGGTCTGAGAACACTGAGACAAGAGATTAGAACGTAATGGCTGCATTGTGAATACATATTCTCTGTACGTGCAACCCTGAGGTTAAACCTCCATTCATAATCACGCGTCTGCTTTAAAATGTCTTCTCTCTCTCATTCAAGCTGCTCTTTTGGGCTGTTATGATGATCCTACAATGGCACTCACAAGTCACTAATTACTACTAGGAAGCTTGTGTTGATCTAATTAGCTGAAATGATGGACGGTGAATTTTAGCTCCGTGAACATTTGTCTGTTTTTCGTTTGTGAGAGCTGTCAGAGACACTGTTACGTCCCCGAGTTTGGAGACTCTTTGCTTTCTGTTTCAGGTTTGCTGATTTGGGTGGTGATTGGCTGCTCTGGGGAAATTGATTGGTTGTTGCTCCACCCATGACCACTTCCTATTGGCTGGTTCTCTCGGCGGGAGATTTGAAAAGGCTCTTTGTTTGGGAGTTGAAGGAGCCGACGTGTGCTGCTCCAGTGAAGGCCCATCAGCACAGGCTGAGCATGTGTGTTTTATAGTTGGTTGTAAAGTTGATTTAGCCGGATTTGTAGGGGTGACGCCTCCGTTTATGAAAGGTAGGGTAGCTTTTTGTATTTTTGGTTTCTTTACTTTTAGGATAAGTTAGATGCTTTCTTTTGTTATAATTGATTTGTTGTCTGAAGCCATAGAATCCTGTTTTCTTTCCATGTTTGTTTGCTTTTCTGCTAATTTAAGTCTTGAAGTCGGAGTTGGAACATTTTTCTGAGCAACAAAAGCCTTATTTAATTATTTTCGGGTTGTAGTTGCTTGGTCTGAGGGGCATTCACTCGACACTTTCGTTGCGTCCTACCCCTAGAGGACGTAACATACACTCTACGTCCAAATATGGACACCCCTTCTAATGAATGCATTTACCTATTGCTGACACACACAGCATGTAGGACTCTCTGGAGCAGATAAACCTACATGAACCTGTTGCCAAGCATGAACCGGAGGGCTATAAAGCCCCCCAGCAGCTGTGGAGCAGTGGAACTGCTGTGTTCTCTGGTACTTCAAAAGGGATAAGGTGGAAGATGACTCATGGAGGGCATCAGTGCTCACTGAACGTCTGAAATTGGCTGCTGGGTCACTCTTTGTGCATTGGACAATCCGTTGGTCCTCCGTGGTTTATTAAGGTCTCTCAAGTCCCTCATATCCACTGCGGCCAACTACATGCCGCATGACCAGTTTGTTGCACAATATATCAATAGCCCTAAGAGATCCCTGTCGAACACGTGGTGGTGGTCAGTAATCCTCACAGCAATCTAGTAGACTCATTTTCATATGGAACCACAAATGAGCAGGTGTCCCAGTACTTTTGTCCATATGGCACATTACTAACAGTAAACCGAAGCAGTCGCGTGCAGGTATGGATAGAAAGGGAAACAAACAAACAAACAAACAAAGCAACAGTGTAATTCTTTGTAGCACAAATCAATAAAGTCAGCCCACAGGAGAACAGCACCTCTCTGCTTCAATATGGCTGCCGGCACCGTTTCAGGTCCTGCTGCACTTTTCACCGAGCGGAGAGTTCGCATCGAGACGAAGTACCTCAGACTGCAGGAGTGACCTTAAGAGTAGGGTTCTGGGTCCTTGATTGATAAACCCTGACCACTCATGACGCCCCCTTCCTGAATACCTTCGTCTCCCCATGAATCAGAAGCTGAGATAATGAAGCCGGCCCGTGGCCTTGGGCATGATGTGCTCTGATGCCCTCCAAGGGGCTTCTAGTTTTTGGGGCTTAATCCAATGCAGCCTGCAGCTGCCTGGTGTGGGTTGTAAATTACACGCAGTGGCCTGTAGAGTTAATCCCGCACTCACAACGAGGAAGACCCTCACTGACCATGGTTATTCAATCAAGGAGTGAGAGGAAGAACAAGGCCACATACTGAAAAGAACACGTGTGAAGCGTGAAGTTGGGAGCGAAGAGACATCGCAGGGGACAGAGAGACTGGCAGCAGTAAGTGGAGAACGTCGTTTTGACCTTTAAACTCTAGATGCGCGTCATTGCCGCCATTTTGCTTTAGAATTTGAATGTAATTGCTAGTGCTTTAGTTATAACTGATGAGGACATAGAGCACTGAGGAGAGACGGATCCATGGACAGGTCACTGAACACATCACAGACACGCAGCTCATTGGTAGGTTTACTGCTAGAGCTGGATCTGAGGTTTAATAATCACAGTCCTACAACATGCAGAAATATTTTGGTTGCTACACTCGTACTCGTGCTGTTGTGAAGGAAGATGAAGGTGATCAGGATCAAGAACTGCTTATAAATGTAGACGATCTGATCAATATTTATTGATCTACTCATACAGAAGTGGTGTCTCTCAGTATGGCGTCGGGTGGTGTAGAGGTTCCTAATGGTGTCCTGTGATGATCCATCCCATGCAGCTTGAATGTTCTCCCTCAGTTCTGCAGATGGTGCGGTAGGGGTGGAGTCTTGATAGAGCGTCCAATAGCATCTCACACATTTTCAATCAGGGACGGGTCTGGAGATGATTCATTGATCATTTTCACCAAGACAAAAGGGGGACTCATCACCCGCTTCGGACTGTGATTCCATGACAGCGTGGAACGATGGCGATGGCGAAGCTGACATGGCATTTAGGGCAGTCGTCGTAATGGTTTGTTAGCTCTACCAGCATGCTATTGTCATATCTATGTGACTGGTACGGTGTGCAATATGTCGATAATATAATTCCGCTTCCCAGACCCTACGATTCGACCCCTCCCTACTCTTCCGACTGCTTGAACTGCTTTCGAGCTCTACTCGAAGGCATACCGCACCTACAAAGGATGCTACCAACACAACAGCATGAGTCACAATGGAAGGCAGGTGCAATGACACAACCTTTGTCAGCTGATTCCTTCGGGGTGCAACTATATTTTGATGATGAGGGCATTTCCTAAAATTCTGCATTAAGAATGAATTTTATTTATTTAATAAAATGAACAATGAATTAAAAATGCATTAACCAATTAATACTAGTATCCATTCAGGCAGAAACAGGAGCTTTCTGTGTCAACTACAGCAGCATTTTCGAAACGGAGCAGGACTCTCGGATACTACAGCATCTCCACGTGTGGCACAGGCTGAAATCCCTTCATGGAAGAGTGAAGAAATCAGATGTTTCTCTGCTTATGTGTTGAGTCAGAGACGTCTTCAATGTGGCAGCGTCGCGAGGTGACCATAACACCCCTCTATCATCCAGCATGATGGGTAATTATCTGTGTAACTGCCAACCACCAGGTGAACTCCTAACCTGTTGCTTGATGTTCTGCTTACCACCCACCATGTTCTCCAGTCTCGCAGCCTGTTTAAGAACACGGCAGCAGATAAAAGGGAAAATACATCTGAAGTCTATCGTAACTTTATGTAAT
The DNA here is from genome assembly GCA_034509495.1 of Acestrorhynchus altus. Classification (NCBI taxonomy): domain Eukaryota; kingdom Metazoa; phylum Chordata; class Actinopteri; order Characiformes; family Acestrorhynchidae; genus Acestrorhynchus; species Acestrorhynchus altus. The sequence goes on from CM067508.1 coordinate 4,171,157, forward strand.
TTTGGATCAAGTTACTTGATAAAGCCTAAAGTTTGAATATTCAGAATTCCTTCGGGTCCGTTTGAGTCTCCGTTCCTCTAAGTGCTTCTTTCTCATGCTCTTCCTCTGAAGGCCTCAGCAAACATCCTATGGAGAAGACTTTCACCTTTCACAGCGTAGTACGTACTGCAGACATCACACTGAGGATTCGCTCAGGCAGCGGGACCAAGTCAGCAGACGTGCATTCGTACCTGCTTTGTTTGCTGGATGTTGTGTAAATGTTGCCGCCATATTGGTCCAGGCAACTTCTCACAATTACCATTAGAATGTTCTGGAATGAAGGCGCATGATTGACACCACGCTGTACATGCCAATCCACACCTCAGAAAATCACATCTCAGAGTTGGCCAGATGGTGGGAATAAATCAGTTCACTGGCTTGAAAAGGTTGGCATCTCACTCACTGTTTGCCACTGCTGGTCCCACCTCAGACCGGATCACTGTCATGCATTCATGACCCAACTAACTTTTAATCCTCTCAAACAGACTTTAAATGTACAGACTTTTATTATTAGAAAATGAATTGAAAATGAAACTTAATCAATCAGTTAATTAATTCATTGGAAATTTGTTCATTATACCAGTTTATAACGGATGACAAAATTAAGAAATGAAGGAACCATAAGTAAATTGTTGTCAAATACTCCACCATCAGGCCACCATTACAATGAAATAGTTAATTAAGAAGACTTTATAAGAAATCATTTACACTAAATTGCTCATAATCACCATTTCTATACTGGTATTTTTGTCTAAACTGGTTTTACGAAGAGCCATATTATGAATATGACTGTTATTGGCTGCGTGGCTTACGTTTCTCTCTGATTTTGACCAAAGAGGACGAGTTGAGGAGGCAGAGGGAAGGAGCTTTAAGAAGTGAGTCCGGCTTCAAACCAGAATGAATGATCTGTGTTCTAACCTGGAGCACAAGTGCAGCTAAAAAGAAGGAGAAGTATGGAGAAAAATCCATTTTCACTGCATGAAAAATAAACCTTCTACATATTTCATGCACATTATACTTTAATAGATGTTTCCACACATATTATTGGAGGAAACGAACCCAAACCCATGCTCAAACGTAACAACAACAAACGAATTTTAACCGCGTTCACTTAAGCCTAACACCGATACACACTCCTCTCTACTGAGATTCAAAGGAACTGGACTCAAAACATTCTTAGAGGCCACGGTCAGTGTACATATAATCCGTGATTGGTCAATAAAAAAACAAACAAACAAACAAACAAACAAAAAAAACAGAATTTTGACCAAATAAATGACCCCGTTAAAGGATGCAGGGGTGGATAAATGAGGGCCATCATTATAACATAGTTTGCATTTGAAATTGATGAGTTATAAAATTGATAATGATGTTGAAATAGTGCTGCAATATCAACATTGGTTCACTTTGCAAAATTTAAACATAATTCAATAATAATTCAACAATAAATAAATAGTGAAATGCTGGCGGGGGAGATGACTCAGACCCTCAGAGTCTTCTAAACTCATGAAGAGAACTCAGAGAAACTCTTGGCTGAGATTTAAAAGTGAAAAAAGTGTATGAAGATCTGAAGCGGCAACAAAATCCCTTTGTAAGACACAGCTGTGTCCCGGCTATCAACCTTCATAAAGCACCACAGCTTAAACTGTGATAATCACTCTCCAGTAGTCACGCAACTTAACATCTAAAACTGTCACACAAGCCCCTGCAGAGGGTGGGGAAAGCTGTCCAGTACATCACCACAGCTGCCCTCCCCACTCCTTCAAGTCCTCTGCAACAAGAGATGTCAGAAGAAAGCCGTCAGCATCTCTCTGACCGCACACACCCCGTCCACGCCCTGTTCCAACCCCTGTCATCTGAAAGCGGTTCGATACATCAGAGCCAACATTTCTTCAGCACTGCTAAACTGGTCACACCAGCAGCATTGACCACTACCTAAACATCTGAAAGCACACACAGTCTGCTGGTCACTCATAATATCCAGACTGAGCTCCACTATCTCAGAGACTGTCTGCAGAGTCTACTGTACTTCTGCCGTACAATGTACAGGGGTTGGACAATGAAACTGAAACGCCTGTCATTGTATTGTGGGAGGTTTCATGGCTAATTTGGAGCAGCCTGGTGTCCAATCTTCATTAATTGCAGCAGTAAGAGCAGAGTGTGAAGGTTCAATTAGCAGGTAAGAGCACAGTTTTGCTCAAAATATTGCAATGAACACAACATTATGGGGGACATAACAGAGTTCAAAAGAGGACACATTGTTGGTGCACGTCTTGCTGGCGCATCTGTGACCAAGACAGCAAGTCTTTGTGATGTATCAAGAGCCACGGTATCCAGGGTAACGTCAGCACCACCAAGAAGGACCAACCACATCCAACAGGATTAACTGTGGATGCAAGAGGAAGCTGTCTGAAAGGGATGTTGGGGTTCTAACCTGGATGGTATCCAATAAATGTCCTTCACAAGACGAATTAACGCTGTATTGGCTGCAAAAAGAGGCCCTAGTTCACCATACTACTCGATTTTTGTGGTCTAAAACCAGGTGTTTCAGTTTCATTGTCCAACCCCTGCATGTTGGACTAATAGATGCTGGTCCCCGAGATTCACTGTTTTAAGCTATGTAGGTTCCACACGGTACAGTAAAACAAGGTTGACGTGTGGTCAGTCTGGCTTTAACTGGAACCTTCTTCTACAGTCTATAGTGTGTGATACTGTACATCCATTCTGGACAGCAGAAGACGACATGGCAATGAACTTCACCACCCGAAATGACCCTTTGACATATAACACAAAAGGAGCAGAAACACCAGTAGATGCTTCCTGAGGTCAGACAGGAATGCCAGACCATGTGTGAAGACACAATGCATTGATCCACTGGCTGCCATGAAACTGATAAAGGTGTAATTTTATAAAATCACCAGGACACTGCATTCATCTTCAAACCCACAGATATCGCAGTTACGACACAACATACACTTAATCTACGTCCCGCGCAGTTTCCAGTGGATCACGGAAGGACCGGCTGGGTGACAAATGGGGTTCCCCAACACCAGAATTAGATCACTGTCAATGTCGCCACAGGGCTGGGGGGAAATCTAGGCCAGAGAAGAAGCTTCTATAGTTTGGAAAGTAGAACTAATGATGTAAAACCCCTGACATTAATTGGGTAAAAGTCATTCCCGAACAAAGCTATTTTTCATATAAAAGCCTGTGACAGAGATCATAAGGCAAGCCAACTCTGCTTTAATGTATTCCTATGAGGAGGAGGACAGCCAAATTTATGCAAAAACGAGTGAGGGTGGAGGTTGGAGCAGTTCATAGAAAAAGAAAAACACAATTAAAAATGGAATCGTCAAATTCTGTGTGCAGAGTCGGCTTCCCCAAGGCAACTTTGGCTAGTGGGGAGGTCGCCTCTGAGTGCTGAAAGCGATGCCAGCTCTCCTGAACTCAAAGTTCAATCTGCTGGAGTCGCTTGCTGGTCTGGTGAAGTTTACGTTCTCTGTTCATCAGGAATCTGAACACAACTAATTCCATTTCTCTAACTTTTCCAACTTAATCACTGTCTACAGGCCTGAGCTGACATCAATGGAAGGCTGACCTTCAGGCTCCCCTGACACCCCTTTATACCAACTGCCCATCTTCCTGCTCCTGGATTTGGATTGGCTGCCCTCCTTCAGCTTGAGAAATGGATAAATATTATAATAATTAAAACAAAATGACAGACTTTGCACTTTTCCACCAAAAGAACACTGGTCCTGGTTCTCTTCGGCCTTACAAGAACCTTGGTGCTTTTCAGTGAACCAGCCCGCATTTACACCTGTTTTAGTGGAACCGAGGATACGTCACAGAACACACTGCACAGGAGCCTGATCCTCATTGGCCTACTGAGACAAGCTGGGTGTTACAGCAGGGAAACACTAAATCAGGGCAGTGGAACTCCAGGACCAGGATTGAGAACCCTTGTGATAATATCACTGAACCCTTTCACGAGTATGATCCCATCCATGGGATTGAACCAGCTTTTTTTCTACTGATTCAGGATTCACACACGCACTGATTCCTTTTCCTACAACAACAAAAGCAGGAATGTTCCACCTTAAATGGCGAAGAAGTTACGACAGAACTGCAGCAGAACTTGTGCTGACAGAACTCACGCTGGACAAACCGTTACAGGTTAACAGAGCTAGTTAAAGGGTACAAACAAATAAAACCAAGTTAAATAACACACACACACACACACACACACACACACACACACACACACACACACACACACACACACACAGGAGATGCAGTGCTTACTGTACACCTGGAGGTGTCCCCGGAAGGCGGTGCCTCCTCGAGCGTTCTCTGCCTTGCACTCATAGCTCCCAGAATCCTCCAGTTGAATGTTGGGTATCTCCAGTACAGCCTGAGACTTGCGTAGACGGGCCTTTTTGGGGATGTTTCCATTGATCTTCCTCCAGGTGATAGTCGGGACAGGGCTAAATGAGAAGAACAAAACACCAGTGATAAAATAACTTGCGTTCAAAAGCTTCTTCTCCTTCTCTCGGCTGCTCCCTTTAGGGGAGGCCACAGCGGATCATCTGCCTCCATCTTGCCCTATCGCCTTCCTCCTCTACTGTTACACCAACCATCTCCATGTCCACCTTCACTCCATCCATAAACCTTCTCTGAGGTCTTCCTCTTCTCCTTCTGCCCGGCAGCTCCATCTCCAACATTCATTTGTCCAATAAACTTGCATTCAAATGCAACACATTAAAATAGCAAGTGCTTCGGTCTGCAATACACTTCTTTACGGACGTACTGGAACACAGTACTGGAAAAACATGCTGAGTGGTTATGTATCCTATAAAAGATGAGCTTATGTGGAGTGTTTAAACCCCGTGTCCACTCACTGTCCACTCTATGCGACACTCCTACCGAGTGTCTCCACCTTGTAGATGTAAAGTCAGAGACAGAAGCTCATCTGTTTCTGAACAGTTTGGGTTGGTCGTCCTCTAGTCCTTCATCAGTGCTCACAGGACGCTGCCCACAGGACCCTGTTGGCTGGACGTTTCTGGTTGGTGGACTGTTCTCGGTCCAGCAGTGACACTAAGGGGTTTAAGCACTCCAGCAGCACTGCTGTGTCTGATCCACTCGTACCAGCAACACACACTAACACACCACCACCATGTCAGTGTGACTGCAGTGCTGAGAATCACCCACCACCCACATAACAACTGATGTCTGGTGGTCCTGTGGGGTCCTGATCATTGAAGATCAGGGTGAAAGGAGGAGAATAAAGTCTGCAGAGAAACAGATGAACTAGAAAAGGGACAGTGAGAGCAGAAGTGAGTGTGTGTGTGTGTGTGTGTGTGTAGTGACAGGCCTATGTGTCAGAAACCACTTCAGCAGGTCCTTCTTAGTTCTGTGACAAATGTTTCAGATACACTTTATGGGCAAAAGTATTTGGACACCTGCTCATTCATTGTTTATCCTGCTTTTGTTGGAGTAACTGTCTCTTCTGTCCAGAGATGGCCTTTTAATAGATTCTGGAGCATAGCTGTGAGTATTTGATTGCATTTAGTGTCAAGAGGGTTAGTGCGGACTGGACGGAGCACCATCATTCCAGAGAACACAGTTCAACTGCTCCAAAGCTCAATGCTGGGGTGCTTTCTACCCCTCAAGCCCACACCTGGCATAACAGGTTGGTGTATATCATGTTTAGTCCTATGCGTTTAGTAGTTTTCTACGGGGACTAGATGAGCTGTGTGCCAGCGGGCATTTAGACATAGTGTCCAACGTCTGAATCAAAAAAGCAAAGTGAAAAATTCCAAGTAATTCCAAGTTTGAAGATTTTTGCCAAACTATCCCAAACAGTCTGTAAAGGCCAGGTTTGCAAGCCTGCTCAGTGCAGTGAAAACTGATAACAGACCTGCAGTGGAGACAACACATTCTCATGTGTAAGCAAAACTATTATTCGCTTGGACGTCCACGGTGAGAGCAGGTGGGATCCGTGCCAGCACCCGATAGGGCCGAGGCGGCCGCAGACTCAGTGATTACCGCATATCACAATAAGCTGAAAGATAGCTGTACAGATAAGTGTATTTGGACACTGTCATCCATCCCTGTTTGTGGCCGAGGCGGATGTGTGATGTGACCTCCTAAGGTGCGCGGCCTACGCGGAGATAACCCGCCCTATCAGACACCATCAGCGCTGCTCTGCACTGATGGCCCTGTCTGACAGCTTTTCAAGGATGGAAATGTGACACCATGGAAAAAAAAAAGGGGGAAAAAAAACCACCACACATCAATCATCCTGCAGTGTGAGAGGAAAAAAGGCCCATTGCAGAGCCTGCTACACTCTTTCTGTGGGCAGCTCTATCCCTGAAAGGACGTGTGTAGGCTGAACAAAGTTTCTGAGGCCTGTCAGCTCGAATCGGTGGAGTTTAAAGGAAAACTGAAGAGAGTACAGCTATATGTGGACAGCAGAGGAGAGGGCTCAGATTTGATTTATTACGCTTCCTCGCAGGACTGGATTTGAGGGGTTCGGATGTGACGTTATTAGCTGGAATTTACTGTGTTTAGTATATGAACGCGGCTCAATTTGGGACAGAAAATATGTGTTTAGATGTAATTGATTGAATTTGGTGTCTCAAACTGGTAAAACAAAGGACTATTTGTCAAAAGGCTATGACAGCACTTCCTATTCCTGGTCCGGGAGTGTGCTGGGAGTGCAGTTTGTCCTGCTCTAACACAGAGACAGCTTGATAATTAGCGAATGAGTTGAATCAGCTTACAGCAGGGACAATACAAACATGGCTGGATGTCAGGACCAGAAATTGGAAAAGGACATTCAGTTATTTATGATGAATAGCAGCATTATGATATATTGTCAGCCTAAAAAACATCAGAATCATTCTTATACTCTACTGACTGTAACAGGGAGAGTAGTATCTCCATCATTGCTATTCCTGGCTTGGAATGCTGCTAACTGCACCGTGTAACTCGAATTTTGTAACCCTGCATAACCACAGTCATATTAGTGTAACATCTTGTAATATCAATATTAATATCAACAGCGCCGTCTCATTAGACATACTTCTTTTACTTTTTGTAGTGCTTTTGTATCTCTCAGCTTGGAAGAAAATGCATGTGTAAAGCGTGTCCTTTAGGGTTGATGCAAAACACAAATTACACTTCCCGACCAATCTTCATTAATTGCAGCAGTAAGAGCAGAGTGTGAAGGTTCAATTAGCAGGTAAGAACACAGTTCTGCTCAAAATACTGCAATGAACACAACATTATGGGGGACATACCAGAGTTCAAAAGAGGACAAATTGTTGGTGCACGTCTTGCTGGCGCATCTGTGACCAAGACAGCAAGTCTTTGTGATGCATCAAGAGCCACGGTATCCAGGGTAACGTCAGCACCACCAAGAAGGACCAACCACATCCAACAGTATTAACTGTGGACGCAAGAGGAAGCTGTCTGAAAGGGATGTTGGGGTGTTAACCCGGATTGTATCCAAAAAATGTCCTTCACAAGACGAACTGACGCTGTATTGGCTGCAAAAGGAGGCCCTAGTTCACCATAATAATCAATTATTGTAACTTACTCTGCCATTTCTTTTGATTTGTTTTCCAGTCACAATACTTTCCAGCTTTATTTGACATTTCTGACTCGTTTAATCCACTTAATTGTCTACAGATGGTCCGATTCACGTCTTTCACCACAAACTGCAAATTTTTAATACCAATGATGCGAATGTTTCAACTTTCTTGCTCAGCCATGCAAGTGATATAAGCCAAGAAGGGTCTCATCGCTGTACCTGACTGACTTTATGAGGTCATCGTGATGGGCATGCTGTTGTGTTGGTAGTATCGTTTGCTGCATTGCCTTCAAAAGCAATTTCAGCACTTGGAAGAGTTTGAAAGGGGTCACATTGTAGGGCTCTGTGAAGTGGAACAGACTTGTGGGTGTATTGTGCACCATACCAGTTGTTTGGAAATTACCATAGTACACGGTTGAAGGCAGTAGATAGAAGAAGGCCCACACCAGTGACAAGAAGGATCTGGGAGAGCTATATGAACCATGGAGAGGGAGAACTGACGGATTGTCCAGCATGCACAGAGTGACCTATTGAACCATGATTGCAGACTTTCACAGAGCAGTGATGCCCTTTATGAGTCACTGTGTTAGTAGCAGCACTACTGGCCGACAGCTACGTGACACAGGACTAAAAACCCGACGCCGAACTGAGAGACACGACTTCTGTATGTGTAGATCAATAAATATTGATCAGATCAGTATGAATTTTTAATAATCGATTGTTCCTGGTAAAGCTGAGTGAGAAAGCACTTCAGAAAGCAGAACGTCAGCATGTATGAAGCAGCTCCTCCCAGAATTCCCCTGCCCTGCTTTTAATGGCCACACATCAGTGCTCTCCACCACAAAACTGGCATTGAAGGACGTCCCTAAAGACACTCCCACTGCCCTGGACCCTCTTGATAATAAACACTGCAGCCCTTCATCCTGCACACAAAGACCTCTCCTGATGCCGTCACACACCCTGTCTGACAGTGGAGGGCGGAGCTTAAAGCAATCTGAAGTTCAATTTCAGTCCCCTGAGCCTATATAAAGATTGACATTTCCTAATAAGGTGCATTGATAAATCATTCATTTGGAGTTACGGGGGTGAAAAGTAAAGTTCACTGGAGGACACAAAGCCATCAGTGGCAAATTGGTTTAGAGCAGTGTTTCCCCGAAATCCTCCTGGATTGGTCCTACACATTTCTCTGTGCTCAACCTGCAAAAAGGCTTGTTGTCCAAATGGCTGTTGTTCTTGAAGCTACACTATATGTCCAAATGTTCGTGGACACCTCTTCTGATGTATTCAGCTATTTCCTGTTCGTTCACCATTGAATCTGACACCCACCACCAACACATGCTTTGTTGTGCCAGGCAAAAGGCGGATCTTCAAGTCATATCAGATGTTAAACGTTGTTTCAACAATTTTACAACGTTGAAGCTGACTGACAATATTTCAACCACATATCAAGGTTAGCTTGTGTGCATTTGCGGATCTGTGTCAGCAATGCCAGCTGCCACGGATACGCAAATGCACACACAGCTTGTCCGGTATTCTGGGATGAGTTGAAACATCTGGTGTTTGTCCAGCTGTGGTGATTTGTACGGGTTGCACGCTGCTGACCGGTGTTGGGTTAAGGTTAGGGTTGGAGATGGTAAAGAGAATGTTAATTGGTAATCATAATGTATTTTTCATCCCCTACGGTCCTCCATACTGGTATTGGTTCTGGTATTGGTTCTCAGTACCAGCTTCTGTATGTTAAACAACAGTAAACGGAATTTACATCTTAGTGACAGATTACAGGAACACAGAAAATACAACGTTCTAAATAACACAAACCACGATTTTAGTCTGACTTCAATTCATCTGCAATAGACCCGTCACTTGTCACTGGTCCAGAAGGCCTGGTATCGTGGTGTGGGGTTGAATTTCGTGCAATGCCAGGTCACCTTTGGTCTTCATTACAGACACTTTCACAGCCCAATGTTAATGTTGTTCTGCAACCAGCGGTCCGACCTTTTCTGAACACACACACACACCGTTAAACCCAAAGCTGTACCTCCTCTATGCGTAGATCAATAAATATGGATCATATCAGCCTAAATTCAATCATTTATTGTTTCTGGTAACCATTATCATCCTTATCCAATAGCACTGTCCCACACTTTCTTCTGGGTGCAACTATTTGTTTGATGACGCGTGTATAAAAATACAGTAACTGATTAGCTTCAGTACAATTTTGTGTAAGTTGCAGTTTTTAGTTCTGGATGTACGGAGACGTTTGAGTGACGAGAGAAAACTGCAAACAATTTATTAAAAAAAATATGTGAGAAGTGATATTTCTTGCTCCTGGGCGCCCCCTACAGTCAGGAAGTGGACACAGTTTACACATGCATTTCTGGACATGCTGACAGTGGAAGAAGCGTGTGGGCTGAGGCGGTCGAAGTAATATTGGGGGATTTTACACTAATATGACTTGGGATATGCTGAATTATGCAGTTCTCGCGAGTGCTGTGCTGCCTGCTTCACCAGAGTTACATAGTGCAGTTAGGAACCCAGAGTAGCAGTGATAGAGACACTGAGCTTCTGAGTGGACTCGGGAATGCTGGGCTCAGGGAAAACATTCAAATGGAAATGTCTGTATATTATTTAGCTGGAACAAGAACCGACGCTTTAGAGGACAAAGAGACTAAAGACACTGCTGAGCGGCATGACAACTCCCCGTGAAGTGTAACTGAAGTGAAGAAACGGCGGTGTCAGGCAATGTCTATAGGTTTACGTAATGGCTTATTATTCTAATGTGGATAATTAATTGTAAATGACTTTCTCTGACGAAGAGAACTGGTGCAGGCACTGTAAACAATTATGGGGTGCTTAGAGCGGTGGAGATTAGACGCTGTTTGCTTTTAAGATAGGCCGTGTAGATGCTTAATTCAGAGCAAATAAGGAATATAAACAGAGCACTAGCACGGTGACACAGGATTATGCTCTAAAATGAGAAGCTGTATTGTTTTATGCAAAGCGTTCTGTCAGTTCTGTCAGCAAGAGGAGCAAATTCCATGCCAGCACGCTCGCTCACATCAAGTTTCAAGTTACAGAACCTTTGCAGAAGGTGCAGGACTATTGCCACAGGCACGAGGCCTCTTGTACCAGAATGGATATGTATGCACTGGCAGATGCACCATATGTCCAAATGTTTGTGGACACCCATTCTAATCAAGGCATTTGTCTACTTATAAATATGCATCCGTCGCTGATAAATATGTGCAAATGCACACAGCTTGTTTAGTTGCTATAGAAATGTACTGGTGCCCAGAGAGACGTAAAGCAGAACCGAGCTGTGGAGCAGTGCAGAACGATGGTGCTATATCCAATCATTTTGGGAGGGATAAGTCTGATGAGATGGGAGGGATAAGGTGATGAGACTGGGTGGTGACTCTTGTTGCTGAATGCAATCAAATCCTCACAGCAAAGTTCCTAAATATACTATGAAAGTGGGATAAACTCTTTTTAGATTTTTGGACCTTTTCCTTTGAAAGGTGTTGTGGACCACAGTCCAGACCAAAGGACCAGAATTGGACCTAAAGGTGTGGTCTCAGTCTGGATCATCTGAACAATGGTCCGGTTTGTTTGCAGTGTGAAATCACTTTTTTGGATGGTTCAGACTTTCAGACCAGTTACAGACCATCACAAACCAAACAACAGGAAGGTGAAAAGACCCGACACTGGGGCAAAATCACATTTCCCTTCACACGCATGCATGTCGTGGACCAGCATGACCATGCCCAAAATTCCTGTATCTGCTGTATCTGTATTTCTACCCTTTCTTTATAAACAGGCACTAAAGGTAATCCATAATGCTCACTCTGTCGTGTGATACGTGCATAAAAAGGGAGTTGGGGAAAAAAAGCTCACGCATTGACAAAACACCAATGTGCACCCCTGGGGAGATCCATAAAAAATACAATGAAGCAAAGACAAAAGCTTCATTCGGTCCTTGGTCTGGACGTTCAGGTGAGAAAGCACCCTTAACTCTTAGAACGCAAGATCTGCACTTTGATGCAATTACATGCAGGTTTTCTAAACTTCATATCTCAGAATCAGAGATAATCACCAAGTAATCCAGCTCTTCACTCATCTCCAACTGAATCAAATCCCAGTTTAAATTCCAAAAGAACTTCCAGTGCATGTTTACTGCTCCGTCCACGTAATCAACCTGCATACAGACTCTGACTGATCAGAGAGAGGGGGCGGGGCTGATGCTCAACCTGCATACAGACTCTGACTGATCAGAGAGAGGGGGCGGGGCTGATGCTCAACCTGATGGTTAATACCCTTGAACAAACAAAGTATTTTCAGGTGTCCCAATAGTTTTGCCCAAACATTTCACATGGATAAAAGAAAGTAAATTCCATATCTAACTGCTTTTAATCTCTTAAGTCTTTTCAATTCATTATTAAAACAGCTCCAAAAAAAGATATATAAGTGATTCAAATGCTACCTTCACACAATCACAGACACTCCTGCAGACACTCATAACCACAGCCACAATAAAAGGAAGGATCAAAGTATAATAAAAAAGAGCTCAAAGTACAGATGCTCCCATAAAAAACAAGACCTGCACTTTGGTTGGTGTTTTCGGTTGTATATTTCCTTTATATGTAGCACATCCCATCTAATGTGTTCTACTTTCATAAGCTTTTATTTTCACTTTGATGTATAAGCCTCTATTGAGTCCACCATAAAAAAGGGAAGGAGAAAAGACGTCGGGAGGGAGGGATGTGATAGCATGCGGGAGCACATAAAAAAACAAATGCTTTCAGCAATCTTCAGCAGGAGGATAATCAACATATGCAGCCCGGAGATAGTTCCGAAGGCCCCTAAACAGACGCAGCTCTTTGCGCCAGCCTGCCACGGGCCACGGCGAGACGCATCCACTTTTAATGACGCTTCAATAAGACCTCGGGCTCACATAACTCGCTGCAAACCCACTAGTCAGAGTGCTTTTCTGCCTTCTGGCAGTCTTGCTTGCACTGACCAACTCCATTTGTCATTGAGGGATCCTTGGCCCAACGTGGACATAATGGAGATTAAAAGCACTCTGCGAAGTCTGGTGTGCAAAGATCTCTTTTTCCCCTAGTCTTTCTCGTCCCCTCTGCTCTGCGATGTCTTTTTGCCTCCTGTGTAACTGTTTGGAGAGTACGGCGTCCCCCAGGGCTCCATTCTACCCCCCCGTTTCAATTCCGCTAATATTTCAATCAGCATAACCGCACGATATTCCAGTGGCAGGCAGTTCCCTCCACGGCTGGATGCCTGTGTGACACTAGAGACGAATTGCATAAAAATAGTCATAGTGTTTCCCTTCAGGAGGGAAAAAAAAACAGAGGCTTCAGGCCAAAACAGAGCTGTGACAAAACAAACGGGTCACAATTATGACTATTAACACAGCGCGCCGGAGCCAAGTATCCACTCGGCGAGGAGAGTGCGTTTCTCGTGTCTGGCGGGGTGTCACCTTGAAAGCGACACGGTTAGGATGAAAGGTGGAGGCTGGACGGTGGGGGTGCGGGAGGCGTGCATTGGGAGTGAGTTCCATCAGCACTACTTACTTCCCCAGGGCAAAGCACTCCAGTCTCACAGTCACTCCTTTTGCAGCCAGGACCGTTGGAGGGAAGTGCACCTCGATCTTGGGCTCGTACTCGCCCATTATGCCTGGAACATAAACACACACATATACAAAGAAGGTGAGTGAACAAGGGATCTCCTCAACGCAACATTATGGAGAAGACTCTCTTCACTCCGCGAGAAGCCTGGAGATCAGAGCAGAGCGAGCAGATGCTTAAACCCTTGATGTCAAAGATATTGGCAGTGATAACAAATGCAATTTCACATTCGATCAGTGCTGCGTTCGTGTGTGAGAGGAGATATTTATCACGTGTATTATTTGATTTTTAGCCTTTTTTCTGTCATTCTTGACTCAAAACATGACGATGCAGTAAACTGCCTGCATGTACATGACGTGTATTCATTAAAAGACGTGGGCAAAAGTATTGGGACACCTGCTCATTCACTGTTTCTCCTGAAATCAAGGCTATGAAAAGAGTTTATCCCGCTCTTGTTGGAGTAAATGGAGTAAATTTGACTGAATGCAGCGATTCACTAAGACTCGTGCCTAGAGCACAGGCTGTAGTGTCTGACTGTCTGCATTTATGCCAGAGTTCCGAGCGTGATCTGTGGTCTTGACCTGAATTTTGGATACGCCTTCACTGAGCTTATGTTAAAGTTGGCTGACGGATGGAAGGTGAGGAGAAGGAGGTATCATGAACGTCCTAAATGACAGCAGTGCGGTCTTAGCCAATGAATGATCGAGGTACGTTAGTATCGCCGTGCACACCTCGTCTCCAGCCCCTCTCAACTCTCCAACTACTGGCTGGAGTGCCATCCTTCCAGCTCAATGTACCCTTCTACCCCATGTCTGGCACTGGGAGTGGTTCCAATAGGTTCGTGTTTATCTGGAGAGTCCTATTCTATTGGCAGTACTGGTGTGTGTGCATTCACACAGAGCATTGGGTGTAAATTAAAAGTAGCTGCGTTCACGTTGTAATAATATAATGATGCTACGCTATAATAATCAGACCTTAAAGGGTTAAAGACACCCGTGAACGGCCGCAGAACATTACTCCGATCCATCATGCAGACGAAAATGATCTCCAGACCAATTTGGAAGCGATGCAGCTGAACAGGCAACAGTCTCCAGGAGGGGGTCTTTAGTAAGGTCCCCCAGCTCTGTTAGAGTTACCCAGAGAGCCCCTCCTTTCCCCTCCCGCCTGAGGGCTCTCTGCTGGAGCTGCAGGAGCCAGAAGGCCTCTAAATCACCAGCTTCCAGGCAAAGGGACTGGCACATTACTCACACCTTCTGCTCCTACCCTTCCATATACCACCCTGGTGCCTACCCAGGCGCTCTCCGCAACACCTGCCTCATTAATTAAGTGCCCTGACAGGAAGCGTGTGTTCCAGATATAGAGAACTTTTTTTTTTTTGCAAGTTTTACTTGCTTTGTTAAATTAGAAGATCAAGATATACAGACAGTCTTCACAAAAATGAAGATACGAGGTTTTTGTCTGATGGTGATGTCATACTGACCATTTTTGCCTGACAAATGATGCACCAGTCAACCATAACATTAAAACCACCTCTTCGTAGTTCTATAATTCCAGACTGTAGTTCATCTGTATCTCTCCATACTTTATTCTCCTCCTTTCACCCTGATTTTGAATGATCAGGACCCCACAGGACAGGCAGGTCACTCTCAGCACGGCAGCGACACTGACATGGTGGTGGCGTGTTTGTGTGCGCTGTGCTGGTACGAGTGGATCAGACACAGCAGTGCTGCTGGAGCAACTAGGTAGGAGGGTCTAAGCGAGTGGACAGCAGGTGGACTGCTGTGTCTGACCTACACGTACCAGCACGACACACACTGACACACCACCACTTCCCAAAGGCACTGGCTCCATCACACAGAATGCACTTCCACGGCTCCAAAGCCCAGTGGCGGCTTTATAATCAGTGTAGCAGACACATTCCATGGCCCTGCAGATGAAGACCTTGGGCTCATGAGGCCCATTTCTACGTGCCCGTTCACACAAGCATGTTCTTCTATGGAGATGATATGAACCGGGGGTTCAAAACCAAGGTTTTAAAGGCGATTTCACGAATGAGATCGGCCGTCCGGATACTTTTGCACATATTGTTCCTGCAGTTAAGGCGACTGTCCATAGTGGACCATGAAAGTGCAGATTATCAATAAGCATTACCTATGGTTATTTAACTCACTGTTAGGGACTGTAACGAGCACGGGGGGGTAATTTTCCTCGGTAATTACCCTCCGTTCATTTTCTCCATTCCGTGCAATAATATCAGAGTTTGGTTAAATGCTTCATTCACCGAAGAGTCGTATTCTCTTACAGCTGCAGCTGACGGAGTGGATTGAGCGTGGCGGGCAAACCAAATACGTTTGTAAGTACATAAAGGAAGCTGCAGGCGAGCGTACGAGTGAAATAGAGAAAAGATGAAAAACGAAAACAAAGCCTAATTTATGTGCAAAATCCTGTAGAGCACAGTGCCGTCTCAACTGCCAGCTCCCTCCTCTAGGCCACGTTTCTTTTGTTTATTCATCAGGGCCTTAAAGAGACACCCCAACCCATTTGCTGAGAGTGATAATGTCAGATGGCGTTGAGGAATCTGCCAGTTATGAGTGAAAGCGCTTCCTCTGGGGGAGCCTAATTATCATCGATTAAAATTATTAAACTTAATGGAGGATTTTGCTGGAGAAGGTGTCTCTCTATCCGTTTGCCCGAACACAGTTACATCCCTACTTACAGTGATGGCATTTAGTTAACCCATTCAGGCTGGAGACGACCTGGCGTAAGGAATGAGGGCGTGTGTCGCTGCTCTAGCAGCATCGTGTCAGAAGGATACGCCCGCCCCGGCTGATGCAAGAACGCACGCAAGAAATCTTACGGGTGACTTTTATTTTTTCTCCTCCTTCCAAAACCCTTTTTTTCAATTTCAATCTCAATCTCCCTGCTTGTTACACATTTATGGCTCCAAAGCAACCCTCCGTGTATAATGAATTTGCAATATTTTACCGCTTTATGCAGCTACACATTCTGCCCATATCATATTTAATGTCTGGAG
Source organism: Acestrorhynchus altus (assembly GCA_034509495.1). NCBI lineage: Eukaryota > Metazoa > Chordata > Actinopteri > Characiformes > Acestrorhynchidae > Acestrorhynchus > Acestrorhynchus altus. Next base: position 4,187,463 of record CM067508.1, read on the forward strand.
AGGCAGATATTGATAGGAACGGGTCCAGGGCTGGCTGAGCTGAAACAAACAGCGCACTGTGTAGTGTCGCAATGTCTACTTTCAAATCACAATTTAATCCATTTATTAAGATGAAATGGGGTAGTTTGGCGCCGAGCAATTTTCCTTTTCTTTTGTTGCGCCATGCAGAACAATTACCTGATGAAAGTCCAGGGCATCCATCAGCAGCTCAAAGCTCTTTAAATCCCACAGTTGATGAAAAAACCTATTATTCCATCGCTGGGCTTCACATCTATTTTCTAATGATTAAACCAAAGCAAAAATATGTCTTTCAGGAAAAACATAAATTGAAGGCATGATGGGAGATGTTTGCCCACCTATATGAGCAAATGTGGCGATGGGGGGGGGGGGGGGGGGGTTATCGGAGTGTTGGAGTGTCCAGAACGAGGAAAAGTGGACAAATATGCAGCGAAATGGCTTTTATCCCATTAAAGTCACACTTTTCACCAGCAATAAAGGCAAAGTCTCACTCAGCACGCATTAGAACGTGCAGCTCATTCAGAGAAACACAATCAGTGCTCATTAAAATAAGACTATATACACAGTACTGGCCAAAAGTTTGGAGACACCTTCTCATTCTATGCGTTTTCTGTATTTTCATGACTATATACATTGTAGATTCTCACTGAAGGCATCAAAACACACACTCTTGGAATTCTCTCAGTGAGCTTCAAGAGGTCGTCACCTGAAATGGTTTCCCAACCGTCTTGAAGGAGATCCCAGAAGGTGGCTCGTTGAGAGATATATATGAGCCCATTTTTTGTTTTCTCCATAAAGTGAATCTTAGATCTTGTTCGTTATATTGTATCAACATTTCTACATCAATAGAAATGCTCCAAAATGACCTTAATTTCTCCTATTTCACATTAACTTCCATTCAAAGTAAAGAGCATTTTTGCCTTCTCCTGTAAAGTCTCAATTTTGGAGATACATGTTTTTCACTGGACAGCGATGAATCAGGTTCCTAATGGTGTCCTGTGATGATCCATCCCATGCAGATTGAATGTTCTCCCTCAGTTCTGCAGATGGTGTGGTAGGGGTGGAGTGTTGATAGAGCGTCCAATAGCATCCACACATTTTCAATCAGGGACAGGTCTGGAGATGAGACCGACCACGGCGTAGTATCTGTGTCTTCAAGGCGAGATCTTGAGACGGCAGCAGTATGTGGACGAGCGTCGTCCTGTTGTAGAGTAGAGCACCGGAGTGTGTGTTCAGAACAGGTCGGACCACTGGTTGCAGAACCTCATTAACGTAACGTTGGTCTGTTAAAGTGCCTGTGATGAAGACCAAAGGTGACCTGGCATCGTACAAAACTGCACCCACATCATGACTCCTGGACGTGTGATAAGCTGTTGATCTTGGTGATGAACACAGTGTCTCCACGTGGACACTGTTCTGGGTGCCATTCTTTTTTTGATGATGACTGCAAATGAAATTGTAGCTTTTTGAATTAAATTATGGGCATTTTTACTGCATAATTACATGAAATGTGTGATTAATACATCTATGATTTACTGTCTGTTAAAACTATGATCGAGCACAGATGATGTCACGCTGGATTTACATTACATTCTGTAATTATTAACACATTAACATTAATGTACGACCTGCCCCCTCCAGTCGACTCCATTATGAGGCACAAACCCACCCTGCATAATTTTAAAGAACACAGAGAAAGTGTTCCTGAAGGCCCAATAAATTTTTACAGCATGCTCCTGCCGTCACGATGTGAATCTATATGGCAGTATAAGGGAAAGGGCTCGTAAACGGCCATCGCCTCCGTCCAGAGGCAGGAGAAACTTCTGCAATGAGCAGCATGATCAACCATGAGCTGATTTTTACTGCAGGTTCTAAATGACTGGAGGTGGACATTCTGCTGAGCGAGCCCTTCCAGCTGAACTGGAACAAAAAACCAGTATAATTCAAAACAAAGTTTGAGGAGCCTTTTTAGCCAGACATGGTTTTGTGCTTCCCCCAGATGGAGCAGGTCAGCCAAGACCTGTTTGGGGGCTTTGGATGGTTTCTTTATTTCTGCAGCTTCAAGTCTAATGCAGATTGCAGACGGTGAAGCAGGCCCTGCTCCTGAGCTACATAGAGAGTCCAGCATCTGAAACCTCTGGATGAATTTACAGAAGTTCAGGACCATCTTAGATGGGTGGGGGTGAGGTTTGATTGCTGTTTTGACTTGAATGACAGAATGTGAATTATCCTTCGGAGTATTTTCTAAAGGCTGGGAAACACGAAGCAAAAGTGCACCACACCGGTTTCCTTCAGACTGGTGCCTGTATTTATCCCTGCTGGAAAGCAGCCGCAGCTGTCACTCGGCATCCTGAAACCTAACTGGTTAATTTTGCTTGGCATAGCAGCAGCAGTTGGCTGTCAGTTGTATGTTCTGATAATTTTGAGTTTAGACTACTTGGCGGCTGGAGCTGCTGGTCTCTTGCTGACTGAAGGCTGGGTTGCCAGGTCCAGTAAAAATCTCCGGGCCTGAAGTGTGCCTTTGTGTCCACGTTCCACAACACAAAGTGGCCGGTCCTTCTGAGGAGTGTATGTCGAGGGTCGTCGTCCTACTGGAAGGCAAACCTCCACCCCACTCTCGTGTCTTCTGCAGACTCTTCCAGGATTGTCCTGTATTTATTCCCATCCTTCACCCCATCAACTCTGTCCCAGCTGAAGAAAAGCATCCCCACTGCATGGTGCTGCCACCACCATGTTTCATGGGGGGACGGTGTTAGTTTTCTGCCACACACAGCATAACTTTAGACTAAACGTGTCTTTCTTCTTGCCACTTGTCCATTAAGTCCAGATTCTCCTACCTGGTTCGTGGATCTCCGCGGCTCCTCTAGAGTGACCATGGACCTCTTGGCTGCTTCTTAAATTAGTGCTCTCCTTATGTGTGTGTGTGTGTGTGTGTGTGTGTGTGTGTGTGTGTGTGTATGCCATAACATTACAACCATCTTCTCTGTCCCGTCCATTTGATAAATATTGTTAAATAATTTCATTTTAATTTCATATTAAGAGTTCAAAAGCCATAATCCACTTTTATTTAGATGTCTTGAATCTGTTTAGTGCAGAACAATGATTGGCTGCCCCACTAAATTTCCCCTGATGCCTGAATGGAAGCCCTTGCTTCACCAGCTTGAACTGTACTTCATGCCAAATGAATTATCAGCACATGATTATTCAAAATGCCAAGAAGAGCTGGAAAGGTTCAACCTAAAACACAAACATGGAGTTCAGCAGTCGAGCACAAGTGCAGCGTGAAATGAAACAGCTTATCTCGAGAGGCTTTGTGTAAAACAAGTCTTTGATTCAGGCTAAACGAACGCCAGTTGGGTCTGCATGGCGTGTGATGTGTGCTTTCGACACCAAGGGCACTGGGGAACAAGTCCTCCAGGAATGAATGATTAACGATCAGGTCTGGTAGTGCTGTTTGACCTAAAACGGCGGTCAAGGCCTAAATGCTGACCCTCTGAGATCCAAGATACGGCCAATCGTTGGCTCCGAAAGGGTTTCACAGGCTACGGACCTGGGAGCGGGATTCTGTAGTTAGAGACGTGGTTGCATCCATATCACGTCTCTCGGAGTGTGATCCGTCACGCAGCGGCAGCGGAGGCGCCCTCCCTCTGCAGCTTCTGATCGCGTGGGGAAGATGCATGACTTACCCTGGAGGTGCAGCCTGGCACAGATGCAGCTGGGCACCTTTGATTAAGAGCGTCTTAGCGGCAGGAAGGACAGAGGTGAAGCTACCCCGAGATGAGCCTCTCCTTGTGTTAATTAGCATTCTGACCGAGAGGAACACAAGCCTGGCTGGGTAGAGAGCCATACTGTGCTCTGCTTCAGACCGAATACTGTAAGGAATAATCCAGTGGAAAGTTGAGTCTGTCAACTAATATGCTTTAAGAACAAAAGTATTCGGACACCTTCTCACTCGTTGTTTCTTCTAAAATCAAGGGTTCTCCAGCTTGTTGGAGTAACTGTCTACTGTCCAGGAAAGACATTGACAAGAGCGTTAGTGAGGTCAGGATGTTGGATGACCACCACACCACAATGAGCCGATTTATCCCCAACTCCCAAACTCATCTCAAAAGTACTGGATGGAGCGCCATCATTCCAGAGAACAGTTCCACTGCTCCCCAGCTCCGTGCTGGGGGGCTTTGGGAACCTCAATCCCACACCTGCTGTTGTTTATGCACTTCTGATTGCTGTTCTATTATTCTATTGCTATGTGTGTGCATTTGCACATCTGTGTCAGCAATGGGTACACACAAGTAGTTCTGGCCACAGCTGAACCCAAAGTGCAGCACTTGTCATCAGAAAGAGACCAAACAAGCTTGGTTTTTCATGGGTGGTGAGCAAGGAGGAAGAAGAACATCAGGATGAGACTGAGGTTCTCCAGAGGACATCTGGACAAAGAGCAGGACTTCTGGAACAATGTGCTTTGAACAGCTAAATCCAAAGCTGAATTATTTGGACACGGTAACAGAAGACATGTTTGACAGAAAACAAATATGGTATTTGAGCACAACAACCTCACACCAGCGGTGAAGCACGGGGGTGGAAGTGTCATGGTTTGGGGCTACTTCAGGAGGAGCCCCCGTCATAAAAACCACTATGAGATCTTTATTGTATCAGAGGGGGGTTGAGTCTGAAAATCATTTTCTCGGTGTCAGAGACGGGGAGACGGTTATAGGAGACATCGAATACCAGCTATTATGAAATATGGTCTCCTTCCTAAAATGAAGATCACATGTCCATATGTTTAAAAAAATGAAAGGTGTTCATGGGGTGTCCTAACACTTTTTCACGTGGCTGTTTATGGGACATCCAGTGTATATACAGCAATGCCTACCTTGTGCTCCAGTATAAAGGCCGAGGACACTGATTCATCCAGTCCCAAATGTTGGACTTGACTGCTGGACTCCATTTGACCTGAAGTGAGGACTGTGTGTATTTCAGTTTCACTTTGTTAAAGTATTTATTTCACTGCAACAAAGACCTTTTCCCGTTGTCTAGTGTCTGCGTTCCACCAGCTCTGGTAGCGGGGCCAGCAGAATGATGTTAACAAATGTGTAAAAGCCATCTCCAAAGGTTGAAATGTCTGGTGCGTAAGCGCTTTCCAAGACAAATGTTGGTGTTGATGCCATTTTTTATCTGTTTTTTTTTTTCTTAGTTCCTGTGTTCTTGTTGCCAGCTGACCCATGTAAAATAAGCAAGTAAGCCAGCATTGATGGAACACTTCCTCAGAAACAGCAACACTAGTAGTTTAATCCCGTGAAAAACAAGGGAACGCTCAGACCGTGGCCGTTTCTCAAAGCCAAGCACAGTCTAAACACCAGGACGTATTCTTGCTCCACCCACGTTACTGATGACGCATTGGGAGGTGACTAATGAGCAAGTGTCCTAATACTTTTGTCCATTCCTTTTTGTCCATTACATGTAAAATCTTACTGATTAGTCTTTCATGTTCTCTCTAAGGGTTGTCTTGTGTTGACCATTTTGTCCATCAGACACTTCTCCGTTTCTCAGTACTACGTACAGCAACACGTCACACCATACTGCTGTTCCAGCTGTAGAACACGATGTTCTACCATCCTTGGGAGTCTGTACTTCAAGTCCAGGGCAACCAAGTCCAGTACACTTATCTGAAAATGCTGTGCTTTTCACCTGATGGACAAAATGGTCAACACAAAACAACACCTTGAGAGAACATGAAAGGCTAATTCAAGTCTGAGACATCTAATGGACAAAATGTATGGACAAAAGTTTTGGGACACCTGCTCATTTACTGCTTCTACTGGAATCAAGGGTATTAAAAAGAGTTGATGCTGCTTTTGTTGGGTAACTGTCGCCATTGTGCAGGCAAGGCTTTCCACTAGCTGTGAGGATTTGATTGCGTTCAGTGACAATGGTAATGAGGCCAGGATGTTTGATGAACACAGAAGTGTAATAGGTGTGTAATGTTTTTTGTCTCATTTGTTTGATTTGACTCGAATACACTTCAGGCCTATTTGGAAGGGATTCGTTTCACCAAAGGAGGTGGAGCAACAGGACATTAGTAACTCGTGACTGATTCAGACGGGATAATGATGGAGACGGGACCGGATGCTCTACCTCCCCCGAAAACGTGCGTGATACGTGGCTTTATCATTGATTCAGTATTAAGCCCTATTCAGATGGGATTAGTTTAACATGGGGTAAAGTGATTTTTAGTCCCCTCCAAATTGCGTTGCGTTGTAATTTTTCCGGACTGTACGTTTCCGCATCAGCAAGATTTTCCCACAATTTTACCTCCTGCAACCTCAGGCTATATCTGTCCTGTGTGAAATGACATACGGGTAAAAATTCCCTCGTATCCTCTGGAAAAGGAGGGTTTCGCAGTGAGGAGCCATTTCGTTTGGTACCTTCAACTCTGTTGCAAATGTTCATGCCTCCTGCAGACTCTGCCGGGACGCATACAGGCTGGCTCATATGCGCAAACACAAGCGGCGTAATAGGATTGGTCATCGTCTAATACATTATCAGAGGTACAGCCATGTATTATGCTCATCTTTTGGAGGAGGTGGCAGTGCACATAAAGCCACTCCAATCTCACTCATTTATGACATGAATTCTAATCCCGGCATCAAGTTCGCTGATGTCCTGTAGTACAATGATATTAGTCCACCTCCACAGGTAAAGCTAATCCCATCTGAATAGGGCTTTAGAGGTTGATCCAGATCCACTGGAAATAATGCCATTTCAGTTCGTAAATAGCACTAGACTCGGTGTGGTTCTCCGACTGCGTCCACACTTGGTAGTAACCAACCTAAACACCTTAAAAGCATTAAAAGCATTTCTGCAAGCCTGTCTGTGCCTGCAGCCTCAGACGTTACTGACTTACATGTCCATTTGCATGGGAATCATTCAACCTGGGGTTATTTTTATGGCTCATTCTACAGTAGATAAAAGAGGGAGGGCGCGGTTTATAAAAATGGCTGACATGGCACATGTGGACAGGACTAAAATCACAGAGATCCTCTGGCAACAATGACTTTAACCCCATCTCCTCGTGTTCAACTAATCCCATCCTTTAGACAGAACGTAGGGTGGGAAATGTGGTATTCACTGCACAGCTGAAAGCTCTACCCAAACAGCACCCCAGCACAGCAGAACCTCAGGGAGGCCTGGGAACGTGGATGGTGGATTGGGTTATTTAGTGGTGCCAAAGTCATTTTCAGCTTTTTAGGCTGCAGATTTAGTTGCTGAATATGCGCCCGGCTTTCCACATAAAGGCCTGCCAAGAGGATAATGCGTGCGTCGGGCGGGCATTGCGAATAAAGATTCCCATCAGCTATGCTCGTGTTCTGGGTGACTACCCTCTCCCTGAACCTCTGACAGACCGCCTGCGCGGCTGTTTGCGGCGGCAGCTGACACAAGGACGTTCGGTGCAGTCGGGCCACCTGTGGCTCAAACCCATTGGTGCCTCTCTCTCTCTCTCTCTCTCTCTCTCTCTCTCTCTCTATCTCTCTTATTCTCATAACACCTCACTTTCTCATTCATCTACCTGAGCCTGACACAGCTCACAAGCCACCATCCCCACTAATGAGACGTCCAAATCCGGTTTAGCATCCTAATGCGCTTAGTGTTGTGTATATCTCCGTGGAATGTTTTCTCACAACAAGGTTATGCAAATCCGGTAACCCATGTGGGACAGGCTAGGGGTGGGGCAACCTTCATCCCACCGGAGACTCTTCTGGGCCCTCGAGTCCTTTCAGCTGAAATGCACTGGGACGGCAGCTCCGCAGCATCTGTCACTGAAGAGCACCTGCAGCAGGTGATGGACAGTTGTCTGTGTAGTCGAAATAACGAATGTGGGCGGGGGTTCAGGAACGACAGCAGGAGAAGGTTTGGCTCTCCCACCCAGGCCCAGGGGAGGAGGCTATAAAAAGAGCCGAGGCCCATTCACGAAGGGGTCCATTGACTCGGTTAATTTTATGCTGGAAAATGATTTCCCCGATGGCCAGTCGCACCAGGACGTATTGTACATGGAGAAAAAAGCCCTAAAGCCAACGATAAAGCACCACACAGTAGCTGTTTAGGAGCCCTGTTTGGAATTCATGACACTTTTTACTTTAGCCTTGAATGCCTCAGGCTCAGAGGCAGAGGTAAAGCGAGAGAGAGAGAGAGGCAAAACGAGAGAGCACCTACAGATCTGAGTAATGCTTACATCATCTTTAAAGCAAATATAAAGACACCTGCAACTTTCTGATACCACACATTTCATTCAATAACCGCACAAGGGGCATCGGAAGTGGACAAAGCTGGTTTGATTTATTATTCCTAAATTGCTGTCTATGTGCTTTTAAGCTGTTTGTGCAGCAAAAATCCACTTAAATGCAGCAGAAGCATAAGCCCTGTAAGGACACGGGGACTAAAGGCTTTGTTCACACTGCAGGACAAATCGCATTATATTTTTCACATTTCAAATTCAACCTAAACGCGACCCAATCTGATTGGGATAATCAGATTGTAGTGGCATTCGCTTGAATTTTAAGACTGGTTGCTGTTGTACTGATGTTGTGAAAAGCTGGATAACACCTCGCATTCAGGATTGAACTGCACGTCCTCATGGCTTGTTAACCCTCTTTCTATTCAATGCATTCAGCTTATCCATGAAGATAAGCACTACCAATTGAATAAGACTCTCTGGAGCAGATAATACAAGCCTGTTGGCACAATGCCATTGGCATTAACTCCAAGTATGGGTTAGAGGGGTGCGAAGCCCCTCAGCATTGAGCTGTGGAGCAGTCAAACTGTGTTCTCTGGATGGACCGTGCTCTGTACGGTACTTTTGGCATGAGTTGGAGAAGGTGGGCGGATGATCATCCTATTCTGACCTCCACGAGTCACGCTCATCAGAGAATGCAATCAAATACAGCAATGTTCCAAAATCCAATATAAAGTTTTCCCTGGACAGTAGAGACCGTTACTCCAACAACAGCAGCATAAACCTTGGTATATACTTTCAATTTCAGAAGAAACAATGAATAAACAGGCGTCTCAATACTTCTGTCCACATAGTGTATGCCTGTCCATGACGTGTGCGATGTGATTGGACGCAATCAACCTTTCACCCTTACGGTGAGAATTGGTATGTCTTGGCCCTGGTCTCGGCTTGCAGTCGGGAAATGGAATTCACGTGTCAAGTCACGCCTAAAGGAGACACTTTACACATGCCTTTCTGGACAAGATGAGAGATACAGGACCAACACTGAAAGGGACAGAAGAACGTGGACAGAGGCTGTAAAGTAATATTACAGGATTTTGCACTAATATTACACAGCTTCATGCAGTTCTGGCAAACATATTGTAGCTGCACCAGAGTTATATAGTGTTGGCGTCCTGAAACCATAACAACCATAAACCATAACCTGGTCTGAACCCAGATGCACTAGAACTGGACCTGTAACCAATAACCTACTGAGAACTGTTGGTTTTAACCAGCACTGCTTTTCTAGCCTGTATTTCTAGGTTTAGTGGCCTAGAAAACTCAGAGACCAATCAAATGCACTGCATAGATCACACATTATACTACTCAGCCAATCAGAGCTGTGCATTAGGATGAGCTGAAGATGGGAAGAAATGAGAAACTGTGGGAAAGTTTATTATTATAATTAATAATATAATTATTATTATAATTTCCATTCCCAACCCTGTTAGGACTCTAACCCATCACGTACGGTTCTCCTGGCACTCGGAGGGTGAAGACAAGCACATGCTCCCTCTGACAGGTGTAAAGCCAGCCTTTGCCTCTTTTAGAACTGCCACCATTGCATCATAGGCATCATGGCACTCTCCCCTACATCACTCCCAGTGCGATGCTGACCAGCAGAGGCCAGTTGTTGTTTCAGAGCTGGGCACTTGGTGCTTTGCTCTGAGTGCATCTGATACAACAGCTAAGACACATCTGTGCTGGCCAGCATCACACTGGGTGATGAGAGAGCACCATCTACATATCCAGAGAGAGAGGACATGGCCAGCTGTGTTCTATTGGACTCTGACCACTGATGGTAAGTATATAAGAGGACAGATAATTCATTGGTGGCTCTAAAAAGTACAGGTCATACTGGTCTATTCGTATTATATGTTGTTCCCATACTGTGGCCAGTTCTAAACCAGTATGGCTCATATGTTCTCACACTGTGGCCAGTTCTAAACCAGTATGGCTCATATGTTCCCACACTGTGGCCAGATCTAAACCAGTATGGCTCATATGTCCCCACACTGTGGCCAGATCTAAACCAGTATGGCTCACATGTCCCCACATTGTGGTCAGTTCTAAACCAGTATGGCTCATATGTCCCCACACTGTGGTCAGTTCTAAACCAGTATGGCTCATATGTTCCCACATTAAATCCATTTACAACATTTTATTAAGCAACATCTACATCGCAACAACTTCCACACCATAGCAACTCCTTAGCAACCAACAGCTGTAACACTGCAATACCTTAGCAACCTGTGCTGCAATTACATGCGCAGTTTCTGCTGTTACTGCAGGCTAATTGTTGCTGTTGTATTTGATTTAACGTTCCATTGTTGACCACAAACTGCTCCTGCAACTACTAAACTATTCCGATGTGTAGGATATGAATCGTAAAGCAAGTTCTAATGACATTATGATGTTCCAGATGTTGAGGAAATGTTCTCTAACTGGACCTAATTGAAATGTAATTAAATAGCCCTGATTTGGAGAACATTCATGTTACATGAAACGTTCTCACAACGTACAACCCAGATGGTGTTTTAACTGGAGAGAGAGAGAAAAAAAAGAGCAACAGCTCTTATAAGAGCAACACAAACCTATTGAGAATTCATGTCATGCAGCTGATTTGTCAGTTATTCCAAATTGCTGGACTCATTCCTGGGATTTGCAGAGCAGGTGAGGGTCTGGGGTCAAGGGGCTTGTGTGCCATTGTATATCTATGTGTGTGTGTGTGTGTGTGTGTGTGTGTGTGTGTGTGTGTGTGTGTGTGTGTGCGCCCGAGTGCTTGCTGTCTCACCATCTGTTTTGAGCGTGAGTGGCGTTGGCGGGGACAGGACCCTAGCGTTGGTCACGGTGTTCTTCACCAGGCAGATGTAGCTGCCCACGTCCGAGGGTTGCACTTTGGAGATGTACAGATTGCCGGTCTCCTGCGAGATGAAGCGCCGGCTGTCCTCCGCCACAAACGAGGGGAACTCGTTGAACACCCAGCTGTAGATGATCTCTGGAGTGGGCAGAGGGGGAGTGGGGTAGGGAGGGCGGAGAGCATACAGATGAGATGGATGAAGAACATTCGCAGGGGCTCCCTGAGGAGGCCCTGTCTCTATCCACAACACACCTCGATGCCCTCGGCAGACACATGAGGGGCCACGGGAGGCCATGGAAGCCAGCATCAGAGCGCTGATGAGCAGGTGATGTTTATTAATTCTGCTCCTCTAATAGGTTCAGCGCAGAGCACATGGTGATACGTACCTGTGCCCAGAACTCCCATGATCCTCTGCAGAGGAGATGTTCCTTCAACTGATGAAATCTAGGGCCCTACACTCTACACTGGCTTGCTTGGTATGGGTACTTCCTACACGATATGGACAAAAGTATTGGGACACCTGCTTATTCAGTGCAGGGAGGACTTTTCACTTGCTGTGAGGATTTGATTGCATTCATCAAAAAAAAAGCATTAGTGAGGATGTTGGATTCATCCCACAAGGACTGCACGGAGCGCCATCATTCCAGAAAACACATTTTCACTGCTTCACAGCTCATTGCTGGGGGGCTTCATACCCCTCTAGCCCACACCCATAAAGCACCTTTGACCATGTTTCTTAGCAGTGACCTCAGCATGACTTGGTCAAGTGAACGTGTGTTGTGTTGGAAGCAGTGTTGAGGTTTGAGAAGTGCTGGTTCGAGAAAATTCCAGCCACAAAGGTATCCAACCAACAGTGATCCAGTGGTCAGATGTTGACCATGTTAACGGTGGTATTGCCAGAACAACCTAGACGGCAGGCAATTCATTGAAACGATCATCTCTCAGCCCAATGATGCACCCCCCTCTCAAAATCTGTCACTACGGCACAATGTCTTTGAGTGTGTACCAAGAAGTGCACTACCCAAATGCCCGTTTTATAGGGCACTGGGGAAACACTGGGCTGCACCCATTGGTTCAAAGCTCACAGTAAAAGTGTAGGTTAACCAAGACTCTGTCAGTCGAACAGGGAAGAAGAATAAACAGACACGTAGAGAAGCACTGCTGTCGCGCAGCACTTTCATGGCAGAAAATCAGAGGAAAACAAGCCGTTATTAGAGGACTTTTATATCAAACGAAGGCCATATGATAGCAGAACAGAACCAACCCCCAGGTTCGGGATCACGTTCGGCGGATGTTTGATCTGGGGCTACAGTTAATGAGGCCTCCTCCTGCTTCACTGATCACAACAAAGGCTTTTCCAAACTTCATGTCTAATACGTCCTGAAAAATAATTTGGCCACCTTTCAAGTCTTTCATTATTCATGATGATCACCAGACTCGTCGCACAGATGTGTGCTGAAGTTCCTTATCCGTCGCAAAGGTCGACTAAAAGACTAATGTTAGTTTTCTGGCAGTACCGGGGCATCAGTCACATTGCGCCAACTTAATCCGATCAATAGCATTAATGACGTGTCCTTGGTTTTGTGCTGTCTGTGTCCAATATGTACAGTTGTTTGGGGGGAAAAAAGAAGAAGAAAAAGAAAAAAAAAAGAGAAAAAGATAAAGAAAACGCCTCTGACGTCCCCCTCACCCATCATCTACAGGGACTAAATGATTATTTTTTTCCCTGCCAGACCAATTTATTTGCAGTATAATTATCGCATGAATTTCATAGACCATTGATTTCTTTTGCATATCAAATGTGCGCGCCCGTCCAGGTGTCGCATTGTGGGGAGGGTGATTAATCACGGAGGAACCGCAGCGCTTTTAAGAGATTCCAGTTCAATTTTTCAGAAACAAGGCCCTAATGTCACCTGAATAAACAATGACTATTTATCTCATAAACAACATTCAAAAGGACTCCTTCACAGAGGCGTCCGCGCAGAATGTCAACAGCTATGAATCACTCGTTTGTGTGCGGAGCTTCTGAGTTTGGGGCCTTCAAGTTCCTCTGATGTTCTTCTCATTAATACCCACGAATGGCACATCAACAGCTTTCTGGAAGGTGCTGTAACACTTTGTTCTGAGTGGATCTTTGTAGACGATAAAAAAAAAAAATTAAACTTAACCCTGGTCCTAATCCACTCACACACACACACACACACACACACACACACACACACACACACACACACACACACACACACACACTTACTTAATAACTGTAAACTGTTCTCCAACTGTTCCTGTACCTTTGACAGCATAAAGCCAAGGACATGTAATTAATGCTCTCTCTCTCTCTCTCTCTCTCTCTCTCTCTCTCTCTGTATATATATATATATATCTAGATGCAGAGTCTAGATGCAATGTTTCATCCATATACAAAAAAAACCTTTGATTTAGAAAAACTTTTTCTCTAAATAATTTTACACAAATAAACACAAACCAAGGCTAGAGTAGAGAGAGAGAGAGAGAGAGAGAGAGAGAGAGAGAGAGGGGTGGGCTGGGCTGGTTGAGAGAGAGGAGAGAGAGAGTAGGTCTGAGAGAGAGAGAGAGAGAGAGAGAGAGAGAGAGAGAGAGAGAGAGACAGAGACAGAGAGAGAGAGAGAGAGAGAGGGCTGGGCTGGTTGAGAGAGAGGAGAGAGAGAGCAGGTCTGAGAGAGAGAGAGAGAGAGAGAGAGAGAGCATTAATTACATGAGAGAGAGATGGAATTCAGAAAATGAGCAGACTGGCTTTAAGCACAGACTGTGAGCTGGATCAAATCAGATGCATCAGTGTATCTTACAGTGACATGAATCTGGCTAAATATGGAGACTCGTACTTTCTGCGCTGAGACAAAAGTCCATCTCGCCTGAGACGGGAGGTCACTGTGACTCTCTCCTGCGCAGACGAAGACGTGATTCTTCAAGGCGATAGAACAAACAGCTCGTCTCCATTTCCGCCTCTTTGCCGTCGTAGACAAATAAAAATTGAGAGTAATATCCTGTTTACATCTCAGCGATTCCAAATTATTTTCAATTACTTTACTGCTTTAATTGTTTCCAATCATCTCCCGGTATTAATGGGGCTGTACCCTCCTACAAGCCACTCCAACACCTGAAAGACAAATTAACCTCCAAGTCTGTTTATGAGTCCCGAAACAAATTTCATTGGGTTCCTCACTTTCATATCATCCCACAGACTAATTAACCTCACAGGAAAACAGAGCGTCGATGTAATTCATTACTTACTCAGTATTTTACAAACGATAAAAAGCAAAATATCTGCTCTGTATTCCTGTCTGCACTGGACTCACTTCACCTTCAGGGGAATCGTCCAAGATCCACATTTATAGGGCTAATCAGGTAAAGATCACCTCAACTGTTGTGGGTGTTTGTCATTTTCGGTTTGGTTCTCAAAGTCGTGTTCACGCTGTGAAAGTGGAACGCTTGGCATTTTCACACGGCTCACTGTGTGCCACCCAGGGCATGAAATAATGCTCATTTTCATCTTTTTATGCCAATCAAATGAATAATTACGGGAAATGATTGGCTCTAAAATGCCCTGGTATCAAATGAACATGCATTTACGGCACGTTCGGTCTAATGCAGGCTATGAAACTCGGTCTGGGAAGAAACCACCTAGAAAAACAAAACAAAACAAACAAACAAACGAAAAGAAATCGGGTGACATTTGAACATTTTCATCCTTAATTAAAGGGGACACTATAGAAGAGGAATTTGCTTAATGAGGGGGTTGAGCTGTAAACGAAGGAGGTGTAAATAAGGCCAAGTGGCTGATCTCTATGGGGCTTTCGTGGTGAGAGCACACACACGTTACACGTAAACGAACTATTAATAAATATTATACAAAAATGATAATAAAATAGAATAAAATACAATAAATGCCAAAAAATGTGATAATAGAAGTGTATTGACAGCTCAGATGATCAATGAGTCAGTGCAGTGACTGATCAGAGATCAGAGAAGATTCCGGGATACAGTTCAAGTACAGGTCAGTTAAGTATGCAGTTTGAACACTATGGTGACCCCTGTGATTGAGGAGAGCTACAGCTCTGGGAAGAACCTGTTGGCATCTCATATTGTGCTGGTTTTGATGGTGAATCCTGAATCTTCTACCATAAAGACGTGTCTGGAAGAGGTGATGTCCAGGAAGAGAGGGGTCAGCTGTAACCTTCTTCAGATGTCCTGAAGCACTGGCAGATTACATCCAAAGATCCTCTCTGCTGCCCTGATTGTGCATTAGAGTTTGGCTCGGTCTGGTGAGGTGGAGGAACCAAGCCAGATGGTAATGGATGATAAGAGGACGGCAGGTTGAATGAAGAACATTCTATGCTGGACTTTCTTGGCTGTATTGTAGATGTTCCTAATGGTGTCCTGTGATGATCCAACCCATGCAGCTTGAATGTTCTCACTCAGTTCTGCAGATGGTGCGGTAGAGCGTCCTAAAGCATCCCTGCAGAGGTCTTACGATGTGCTCATCACAGTACCTCCATACACAGACAAAAGCAGGACTCACCACTGAAGGTCAGTCGTCATAACTGTTGTAACTACAATAATGGTCAACAGTTTTAGAACCCAATATGGAACCCAACAGCGGCTTGTTGTTAATCAAGAGATCACATGCCAGCACGATGACTGTCTGAAATGGATTTGTTTTAATGGTTCACTATCAGCCACAACATTATGACCACCTCCTTGTTTCCACACGCACTGTTCATTTGCATCAGCTTCACTGACCACACAGGTGGATTGTGTTGCGGGTGATTGTGAACCAGTAGAACAAACTGACCGGTACTGCACATTTGAACGCTAGAGCACCGTGAAAGGGTTAAGTCGACTTCTAGGGCTTATGAAAAGCTCTATCCAGAGCATGTCGTCACGCTTCCTGTCTGCAAAACAGCTGCTCTGTCTCTGCTGTCTGTCTGCCAAAGCGACAGACACTGTGTTGGCCAGCTCATAGGTTCTGGCTCTGAAGAGTACTTGGCAAAGTGCTCCTTGAAAGTGCTGTAGCTGTGGAGCAAAGCCGATCTCCGTGCACAGAGAAGATGTGTTGAAGAAAAAAAAAAAACACTCGAGAATAATGAAACAGAGAGGAAGAACCGAAGTAGAAGTAGCGCACTCATCCATTAGAGGACGATGTTGAATGTGAGAATCTGAAATCCCCCCACGCCGCTTGGGCCCCACGTGAAATAATTGTCTGTGTGGGATTTCTTTTCATTTCTAATGATCCGGTAAATTTGAGCTCCCTACGCTGACGACCAGCTGTGAATGCGCTCCATTGACCGGTTAGAGAAGGATAGGTTAACGATCAAAGCCTGCAAACGCTCTTTCTCTCTTTCCCCCTCCCCCCTCACAAACCAGTCCCATCACATCAGTTAGTGTCCTGCAAATTGCACTGATAGTCCTTGCCGTCACCTCCCACTGTTGTGCTCTAATGACACCAGGATTGGACAATATGTCAATATGTATTTTTACATGTTAATGTATCCATTGACCTTGAGAACCTTTAGAACCCAAGGTCAGTTGTGTTGGATGTTCTCATACCTCGACATAATTTTATTTATCAAACGTATTTCTAAGAGAGTTATAAAACCACATGGTTGAGGTTGTTATCTGTAGCAGATCCTAGTTGGTGTGTCTTTGAAGTCTTTGTTATATTATTATTCCTTTATATCGGAGGTTCTTAACCTTTTTCACTGTGACCCCATTTTAGGCTCCAGTAAATTCCGTGACCCCTCTACTCCCCCCTTCAGCATATTTTCTCACTTTCTTTGTTTTTTTCTGTTCTGATGTTCCTGGACGCGGGCGTTTTGCGTCCCCACTTTCCGATTCGACCTTCTAAAAAACGCTCCACATTAATCCAGCCTGGATGAACCTGAATCCAGATTCAGATCGAAGAGTCGAGCTGAACGGCGAGTTATTCGGTGACAGAAATGTTCTAAAAATGCTCCGTTTTAAGCAACAGTGGGTGTCAAACCACGTCCTTCATGCGAGACACTGAGAGTGATACAGTGTGTTTAAATCTGATTCATCGCACATTTTGCTGACAGAACGTCTTAATCAGTGTCACATTCGCGACCCCCCTAGAAGTACATCGTTTTAACAAGTTTATTAATTATTAATTATTATGCAGCATTTAGGCTGACATTTTAAATGAGGTGGAGTTAGACAACATCAGCAACCCTACACATCGTAGTCCTTTCCCTGCTGGTGCAGCTATGTGCCCAGGCCCTCCGGTCCACCATTTCCAAGTTGTGAGGCGTTATCTTATGAACCAGTGTGTTCAGGGCAAGGGTGTGAATTATGAGGTTCCCATAGCCAGATGCCACCAGTCACCATCACTAAACACCTGGGGTGGCCACTGTGCTGTCCACTGTGGGTGGTAATGCCTTCTATTGTATTGTATTCCTGGTACACATGACGCTGTGGATCAATGAATGTTAAAGCACACAGGTCAGAGTTCAGCCTCACCCACAAGAAAACGCCTGTCTTACTACAGACGTGTGACTTTTGACATCAGTTTCATATGTCTTTCAACTGTAAACAAAGGTATTGTTTATCATTTTCTTAATTAAAAAAAGCCAAAACGTCATTATTATTGTCGTTTCAATGTCCAGGAATAATAAAACTGCCGTGGCGTGACTGCTGTCGGACGGGAAAATGCCGCACTGGGTGTGCAGCCCAGATCTCTGGTGTCCGGGCAGAAGGACTAAGAAAATCAATCACACTTTACTGTCGAGACTGGCAGCGTAATAAAATAATGGATTATGATGATCAGATGACATGCTCTAAGCAAAGGCGGTCAGGGCTCGGTTCAAAAAAAAAAAAAAAAAGAACGAGGGAAAAAAGAAGGCCTGCTGATGCTATCTGCCCAGCGTAAATAAATCTCTGAGCCGGGGGGGAGACACAGATAAGGGCTGGGCTGAAACTGTGTCAGCACAGTCCAGAATTTACAGCCGCGCCACCGACGGGCGAGCAAATTTAGACGGGCTATTTTTCTTATTTCCCTGTGCTGTCCTGAAATGACGATAACGCTGTCCCTCAGCCCTCCATCAGGCCTTCAAGATGTCATAAATATGTCCATAATGGCACAGGCTGATTCGTAATCACGTGTGTAAACAAGGTCAAGCTTATCACACTGGCGGCATGAAAAAAATATGGCCCGGAGATTGAAATGCAGGATCAATATTATGCAAGAATCATTATATATATATCGCGGAGTGTCAGTTAACGTTACAGTGGTGACACACAAGCAAACAGAGCGGAGTTTTCTTTCCCGCTTTGCCTCTGACTGCAGTTTCAGGGCTGGTAGGGTCTCTTGGGGGGGGCTGGACTGCCAGTCTGCCAGGAGTCTTTTATCTGATAGCTCTGTGCTCAGTTGGCCCTGGCTGTTTTCTGGTCCACTCTCCCGATATTTTTCCTTTGTCCATGTTTAAAACTGTCCTTCAGCATCTTATCCTTTTACAGCCTCAGATATGGAGGCTTCTGCAAGACACAATAATATAATATAATATAATATAATATAATATAATATAATATAATATAATATAATATAATATAATCATTTGTTCAAGGAACCATCCAGTTTCAGTACCAGTCCTTTTCTGCCACCATGTTTATGGGTATCGTGGGTGGTATGATGTGGGCGGTGGGTCATTCTCAGCACTGCAGTCACACAGACATGGTGGTGGTGTGTTAGCGTGTGTTGCGCTGGAACGAGTGGATCAGACACAGCAGCGCTGCTGGAGTGTTCAAACAACGTTCCGGCAACACACGCGAACACACCACCCCCCTGTCAGTGTCACTGCAGTGCTGAGAATGACCCACCGCCCACATCATAGCTGCTCTGCGGTGGTCCTGTGGGCTCCTGATCGTTGAAGAGAATGAAGTATCAGAGTAGCAGATGAACTGCAGTCTGGAATTATAGAACCACAAAGAGCTCATGCGTGGTCAGAGGAGCTGATAGAGTGGGCAGTAAACATGGAGGTGGACCTAATGTTATGGCTGCTCAGTGTATATACAGACACAGAGAGAGAGAGAGAAAAGAGAGTGAACGAACGCTTACCTGGTGAATGTGGAGGAGGGGTACACATGAGCACCACTCCCTGACCTTCCCTCACAGACACACCTCCTCTCGCCCGAGTGCTGAAAACGCCCAGATCTGTGGAAACGCACACACGCACGCACACACACACGCAAGCACACACACACACACACACACCATTAGGTGGCAGAAAGACACAGCGTGGCACAGAGGATGGAGATAACCTGCAGATTAAGGGTCAAACATTGCATATGAGCCTTTCTGATGAGTGCCAGAGGCCCGGCCAGATTTAGTATCTGTCACCAGAGCTGTGGGCCCCCAGTGGCCCTGGCTCAGGCTCCCAACTATCTTTTAAAGCTGACCTCCAAGCACTGGCAGGAACGAAGGCCTAGCGGTAATTAAAGCAGTTAACCTTGCCCACGGCCATCGATCCCACGAGTGCTATCCAAACACCACGGTTGCGACTGTAGAGAAATTTCTCTGTGTTTGAGCATCAAAGGAAGTTTTGGACATTGGTATGCGTGTCTGTCACCGCTGCCTCGTGAAGCAATCGACTGACTGAATGTTGTTGATCAGTCAAGACGTTTCTTCTGGAAACGTGGATCACACCAAACGTAGAAAACCTGCAGGTACTTCCTTCCTTTATTGTGGACATATAGTGTATATATACACACACACACCTTATGGACAAAAGTATTGGGACAGCTGCTCATTCATAGTTTCTTCCAAAATCAAGGGTTTTAAAAAGAGTTTATCCTGCTTTAGTTGGTGTCTCTACTGTCCATTGAAGACTTGCTACTAGATTCTGGAGCATTGCTAAGATGATTTGATTGTATTCAGCAACAACAGTGTTATTGGCGTCAGGATGTTGACTAGTGACCACCTCATCTCATCCTCAACTCCTCAATCTAACCCCAATAAAAGTGAAACTGGAAATGAAAACAGACAAAATTCAGGATTTTGTTAAATTCCCGTTTGAATAGACAACTTCAATATCTAGTACCACACTAGTGGTGATAGGGAAACAATCCTATCTACACAAAGAAAGGAAGGCCAGTTGTGCTCTCTGGGATTCCCGCTCAATAGAAATAGGGGTATTTAGGAAATTGTAGTGCTTTCCCTCGTCCCGACACAACTGTTTCAAATAATCAGCTCAATAACAATCCCGAGTTTCAGGTGGTGTGTTTAAGCAGGAAATCCACTACAACATGCAGGACAGCGGGCCTCCAGAACCAGGAGTTATGACCAGCAGTCTTCATGATTCAATAAGGTTTCCCAAGATTTTAAAATTAATCAGTTACTTGCAAATAACATCTCAATTTTTTGCAAACTAGTCCTAGGATTTTTGCTCAACCCTCCACATTTGGTATCAACATTCTCAGAAGACTCTTCAGTAATAATCAAAAACATTGGCTTTTGTGAGCAATGCGGCTGTCATATGTGATTTAATCCTCTGTGGGCGGAGCCAAATTTACTGTGAAAGCTATAACTTTTGAATGTCGATTTTAACAAAACTTGACCGTCTTGTTTAGAGCATGACTCTGAGGTGGCCTTTCAAGTTTGGGAGCCATTTGTCAAACTGGGGCAGGGTCAAGATGACATGTTGCACCCTACATTATAGGCCCTTCCTGAAATAGATGGTCCAAGGGCAACTTGATACATCAATGATTCAGGTTGCTATTAGCCAATGAGATCCAAGCATGCATCTGACAGGTTAACCATTCACCATTCAGGGTTAAGCTTGAAAAATGTCTATCATTTGCACATTTTATGATCAGTATATACATCAGTTCGTTGGACTTCAGACTGTATTTAGGTACAATCGTCATAGCTTGTAGTGGAGTTCATGCACACAGTTTATTGTTCTGATTATATAGAAATCCTTACTACACCCAAATATCAGTAAACATACACCAGCCAGCCATAACATTGAGAAGGTCCACAGCTCTGACCCATCGATTCGTCAGCAGCGAGTGTAAAAGCAGATGGAGGTGTGGTAGCAGTGGGGTACCCTTCGATCCCCATGAGCACCATTGAGCTTTGGGTATCCTTGACCCTGTTGCAAGATCTTTAGTTCTTGTCCTTCCTGCTTCCAACACATCACCTTTAAGAATTGTTATTTACTCCAGTTCATTTTAGTGGTTTTAATGTTATGGCTGATCTGTCTAGGTTCCAGGTGAATAATGGCAATGGTGAAAAACACTGGTTGGGAACGTGTGCAGCACTAAACCAGTTTAGAAAAGCCTGGAATGTGCACAAATATTTGCTTGTTTACAAACACTTGTTAGATACAACAGCTTCAACCTTGGACAGCAAACCTTGACTGGTGGACCATGTCTGAGCTAAGTGGTTCATTTGGGCTAATTGTGCTCATTTCCACGTCTGCTCTGGCCAGGAAAGCCTCCAAACGTGCACCGGAAAACAACGAGACATTCATAACACCGTTTAACATCACGCAAGAGTGCCATCAACAGACTCCGCAGAAACAGCCAGCGGTTCCTCCACCTGACTGGGAGACTGATCACTCTGTCTGGAGATGAAGCATGAACCTGCTTGGCTTGCAGAACAGTCCGCTGCTCCGAGAGTGCTCCACAAGCTCTGGATGGAAACATTCCTCTCGGAATCATGATCTCCAGCAAATAGAAAAACGCACTGCGAGAACAATAGCCTCTCCATCGCTCATCTCCCAAGAGTAAAGCAAGCACAGGCGTACGGAGAGACAGAAGGCCAAATAACCGCTCAGCTTTTCACACGTTCATCATGCCTTCTGGGCTTGTTTGATGATCGTCATTAGATTAATCGGATTTTTGAAGTGGTGTGAAAATCTCTCGTGGGATATGATGGCTACATGTCCATCACTGGTCCTGGCATGAGCAGCTCGCTGCTGGTACCATAATTAAATCTGCACTGGATAGAGAGAGGGAGGGAGTTAGAGAGCAGGAGAGAGAGAGAGAGAGAGAGAGAGAGAGAGAGAGAGGGAGAGAGAGATTGGAGGGGTATGAAAAGCTCAGCAGGTGGAACTCCTGCAATTAATCCGCCACGACAAATCATATTTGCATACATCACCATCACAAATCAGGGTAAAATCCAGAAACAACACAACACCATTGGCTTCCTGCCTTTTTAGTGTCAATGCCTATAGATTTGGGCATCATATTAAGAGCCATGTTCAAAACATCAATACACTAATGTACAGTCATCTCACGATAATTACGTTATTGACGTCTCACACAATATATGGAGACGACCTCAATCTTTGTTGGTGACCTTGATATTGCAATTGTGTTTATTTAGTGACGAGAGCCCATTAATGGGAATAAACCAGTCTGTCAGCCATGTTTAAAAAAATATGTTTATTTATTTTGGGGTAAAAAAATAGAATAAAAAATAAATAAATAAATAAATATATAAATAAATAAATAAATAAATAAATAAATAGTTATTATTATTATTATTATTGTTGTTGTTGTTATTGTTATTATTAGCATTATTATTATTATTATTATTATTATTATTATTATTATCTGTTAGCGGTTGAAGCAGGAAAATGGACAAGTGTAAGAATGACAAGAACCAAATCGTGACTGGATCAGAAGATCTGCAGCAGGTATCCCCATTCTGCAGTGGTCCGTACCTACCAGAAGTGCTCGCTGATGGTTATGGAGGTCCCATCGCACTCTTGCAGGACTTCAAAGATCTAATGTTGTGGTTGACTGGTGCAGTGATCGGTGTAGCATGACTACAAAATTAAAATGCTGAAGAAAAGTGTTGTTCTGCAGGGTTGTGCTCTTTTCATTTCATTCATTTCAAAAGTGGGGGTCCCTGGTGCTCCATTTGTTCCAAACTGAGTGGAAAGCGTGGGATGGAGTGTGTGTGTGTGTGTGTGTGTGTGTGTGTGTGTGTGTGTGTGTGTGTGTGTGTGTGTGTGTGTGTGTGTGTGGAACAACACTGAAAGTGGACATAAAAGTGTAGGAAACATTTACCCTTTGACATCAATCATGCATAAAGCTCCTAACGCCCTTAGAACCTTCATCAGGACTCAAGCACCGAGGTTTCCTTTTGGCTTTAGTGAAAGCGTGACCTCTCGGCACCAATATAACGCATTAATGACATAATGACAACAGCAGCTTACATTAGAGGGGAAACGAAAGCGGTCGGGACAGGAACTCCGTAATACATTTGCAATCAAAAGCGCACATCCAGCGTGAGGACTCTTTGCCTCTCTTTGCGTCCAATGGGGAAATTGTTTGTAAAGGTCAGTCCTGATTCTGTTCGAGCGCGTAGACACGTGATTCTCAATTGAAGGGGGCCAAATGGAAATGGGTCGTAAACAACGTTTGCGGAGGTCAGTGTACGAGCGGAAGCAGCAATTATGCATAATCGTGCGAAGGGAAATGTTGTGTTTGAATGAGGCCAGAGTGTAGAAATGGACACGGTCAACTCTTTGGCGCTGGGGAATTCAACTCTGCTCGGCTCTGCTTCGCTGGAAGGTGCAGGTCAGCGAATGGCCTCTCTGCTCAACCTGCTTTCTGTGTTCAGGATCAAAAGGCGAGACAAACAGCCTTGGATTATTTGTGGAAGAACACCAGTGTAAGTGGGCAGGAAAGGCTGTAAGCTTCTGACAGCAGAAAATAGCTGTTTTTGTACTCGCTGGTGTAAGCTGTGTGAAAGAGCATCAGCAGCGACAGACGTGTTGGTAATTAATCTCTTTACTGGTGCATTGTGGGCTCGTACTGAAGACAGGAGCTTTCAGAACGTCTGCGGTGCTACTATTTCCGAGCTGGATGTGGGTGGCATTTGATTATCCCCTTTCAGACTAATATGAGGCAATTTTAATTTTGCACGGCAGTGATGTCACACAGCAGGGGGTCCGTCACAAAGTGCCGACCCGGGGCAGGTTTTCGCTCATCCAGCACTTCTGCGCCGCACTCTCGCTCTCTTTTCTCCTCCTCCTCCTCCTCCTCCTCCTCTCTCACTCCCCCATCTCTACCATTACGTCCTCCTGGTCTCCTTGTCTTTATCCTGATTTCCTGCCGTTTTCAGTCCATCTCTTCGTCTCTTGTGTTGCCTTCTTGCTCTCCGTGTCTGATGGATTATCAGAGCCATCCAGCTCGCAAAACAGCCAACATTCAGTCATTTCCAATGGAATTAAGTCCCAGTTTATCCCAGTTCAAACACCATAGCATATGTCCAGTGAATGGTTACTGCTCTGTCCATGTACATGCTGACTGATCAGCCAGAGGGGACAGGGCTAATGGCATCAATGACTCAGATACTGGGTTACAGAGGAAAATGAGAATGGAGGGGCTGTTCACTCTTTCTTTGGTCACACAGGTTCAAATTTCAAAATAAAAGCATCAGAAGGGATAATACTGATACATAAATAATACAATTATATATATTGTTATATATTTTCAGCACATAAACACATAAATCAAAACATGCATACTAATTTCTAAATTATGTTTATCTCAAAAAAATATATAATTTATTTCTTTATTTATATAAATATATATTTATATACAAAATATATATATTTTGTAAATAATTTTTCCAAATAATGTACGTTCTGACCTGACACACGTGGTCAGCAAGGACGTGTATTTTAGCATGTGCAACTCAGACCCGGGGCTGGACGTAGACCTAACCCCAGCCCTCCAGAATAAAGACAAGCTACAACTACACTGGTCTCCTTTCTTCATTTTAATGCAAAACAAGACGTTACAGCAGAGATGAGGTGGGGCGATGATCATCCAACACCCTGACCTCCCAGGTTCCTGAATGCAATCAAATTCCCACAGCAATGCTCAAAATCAAGTTTTCCTGGACAGTAGCGACCAAGAAAATCAGGACAAACTCTTTTCCATACACTTGGTTTTAAAGGAAACAATGAATGAGCAGGTGTCCCGATACTTTTGTCCAACAAAGCAATATTCCACAAGGCAGTGTCAAAATTCCAATATCCATCCAATTCAACGGATCAGTGCACTCTCAGCTGTATAAAATGACCATTTGAATGTTTAAAGCTACGGCTGAAACTCTCCCAGCCTGATTCACTCACACATGGCAGCTGCCAAAAGCACAGAGGAGCATGCCAGCACTGACGTTCTGCTACCATCAGATGGGAGACTTTCCTGAACAAGCCAACTTTCCAAACGGGTTCTTATAACGTTCATAGATGTTTAAGCTACTGGTTTACATTCTTAATAAATGCATATTGAAGTGATGTCACAGACTACAGGTAATTGGGCCAATTATGTGCCGTTTTACTTGCCTGGAGCACAATAAGCAGGGCCTGGAGGGCAAAATGAACCTATGCACCATTTTAAGACAACCGTCTCACATCCACAGGCTGTATCAAATGATCCTTCTGTTCATCATAGAGCTTCACACCAAAAGAATCAACTGACAGGAGTGAAACGAACTTGGTGGGTAGGTTTCACGCTGTTCCTGACTGGCTATGTTGACAAGTTGCACATGCTTCCCGTTCTGACTCATGCTGTTGTGTTGGTAGCGTCCTTTGCAAGTGAAGTTTGCCTTGGAGAAGTTCAACGAGCTTGAGATGAGTTGCATTATAGGACTCTGTAAAGTCTGACACGTGCAGAGTAACCCAACAACAGCACCATTTGCACCACTGGCTGCATGATGTAGAACTACACGACGGCATGTTACAACGACACCATGTCAACGCCAAAGATTGCAATGGCGTCGTACCACACTCACTGCACCCAAATGGGTGGGGTGCTATTGGACGCTCTATCAACACTCCACCCCTATCGCACCATCTGCAGAACTGAGTGAGAACATTCAAGCTGCATGGGCTGGATGATCCCAGGACACCGTTAGGAACCTCTACGAATGAGGAACCTCTCAAATGAGCAGCCAGTGAGCAAAGAGTGGCAAGGAAAAACTCCCTCAGTCTTGGAGGAAGAAACCTTGAGAGGAACCAAGGCTCAAGAGAGGAACCCATCCTCCTCTGTAAGGTATATAAGCCTATGTACCTTATATATCTGATGTCTCCAGGCTCTATAACATGCCGGTTCTGTGAATAAGGCTGATTATCTGGTTACAGTACCATACTGTATGTGAAGAACTGGGATGGATTTTAGATGGTAAATTCTGGATAAATAGGGAACAGCAGGCTTGTTCATCTGTGGTAGAACCAGACGACCGAGTTGGGTTGCTGGGAAGGCTTTTCGTCTGATCCTGGTGGGCAGAATACTGTGACAGTGGTTCGAGAAGGGCACACACACATTTGGACTGGACATCGGGGTAATGGAAGTGGGTTGGAAGGTTGGCCTGGTCAGCTATGTTCAGTCATCACATCACTGTGATGAACCGGGAAATGTGCTCTATTTACTTATGGGCTTTGCTGGGATTGATGCAAACAGCTTGGTGCCAAATTCTGTACCACATGACGTCTTCACAGGTGTTGTATACGGAGCTATTTTCGCGACACACAGATGATCATCAGATATTTGGCACATAGTGTTTTAATTTGGCAGGTCAATGTTTTGTTTGCTTGGGGTATGACTGCATTAACTGCCATTAATTAAATTTTTGAGCCAGGTGGGCGGTTTTACAGTACACCAGGAAACAGCTCATGCATAAATAGACTGATATTCACTAATAAGCCTGATTGAAAAAAATCCCTAGTGCTTAAATAAATCAATGAACAAGATATATAAACATGTTTGTATGAAAATTACAAACATAGACTATTATTTATGATCCAAAGACTGTATTTATAGTCAGTGAGACGTACAGGTGGTTTAAATTCTGTTTAATCCTGATTTTCTACGTTTCTGCAGAACCTAAATTTGACCTAATGGAGAAGAATTCATGACCATAGATACCCTGACCAGGAGAGCTCCAGCAACAAACATCATGCCAAGACTGAAAGCTTACAAAGGAGCCCAAGGTAACTTCTAAGCAATTAAAGGCCTTACTAAATATTCGTGGGTCCAACATCAGGAGAACACTAAACAACAACGGTGTGCATGGCAAGAAGAAACCTACCGTCTGGAGTTTGCTAAAGGTCACATGGACAAGCCAGAAGGCCAGACAGAAGAGACCAGATATTTTGGGGTCATATGAGAAAAGTTGTTTATAGAGAAAGGAAGCAGAAAAACCTTCTCCCATCTGTAAAACGTGGTGGTGGTGATGGTTTGGGCATCTTTGCTGCATCTGGACCAGGAAGGCTTGTCATCATTGATGAAACAACGAGTTCTGAATGATACCAGCAAATTCTAAAAGAAAATGCCAGGACATCCGTCTGCGAGCTGAATCTTAAACGACTGTGGGTCATGTAGCAAGACAATGACCCTATGCACACTTGTTCTACTAGAAGAATGAAGTTAATGGATTGGAACGACCCAGTCAGAGTCCTGACCTTAATCTAATAGAAATCTTGTGGAAGGACCTGAAGCAAGTAGTCCATGGGAGGAAACCCACCAACATAACAGAGCTGAGGCTGTTTTGTATCGAGGAATTCCTACAAGCCCATGTTTACGTTCTCCTCGATCTACTTTTAGGTCAATTTTTTGCAGAAATATAGATAATTTTGTCAACAGTGGAATAATTGTTGATCAATCTGTTATTTATACAGGTTTTCGATTAAGCAGCTGCAATATGTAACATGACCGGCTTACGTTCAATAACATGAGGTGATGCACCAAAACCATCTTGGTACAATTATTATTAATCTGATGCTGCTATTCAGCCTCAAACAAAAGGCTGTTGTTTGGCAGCGGCGCCATCAGGATCACGCAGACACGGGCACCTAAAGTGATGAAACCAGGGTCCGTCCTCTTTTTTATTCTGAATGCGGAGCACTTTTAATTCTGCTCAATGCTGCATGGCTGGGTGCTCCTGAATGAACGTGAGTGCATCCCAGAAGATAAGCCTGCCAGTCTTTCAGCTGTAAATGGGTTAACACTCACTGCCTCAGAGATGTTGTTAATCTAGCGCTTTTCAGACTCTGCGTGCATCTGAGCGGCGAGGAGGCGGCAGGCCTGTTTGTGACACAGTTTTGTCGGGCTAAAATGTTCATTTGAAGCATGAGTAGATACACGCTGGCTGATCACCACGATGAGGGAATTCTAGCTCTGTTCCCTGGAGACACGTCTCCGGGCACACTGGCCATGTTTATTAGTGTACGCTACGGGGGCCTCACGCCATGAAAGGGACACATGAAAGTCGCCCTTCTCTGTGATAAATGAAAGACGCAGGTCGGAAAAGGGAAAAGAGCCGAGACCACGACCTCCGACGCCAAATCTGTGTCAGCGAGCGGGTTAACTCAGATATTTTTAGAATTAAGGATTTTATTATGTTGTATTCATTTCTATTTGTTTGTAAAGTGAAACACTCACAGAAAGGCTGCACAGACCAACAATACTGGTCTAGGAAATCTAGATTTCTGTTTTAAAAAGAAGTCAATTTATTAAAAAGTAAATTTGATCATGATATGGATTTTTATTTAGAACAAAGCATACTGTGAATGACAGCTTATTATAAATTAACAGCTTTAAAATATATATATATATATATATATATATATATATATATATATATATATATATATATATATATATATATATATATATATAATTTAATATATAAATATAATTGCTATAACAAATAAATAAATAAATAAAATTATATATATTATAAAGAAAAAACTATTTTCTTCCATAAATGAATGAATAACTGAACACAAAGTGTAACTAAAATCTTTCATAAATCAATAAATACATAAACAAAGATTTTGTGAAAGTAAAGTCTTTCAAACGTAAATAAATGAATGGATGAGAGAATGAATACACTGTGATCCTAAAATATTTAAAATAGCTCATTACTATCCCACTGAGAAAGCTCTTTAAAAGAGATTCTAATGAGTCCGACTTACTAATTACTGAATTTATGAAGAAGTTCAAGCTTTTTTATATTGAGGGTCAGGGCTTCTTTTATCATTTAAATCCTTCTTTTATAACACGTTTAATGTGATTAAACAATATCAAACTTTTGGAATTGTTCAACTGCTATGAAAGTAGCATAACATGAAATAAACACTGTAACAAACATGGCCTTTCTGTAGTTGAATATTTGAGGAATTTGAGCAAATTAAAGTTTGGTCTACAGGCTACAATGTAAAACGGAACTGCTGGATTTCTACTGGCTCCTGGATCTATTTATCTTCCATAATGGGATTGTTAGTAGTTAGGTGCTTCAGTGTTGCAAGGTGATCACTATGGGACCAGAAGGTCCTGGTTCAATCCCCTGGACCAGCAGGAGTAGGGGGTGGTTTTGTTTTGTGGTTGCTATGGTATCCAAGATGGCTGTTAGGGCTTTGCTAGACGATTGTAATGGTGTGGATAAGAGCATGCTAGATGATTCAGTGCGGTAAGGTGAGTGCTATGGCATCAGACCAGGAGAATAGTTGCTATTGTGTTGCTAAGGTACTGCTAGATTGTTTTTATTATATATTCGCTGGTTTCTATGGTATCCCTGGTGAATTACTGAATGGACACTAGATGGGTGGTGTAGGAGGTCACTGTGGTTAGGAGAAGCAAAGGAATGGTGCTTAGTCCCCCCTCATCATTCACAGTCTCAAGGAAGCCCTTGAGCTCCCTAGGCACCGAGGGCTGGCAGAGTGCTCTGGGTGTGTGTGTGCCTATAATCAGTAATGAGAGCGTGTGTAATAATCAACATGCCAACAGAACAACTGGCACTACTATTACACACAATGTAAGCACTAGGAATCACCGTCAGCTATTGAATAAACAATGGAATCGGTGCATAACGTATACATGGGATCACACACCATTACTGGCCGTCTATGGAATATTCCAAGTGCCCTGCCAGCAATATTGCTAACAGTACCGAATGGATATGTGCCAGAGTCTAATGCATGGCCTTAGGAGGGTGATCTCCTCTAACGAGCTGTCACAATGCACAGTAAGATGGTAAGCTACTGAGCCCTCTTGTCATGAAGCTGGTTATTGATTTATCAGTCCCCGTCACCACCTCTTCCTTGTTCTCCATATCAGCATCTTATCCACCCTTGTCAATTTGCTGGCGACATATGAATTATAGCAAATCGATGAGGCCTGCTGTAGTCTAAATGGGAAAATAGATTTTCTATTGTTGGTCCTATGTGGATGGTGGGTAGAAAAAAACAAAAAAAACAAAACAGAACCCTTGAGATGTCCAGACAGAAGAGGTTCTTAAAATGGTAAATAGATTACAACGCACAGTTTTTTATCTTTCGGCCATTTTCCCTCTTTTATACCTTAATGGCACCATGCCACTGCAAAGACAACAGCTCAAAGTTAGAGTTAAAATGCCAAGCAGTGGATTTCCTCGTGAGGTTAGAACCTTTAGCCAGACGTCAGGCGAGAGATTAAAATCTGTTGGCTGGTTAGATTTTTCTCTCTCTCGCTGAAGCTCTTTCGTTTTCTCCTTAGCACTCTGTAACATGAGACACATCTAGGGGAATCGATACTCATCCATCCTCCACGATAGGGAGGAAAGAGAGAAAAGGCCATACCATGGGTATCTGCTGGACTTGGAGCTTTTCCCTTTGGATCATCACCCGTCAGTCCATGAAAGTACTTCATACAGTATTTAGATCGGAAGTGTTTTCAAATGCATGCAGTGATTCAGCCACAATCGCAATATTGGAAACAGCAAAGGGAACTAGAAAAGTGCCTCCTCTGAAGATAAAAGGGGTTTCCAGTGTTTGCTATGGTATCCCAAGTGGTTACCATGGTGTTACTAACCGGAGGGTAGGTGATTACTAAGAGATCCCACGTGGTTGCTATGGTGTTGCTAACTGGTTGCAAGGTGGTTGATAATTATTAGATTATTGACTCATTGTACAGTTAAAGGGAATAACCTCAATCATTTGTTTTTGCTTATTGTCAACATTTTAACATGAATAAAACTCTTTTTTTATGTTTATTTTATACTTGTTTTCACTTTATTTGTTATTTAAAATGTTATAATTCATGTCCACTATCTCAATATATATAATAATTCCAAACCTTTTAAAGCTCATTGTGCTTTAAATGGTTTTAATGACATAATAATGCTCTTAAATTATTATTATATTATATTATATTATATTATATTATATTATATTATATTATATTATATTATATTATATTATAAAACTTGGTCTTACAATGACCTGCATGTTGTTTATCACATTTTTTCATATAAACATACATATAAATGAGTGGTTGCTATGGTGTTGCTATGGTATCACCGATTCCTGCAATGTTGTTGTTAAGTGGTTTCTAGGTGGCTGCTATGCTATCCCAAGTGGTTACTATGGTGTAGTGAGGTGTTTGCTATGGTGTTGACAAGTGGTTGCTATGGTGTTGCTAAGTGCTTGCTGTGGTGTTCCCAGTGGTTAGAATGTTGATAAGCGTGCACAGGGATGGGTGCTATAATGTGGCAATGTGTGATGGTATTTCAGTCGACTGCCATGATATTGTTTAGTAGTTGACAGAGTGTTGCCACACAGTTGCTATGGTATCCCAGGAGGGTGTATCAATGCCTCTGGGTATTTGTCCACTTGTCATTTAGCCTTTGCTGCCCACTTTCAAACAACGGAGGATAAGCTGATATCGGCTTACGGAACAAAATACCATTAATATTGACATTCATTTGAAATAAAATTCATTCGCATACAAAGACACTACACACACAACGAGCAGATTAATAACAATAAGAAAAAAAAAAACATAAATTGGAAAATAACATAGTAACTATAGTATTTATAGTATTTATCACCAACAAATATCCACCCTCTCACTTAGTAAGAGTGTGTACATTCAGGAACTCTTACACTCCGCCTTGTTCTGGTTCCCCAGTTCAGAAATGTGTGTTTCAAGGACTCCCGATGTCTGTTTTTGACGGTCAAAGGGCGCAGAAATTGCGTTCGTTGCGGAGACGCGCTCTTCTCTGAGGCTCAGTACTGCAGTCTTACCCTCTTGCTTGCCTGCTGAGTGAGAGGAGGATCTCACGAGGGAAGCGAGATCAGAGGAGTCCCTTCTGCCTGCAGCCTTCAAAGCCTGGCCTGCAAACTAGCCCGAGTCTACGAGTTCAGCCTCACAGAATTTCAAAACAATGAGAGGCAAAAAAGGTCCAACAGGGAAAGGTTGGTAGGCACAATGCACAAGCTGCAGGCAGAATACTGAAACCTGCCACTGTTGTTTTGTTCCTGTCTCTCTCTCTCTCTCTCTCTCTCTCTCTCTCCCCCCACCACCTCCTCCACAAACTCCCAGGGAGGTGGATACTCCATCCACTCCAACTGGTTTCCCTGGCAGAGGGGTTTGTTTGGGGGGATTGATTCGTCTGAAAAGAATGATTGAGGCATTTGTGGCCGGGCTTGGACACTGGGGCACTCTCCGAAAAAGCAGGCTGACCATCAGTGAGAAACCTGTCCTACCTCTTCAATCAAAATGTCGTGAGCTAAATGTGGTCTTTACAAACATCAGCTGATTGAATCCATTCTCTCAGCCCTCCTACCGTGTTCCCACTCAGATATGATCCATATAGTTATTAGTCGTTTGATATTAGTAGTTAAATCCCAGTTTAAATGCCACAGGAGCTTCCAGTGCATGTTTACTGCTCTGTCCACGTGAACATGATCAACCTGCACGATCAGACTCTGACTGATCAGAGAGAGGGGGCGGGGCTGATGCTCAACCTGCATACAGACTCTGATTGATCAGAGAGAGGGGGCGGGGCTGATGCTCAACCTGCATACAGACTCTGACTGATCAGTGAGAGGGGGCGGGGCTGATGCTCAACCTGCATACAGACTCTGACTGATCAGAGAGAGGGGGCGGGGCTGATGCTCAACCTGCATACAGACTCTGACTGATCAGAGAGAGGGGGCGGGGCTGATGATGTCACTAACCCGGACAGGATAATGAGAAGGTCGTGGCTGTTTGCCCCCTTTCTTTACTCACACAGTGTTCAAATTTCAGAATAAAAGTCCTGAGAAGGGAACATGCTGATGTTTTCCAATATTTTGAGATTCTGGATTTCTGGTTTTCATGAGCTGTAAGATCACAGACTCACAAAGTCATAATGTTATGGCTGATCAGTGTATGCTTGTGAACATGGCATGCACATAACAAGAGGGTTAAAGGCTCCTTTTGCATTTTGGAAATTGGGCATCTACCTTCTAGACCACAGAGGGCTTTAGGTACTGATGTCCCAAATGGCAATAAAAAATGTACAGCATATTCCGTCCGGCCATCCTCACAAAACCAAATTACACTGTACGACTACCCCAGGTTGTAAATAAAGGCCTGGTTGATGCACAACCCAGTGCGAGTGCTGTCTAGAGTGAAACGGCTCGGAAATAAAGCTTAATTCATTCAGATCTGACCTCTCGCTGAGTTTGAATGGAGTGCCCGATCAGGCACAGGAGATTGCCCCATGCCAATAAGAGGAAAAGATCCTTGAGTTTCCAACAGGGTGATAAATGGCCACTATTCGTTATGCAGAGACATGGGTAAGCTCTGCATCCCAATGCCTTCTGCAGGGGACTTTCCTTTGTCTCTCTGACAGGCTCCTATTCCCCGCCAAGGAGAACATGGCAAGGTCAAAGCCAGGGAGGAAGCAAGGACGCCAGAAGTAGAACAGGTTGTTCATGGGAAGTCTTGACAAAGCAGAAACTGATTCGGAACTTTCAGAAAGTTGGCCAAAAAAAAACAACAAACGAACACACACACACACACACACACACACACACACACACACACACACACACACACACACACACACACACACACACACACACACATTCCCGTCAACCTGCTCCATTCCTTTATTTCAAGCCAAGCCATTGCTGCACAAATGTGAGAGCGTAAGCCTGATGCTCCTGTAAGCAGGGGACCCCATCTATCAGTGTGGTTCCAATCCACTGTCTCACAGCCATCAATCAGCACCACCATGCACCAATCCATCTCACCACTCTCCATTTTCGGATTCTCGCACAGACCCAACTAATGACCCAAGCTGGGGTTTGGCAATGTTTTCCCAGAATGAACCTCAAAACAGGACGGATTCAACTGTAACAATGCACTTCTGACTCAATTCACAATTCTGGATCCACAATTCTCACAATATTGACACAATATTCCTGGAATATTCCTGGGATTTTTCAGAAAATACTGAAAACGTATCAATTACAGTCAATACTGTATCGATTCGCCATTGATTTTTAATTAACACTTTAAACCCGACGCTCGCACGTGTCAGACTGTGGATTCTGGGTGGCACAGAACTAAACTACAGAACCGGTACTGTCTACCCAGCATGGTAACTAAAACAAACTCCGAAAAATGGCTTAGAAATTTCTTTGCATCCGAAATTCTGAAACAAATCACAGCCTGTAGGTTTATAAGTGATTATACTGCTCAAGTGAAAGTCATAAAAAGTTCATTTCTGTTCAAGTGTCATTTTATATTTGACATATGTAAGTAGGCCTGTAATAACAATCATTTTTGTGTAAACAAAGTACTGTCGCAAGTGGAGGTAGAGGGGAGCAGAGTATAGGAGGAGCTGAGATATCATGATATAAATATAAATATCGATATATCGCTCAGCCCGTATCCCACTCTGTTTATATCCCGATATAGACATAAATATCGATATATCGCTCAGCCCGTATCCCATTCTGTTTATATCTGATATAGATATAAATATCGATATATCGCTCAGCCCGTATCCCATTCTGTTTATATCTGATATAGATATAAATATCGATATATCGCTCAGCCCGTATCCTGCTTTGTTTACATCACCCCAGCTCTCACTAGAGCATCTTTAAAAATGTAAAAAAAATAATGAAAAAAATTGTCCAGCATAATTTTATTCAAAATGTTTTGTTAATTACTATTTTAATGTTGACACTCTCTGATCAGTGATTTATTCAAATTGAAAACTTAATATTCTACTCATCTTTTTCAAGATTTTGAATTTCAAAACTAACATATCTGAAGTGTGAAATATGACTTTAGATGTAATAAATATAAAATAATGAGATTTTTATTTTTTAACTTTATTAGTGGACATTTCAGAGAGCAGCTTTTTCGGTGATCAGAGCAGAAAAATGAAGAACCAGCCCACAGAGGGCTAGACTTCCCCGAAATGGTAAAAGTAAATGAGGAGGAGCCGAGCCTCAATAGAGACGCTCATCCAGTGCGATCGGCACAGTTTCAGCATTTCTGATTTCATGAGGCAGACAGACCCTCAGTGGTGACAGGAATATGAGATGATGGTGCACTGAGCTCACAAACTCATAAGAAGACTTAAGGGAAATCTTATGTGGCTTACAGAGCGTGTCTGTGGTATTCCGTTCTGGGGGTGGACAGAAATGAAAAGGCGGGTGTGGGCTTTGTTCCTGCAGGCGAGGGATCTTGAACTGGGGTGAAGATCTCATCATATCAATACCGCAGCCCATAAAGCTGCGAGGAGGCTTGCAGTGACGTGGTTCCTAACCACAGTTAAAGTATGTTTGCTCCCTGCATGCACATGGCCGGCTCACCAGTAAGAACGGGCTACACCGTGTTTTCCTCCGTCCCGGAATAGTGAGGCATACGCTCCCTGTAAACATGCCAATAAGGCTATTACACCCGTTGCTTCTGGGGAAACTGTAAGGAAAACTAACAATGTGTTTTCCACCACGCATTGTGCCGCTGGCCCCGTGCTGTACGCTTCCTTGGCTTGTTCTGATGTTTTGGAGTGAAGCCAAGGGATTACCAGGGGAAGAAATGTGCTTTCCGCTCTCTCTCACCACTGAGCCACAGCGCTGAGGGCACTCTCCCAGCTAATAGGGACAATCCCCGGGCCTGTTCTTAAGAACGCAGCCAAGCAACCGCAGGGCCGACCTCACTTCATCTTCCCTTGGAAGCAGCCTAGCGTGGCTTAAATTAAGCAGATACAAAGAGGAAGCCGTGAGCTAAATGTTTGTGTTTAAAAAGGACTAATCTGCAGCACGCAGCGCGTGACTGGGGATGCTTTGGGAGATGCAGCAGGAAGTCGCCTTTCAGCGAACCCAGATACAAGACCACGCTGCTCTCAGATAATATCTCCACTGCCAGGTAAGGAGAGGCCTCCCCCATATCTGATCAGTGGAAAACTGAAGACTGTGAATTATCTGGAGGAAAAAAGAAACAACATTTGTACAATTTTAGAACGTCTCAGGTCAGTTTCTCTCAGAATCGAGCGCACGGCTGTTTAATCTTACTCCCAGGAGCCCGTGTTGAACAAGCCAGCACCAGATCAGGATGCACAGCCGGCTGTGCTGCTTCTCAAAAGGCCCCAAAACAAACAGCAGCAGGATACTCACAGGTGAACTGCAGGAGAGCTTCTCGACTCAGGACAGCTCCAACGCTGTTCTCCGCTCTGCACTGGTACTTTCCGAAATCAATGGCTTCGCTGGCGTTGTTTATTATCAAGTTTCCATCAATCAAACTGTAGCGGAAATCCGCCTCTACATCCACATCTGTTCCATTGATCAGCCAACTGCCAACACAAAAGGTGAGAGAACCTTCAGCATCTTCAAAACCGCCGAAAGCAAAAGCTGGCGCTCTCAATACGGTGAGAGCTGCCTATCAGAACAACACATCAAAGGCTTCTTCGTGCCTTTTTACACTAAACACGTATCTCCCTGTGAAAACAGAGCACTCTGATAGGAGATGAGGCCTCGTGCATTAAAAGACTAGACAGTGATATTGATCTAAATTATGAGCCGTGATTAAACTGGATCAGTGTCTGCCAGTTTGGTCAAATACTCAAGGCAGGATCAATTAGCCTCTGCAGCCCCTTAATTCATTGGCTCATCCACAGGAAATCCATTAGATCAAGCGTTTGAGAACCTAGAGCACTGCCCTGTGCTCCAACATACAGTATACCATCAAAGCCACACGGCTCTCCCAGATACTGTTCGGGTCTCAATCTTCTCATCAAGGCTGAAAACTCACATGTTCAGTGTAGCTTTTGGAAATGAATGTTTACGGGCTGCAGATCCAGGGGTTCGTGGACTCTGGGATTGATGGTAAACTGGGATGTTGGTGCTGCTGTCAGACTCCTTCATGTGATCCTTCAGGTTTGTGATGGTGGAGCGATGGACACCAATGTTTCAGGATGCTCCCATGTTTATGTCGCCTTCTGGTTCTCTCCATAATTCGGTTGTTAGGTCTGCCGGAGTCACTCGCCACACTCTGGTAATGTTTCTCTGTCCTTCATGCATCTAAACACCAAACTATTTACATCTCAGTACCTTTTCCGAGTATTACTGCAGACATGGTGGTCCAGGGTCCTTTATTGACTATGTATAAGTAGTTTAACGAGAGAAGAAGGAGTCCACCCTTGTGAGCCTGGTTCCTCCCAAGGCTTCTTCCTCCAACATCAGTTCTAAAAAAAACACAACATGCCAGACGTCTCTACATGGAGCTTTAGAGGTTCCTAATGGTGTCCTGTGATGATCCATCCCATGCAGCTTGAATGTTCTCACTCAGTTCTGCAGATGGTGTGGTAGGGGTGGAGTGTTGATAGAGCGTCCAATAGTATCCCACACATTTTCAATCAGGGACAGGTCTGGAGATGAGACCGACCACGGCGTAGTATCTGAGTCTTCAAGACGAGATCTTGAGAGGGCAGCAGTGTGTGGATGAGCGTCGTCCTGTTGCAATAGAGCACCGGAGTGTGTGTTCAGAAAAGGTAGGACCACTGCTTGCAGGACCTCATTAACGTAACGTTGGGCTTTGAAAGTGCATGTAATGAAGATCAAAGGTGATCTGGCA
The DNA here is from genome assembly GCA_034509495.1 of Acestrorhynchus altus. NCBI lineage: Eukaryota > Metazoa > Chordata > Actinopteri > Characiformes > Acestrorhynchidae > Acestrorhynchus > Acestrorhynchus altus. Next base: position 4,225,529 of record CM067508.1, read on the forward strand.
TCATATGAAATTGTACCCACGCCATGACACCAGACCTTCTGGACATGTAACGTGTGAACACAAACTGTGGAGTTTGTTGCTGACCACAGTGCCTCTACATACGGCTTGGTTAGATCTCCTCCAAGGCAACTTCAGGTTGAACTGAGTTCAACACCTTTAGTAAGATAAAGTGACTCTACCAAAAAGTTGAGCAGAGCACTAAAGTGCCAACGCTCGCACGTCATTATAAAACTTTAAGCCCTCATTCCATTATTCCCAACCCACAGTATCTGAAATGTCACATCTGCAGAAGTCTAGGAATTAAAGGAGTACAATTCAGGATTAAATGCCATTTATTATCCAATTTAATCGTGTCTTATCCGTGTTAATGAAATGATAAGGCCTGTACCTGTAGGTGGGAGCAGGGTTTCCTCTTGCTTCACAGCTCATCGTGACCTTCTTATCATCTGAGTCCAGGGAAAAGATAGCATCGTCAGGCTCATGGATGAACAGTGGCCCAAACTCTTCGCTCTCTGTAGATAGGAGACCAAAAAAAAAGCCTTAAATAAAGGTTGGGAATTGAACGTTCACCAGCTCACATATGACAGGATGATGGCCGGCCGAACAACAGCAGCACCAGACAACACTATGCACTCTCATCAACTTCAGCCCCGACTGGAATAATGAACACACAGAGCAAAGATCAGTGATTGCAGACCTAGAAGGCTGACCACAGATAAAAGGATGTCGATTTCTAAGCTCAAACACACCAACTTCACCAAGTAATTAACCGGTGAGTTGAATCAGGAGTTTACGAGCAAGAAAAACACCACACCGTGCGGGACAGCAGCTCTATAGAGACCCGCCCTGATGATCCCGAAATTCTTTTTTTTCTCAAAACTCATTGTTAGGAAGACCACTGGATCAAACACAACACAAGACCAGTTCCCAACAACAAAATACACAGAAACACAATGATGAGCTTTGGCCGTATGTGCTACAGTTTGGCAGTGACACTGCATGCTAGACCTATTGAAGCGAGAGGCAGATGGGAGGATTTTTCAAACTCTACTGTACACAAACACCTTCCCTGCTTCCTCATTTGACATCCGAGTTTTCCCAAACAATCTATATAAGCCTGATGCAAACTCATGCATTTTGGTCGTTCGATTTTCCTTTCAAAACAGCACTGACCGGATCTTCGATTTTCGGATAGCAAGTTGGAAGATGGACCATCATTCTTCATATGAAATTGGAATGAATGAATGAATGAATGAATAAATAAATATTATAATGTATCTGTTCTGTTTTGCATTTATCCGGCAGAGAACCTGAAGGCCTCTGTTGCAAAGATGGGCAATGGGTAAGAATTTGTCGATGAGCAGAAGACGTGTAACAATTTAGGGGTGTAAATTCAGATCCCCCTTTTAAACTGTTAAACACGGGGATGGATGGATCATACTTTGGGGTGCAGCAGCAAGAATTTCACTGTTCGAGCAAACAATGGATTCAAGTAAATACCAGCAATTCTGGAAACATCAAAACAAGTTGGAGATAAAGACGAAAAAGGGATGGCTTCTACAACAAAAGTATTGGGACACCTTCTCATTTATTGTATATAGAAGGTGGCAGCAACTTAAAGTAGACGGAGGCATCCATTAGAAGGGCTGTCTTTGCATTGCATGTTGATGTCTTAATTGTGTCTGCACTCCTGAGCCAAGCCATAGTAGAAGATGGCAAGCTCTGCTGGACCTCAGGACGTACCCTACCAAGCACTGGATTCAGCGACAACACGGCCGTCCAAGCCTGACTGACCAATTTCTCGTGCTCACTCTTTCAGATAATACAATAAATTGTTCCCTCTGGGGTCTTCACTGCAAGTCCCACGTGTTCACGTGCTTCGTGTCCAGACCTCATGGGGAGATTGCCTCACACTACCAACGGTGTCCGAAAGTGTCACATGGAACATTGTGTTTGTACAGCTTTCATATTATTATGGCATGATGGAAAAGAACGCTGAGCCGTCCTATTGGAGGAACGCGGTAAAGCATCTCCGCTCAGACTTCTGCTGCCTCTCGGACTCGGCAGCCCCGTGGAAAAACTCAATAATGCTTCTCTGCAGGGTTACTGACAGTTATTCCAATTAGTACTCTTCTGTGGATGCTCCACGCTGGAGTTCAGCAAGTTTACACCAAAGGCTGGGGTGGATCTGCTTTCTCAGATTGTTTAACAAACACACAAGTGTGAGCCCGTCTCCCTGGATGCAGATAAGCTGCAGATAATCACATCGCAATATAAAGCTACACTCAAGACTTAGAGGATCTATAATTTTAATTATGTCCATCCTACATCTGCTGATCCGTACTGCACTTACATAATCTCACAATACACCATCTCTCAGAATCGACAGCCCCTCTAAGGCCAGACAAAACCAACTTCCCCAAAACTTCACATAAACTGAGTTGTGGGTATATCATTTTGGACTGATGCCCACATTTTGCTGTACAATCTGTCAGCCATCCTGTCAACAGCTTTCTTATTAGTGCATCAGGTTCAGCAGCTGATGGGTTTCACGCAACTCGCTACCACAATAAGAATGAGAACAGTGCACAACTGACTATATCCTGGACAACTTTTCTATAACTCACATTTACAGTGCACGTGTCGTATGGGGTGCAATAACCTTGTTGACAAAAATCAACTACCAAATTTGTCGGTGTTTGTTTAATCTCCACCTCTCAACAAAAAGAGCCAATCAGCTTGTTACTTCCACCACAGGCAGCAGGCAGACCGTGTGAAAATAAGTCACTAATGCAAATGCAGCAGTAAAAAAAATCCTTCCAAACTAAACAAAAAGTTACTCTCACTTGTCTCTCTTTTTTATTTTTGCTGATCTGAAATATGACAAGGTGGCACGGTGGTGCTGGGGATAGCGCTGTTGCCTGGGCGACCTGGGAGTTCGCATGTTCTCCCCTCGCGTGGGTTTCCTCCAGATACTCCGGTTTCTCCCACAGTCCAAAGACATGTGAATTGGACTCTATAGTGGCCCTTAGTGTGTGACTGTGTGTGTGTGTGTGTGTGTGTGTGTGTGAGCCCTACGATGGACTAGCACCCTGTCTAGGGCTGTTCCCTGCCCTTACGCTCAGAGTCGCCACCTGGGCACCGTCTCCCCCGTGACCCTATTCAGGGATAAGCGGTTCAGAAAATGGATGGATGGATGAACTATGATTAAAAAAAAAGATAATCCTGAAAACGGATTAACATCCTTTGTTTTAAATTCGGACAGAAAATGTGTTATTTTATTTATATCAGCAGGAAGTTCATTAAATAAGCTTCAGAAAACAACCTGAAGCAAAGTGTTTAAATGATGAGGTGTTTAGTAATTAAGAACCTCATAATCCATATCAAGTATTATTTTTAATAGCCATATAGTGTACACACACCACCAGTGAGCCCCCACCCCATGTGGGAGACTGGGGTTTGATTCCCAGTCTGGGCAGGACTCCTAACACGGCATGCCAGACGTCTGGGAATGGAGTAGATGTTCCTAATGGAGAGGTCTGGAGATGCGACTGACCACGGTACAGTATCTGTGTCTTCAAGGTGAGCTCTTGAGACGGCAGCCTTATGCGGACAAGCCCAGGCAGGGTCACCGGTCACAGGACCTAATTAACATAACGTTGGGCTGTCCAACTGACTGTAATGAAGACCAAAGGTGACCTGACACCATGACAACAGGCCTTCTGGACATGTGACAACAAACTCTTTGTGGTGCTTCATCGTCACTGAAGAGGACACCGTTACAGCCATGCATTGCAATTGGTTGATTGCTTCTAGATGTATCTAGTCTTTTGATGATACAGTAGGTATATATCTGGACTGCCTATCAACACACAAACTGCCAAATAAGACAACCACTGAATTTTCATCTGAGTAGCTCCACTGGTGGCTTGAGAAGATGGTGCACCATTGTCTCGCTCACCTGTACGACGGTTGTATTTGATGAACATTGGAAATGAGTGTAAATAGGTGGTTGATGTGGAATAAACAGTTGTGGAGAGACACTGCACTTTTGCCAATTTCAGGACCTAGAGGTTCCCTTCGTCCTGTCCTCATCTCTTCTAAATGCTACATTCCAATATGGCTAAGAAGACATGAAGGGAGTAACAGCTAAATTTAGCTGAGACGCAGCAAACCTTTTTTTAAGAGAACGCAAGAGAGAGAGAGTATGAGAGATAGAGACAGAGAGTGGAAGAGACAGTGAGAGCGCCAGAAGACCCATGGGCTCCCTGTCTGTACATATCCTGGCCATTTGCAGTGGCTCTAGGAGTTAGATATCTAAACTATCCCTGTATTATTTATGCTCTGCGCTGCATGCATAATAATTCCCCCAGTGCAGCGGCTGCTCCGTGGTTCAGCTGTCTCGGCTTTACTCTACTGTACAGCTATCATCACACCGATCTCTCGGCCTGAGTGGTTAGACGACACTTTACAGCAGCTTCAAAGAACAGCAGAAATGAGAATCGCTATCAGTGGTCAAGAAAGTAAGCTGCAGCGAGGCCAGTGAAAACAAGGGCCGCCAAGCCAAACTACACAGAGATACTACAGATTGTCCTTCAAAGGTTCAGAAACTACATACAACGAATCATGCTGCACTTACACTGATCAGCCATAACATTAATACCACCTGCTTAATATTGAGTCCAACATAAATGCACATCAGGTCTGATCTCTCAGTGAGTCTTGGGTGTCATCAGTTCACTGATTATCCTTTATTGGAGCATGTTTGGTCTGGACAAGAACCGCCCAATGTTTTGGAGATGTTCCGATCCAGTCGCCTAGAACATCTGGGAGGTGGTGCGGCTATTGGTCATCGTATGAACACATAATCGTTTGGTGGGCCTACTAATGCTGAAAACAACATCTCATCTACACCCTGACAAATACATGGTAGGTATGTATTCCCAAGGTACTAAACAACGATGAGCCTTTAATGAGTTTGAAGACAGTGACCAGGGCTTGTCCGTTCCACTGCATTGGTTCCAGGATAGAAAAGAGTCTGAAGCTCAAAAGGCTCTTGGATTGGACTGGGTTTTGATGGAGGGGCTGGACCATTTTTGACTTTGTAGGCCAACATCCATCCATCCATCCATCCATTTTCTGAACCGCTTATTCCTGAATAGGGTCACGGGGGAGCCGGTGCCCAGCCGGCAACTCTGAGCGCAAGGGCGGGACACAACCCTAGACAGGGCGCTAGTCCATCATAGGGCTCACACACACACACACACACACACACACACACACACACACACACACACACACACACACACACACTAAGGGCCACTTTACAGTCATCAATTCACCTACCATGCATGTCTTTGGACTGTGGGGGAAAGCGGAGTACCCGGAGGAAACCCACGCAAACACGGGGAGAACATGCAAACCGTAGGCCAACATCAAGGTTTCAAATCTGATGTTCAGTTACGGGAAGCCAGACTGACCATGCACCTGAGTGACCTCTGTGGGGAGAAAAGGCCGAATTCTCTGGATGTTGTAAAGGAGAAAGTAGCATGTAGATGTAATAATTGGAAAATTTGAGTTTGTAAGTAGAAGTTCTTATAATGTCAGACTGTTCCGATTAGGCATACGGTGCCAAACGCATCATGTGACCACCACAGTGTTCGTCATTATCGACCGTATCCACATCACTTGGTCAATAATGCACATGCTTAGCACAGATCAGGTAACCACAGCTTCTAATTCTGACAGACAGGGATCCATTTCAGTCACAGCCATGACTTCAGCATGGAAGTGACCCAACAACAAGTGACGTGGTTTGTGCGGCGCAACAGACAACACCACTGGTGAGACACCACAACATGTGGGAGACTGGGTTCTGGGTTCGATTCCTAGTCTGGCCAACTATACTGTGCTTCACTGAGAAGAGTCCTTGGACAAGACTCCTAACACTACTCTGCCCATCTCTGAAATATGAATGTTCTTGTAAGTCGCTCAGCAGAAGAGCGTCAGATAAATAACATACATTTAAGTGAGAAAAAAAGAAAGCAAGCTCAGTGTTTTCAATAAAAGGACAAAAGTATCGGGACACGTGTTCATTCGCTTCAACGGTATTAAAAAGATGAACTGTCTTTACTGTCCACAGAAGAGTTTATACTCCACTACAGAGCTTTGCTGTGAGGATTTAATTGCATTCAGTGCCATGACCATTAGTGAGGTCAGGATGGTGGGTGGTCACCATCCCACCTCATCCCAACTTCACTGCTCCACTGCTCCTTCCCTTCTGCCCCAGGCCTGGCAGGAGTGGCAATAGGTCCATGGTTATCTGTCTACCACGGTTATCTAAGCAAGTGACACTTATAACTAGAGGAGCTCCGAGTTTGATTCAAGTTGTTAATTGCTGAACCAAAGCTGATCAATTTTTCGCAATTAGCAGCTTTGTTCACTAAGCCGAGCTAAACAAATGAGGCTTTGGGTGAAGCCCCAACCCAAACACTCCAACGCCTGCCTCTGACCGCCTCTCTCCTAACCCTTGTTCTGCCAGCTTAAAAAACCCTGCACACAAACACTCCCACACACCCATATGCTTGCTGGCTGGCTGACTTCTTCTAGACACTTGCAGTCACTATTCACATGCTTCCTCTGAATTATTTACACCTATGTGTAGCTCCGAGCCTTTTTCAAGTAATCCTCAGCCGTGTTCAAAGGAACATCACATGCTTGGACACTGAAAGATTTCTTTTGAGCCTCTTGAAATCAAGAAACACAGGCAATAGCAAGAAATACAGTGCGATTGTTTCCCTCCAGCAGACCCTTGCAATGATAAATAAAGCTAAATCAGCTATAGCTGGGGCGTGGGATGTGGATAAATCAGCTCTTAAGGATTAAGTATCACCGCATTAAAGCAACGTCTATAAAACTCAGCTTATACACATTTACAACAGTTACCTACAGTTATAATGTAATTGCATCTAGGAAGTGTGGGACTGCAGTGCTGTTGGGATGGAAGATAAAGGTCATCAGAAGCATAAATAATCATAAATTGAGACTAATATGATCAATCAGTAACGTGTTGGGTTTAACGCAACATGCCAGACGTCTCTGCATGGAGTTGTAGAGGTTCCTAATGATGTCCTGTGATGATCCATCCCATGCAGCTTGAATGTTCTCACTCAGTTCTGCAGATGGTGTGGTAGGGGTGGAGTGTTGATAGAGCGTCCAATAGCATCCCACACATTTTCAATCAGGGACAGGTCTGGAGATGAGACCGACCACGACGTAGTATCTGTGTCTTCAAGGCCAGATCTTGAGACGACAGCTTTATGTGTTGGAATAGAACATCGGAGTTTGTGTTCAGAAAAGTTTACAACCACCGGTTGCAGGACCTTGTTAATGTAACGTCGGGCTGCCAAAGTGCCTGAAATGCACCCACACCATGACACCAGGACTTCTGGATGTGTGACAGCAAACCATTGATCTTGGCTCTGACCACAAACTCAGTAGCTGGTGTTGAAGCTGAAAAGCTCATTAATTTCTTCTGACATTTCACATTATAGAATATAATCATACTGTGCCCTGTGATCCAGAGGGTGGAGGATTTGGTCACTGGCAGTTCCAAACTTCAGTGGAAATAATAATAATAATAATAATAATAATAATAATAATAATAATAATAATAATAATAATAATAATTATAATTATTAAGTATCCGTGTTTATGGAAGAATTATGGATTTTCACTGCATGTTCCATTAGAATCCATAGAATCCATCTACCGTGTATCCCAGTATGATGTGGGAAAGAGAAAATGCCTGACGTCTGTCAACAGTGAACACAAACTGAATATGAATGTAATTCTGTGTGTAAATAATGTAAATATGTAAAAATGTAATTACATGCATAACCGCATAATTACATTGAAAACAACAGCAATAACTCCACCTTCTTTAGCTGATGCATGTAATATGTTATTGGTACACGAGAAAAGGAAAACAGGGACATGTCCCCCACACAAAAGCTGCACATATATGAATTTTATAGCTCACAAAGACAGATGTACTCTAGACATGAAGGCAGCGTCGTGTCCATAAGACGATAATCCCTCTCTAGGCTTGGCAAGGTATTGTTCTTGGCGTCGGTAGCTTGTGATTCTTTGCCACACATGTTGCATTGCCAAAAACCTGCTTGACTGTGATATCTTCTTCACACATTCTGTATACGAAAAAGCACCTCGTGTTGGAGGGTGGAATAATTGAGTTTATTTGGGGGCAGAAGCAGGTCTTTGTGTTTTACTGGGCAGAGATGATAGATGATATAAAACCCCTGCATTTGTAAAACAAACAAAGCTTGCTATTATTTCCAGTGACATGACCTGCCCACAGATGTGCTGCTTTGCCATTACATCAGGGAATCATATTAACACTGTTAAAATTATATAAAACAGCAATGTTAATGACATGGTTAGCTTCACATCTTATGTTAAAGCACAGAATAGATCTGTGATCCTGGACACTGGTGTTTGATACTGTAATAGAAGGATGAGGACAGTGAAGCAGGATTAAGAGACAGTATTAGTATTTAAAACAGTGCTTCAACCAAAGCCAAAACATTAATACTATAAATTTCTGGTACTATTTTATAGAGAGACGTCTTAAATATTAGAGTTATAAACGGCTTCAGATTACTGCTTAATAATCATGCCATAAAACTTTAATAAATCATTAATAAACAGCTAATAGATTCACAGCAATTGGGAGCATCATCCTGCATAATGGGACCGAGGCCAAACTACCCGTCCAGAAAGAATTGACCAAATGTGTTATGTAAGTGGGTCCAAATCTGGATGTGAATAGCAAAAACAGAGAATTTGACGTTTTTAAATCCGATTTGGGTCACTTTCACATCAATCCAACTCAACATTCCTCCTAAACGCACCGTGAAGAGATGGAGATTCCTCAAATCTGGACGAAAACGGACGACAGCAGTGAGGGGGGTTTCTGTGGTGGGATAGGGAGGTAACAGACCTCAAATGTTTTGTAGCCAAATAACGTGACCTTTTCACATCAAGCACGAACGCAACCGTGGAGATAAGCCCAGCTGTCAGACACTGGAACTCTGTGATAGCTACGGTGATACTGGAGAAGATGAACTGAAACTTCAGGAGCGGACTGTCAGTTTAGGAGCATGAACTGTTCAGATGAATGTCAGATACAGGTCAGATTTAAATTTTTGGTCCCCTTTTCTTGCTGTACAACTAAAGCCTTATACTCTTTCATATGGATGGCCGTGGCATCCTCGGGGAGCTCCAGATAATAATGCCTCATCAGTCAATTTGAAGACAAATCACAACTACAATTCTGCAATTCGCCTCTTCATGCTGGAGATCGACAGCAAAATCAGGAGTGACGTGACCCAATCTCGCCAATCCAGTGCTTGGAGTTGATCAGCATTTCTGGGTTTTTGTTTGTCCACCATCTTTTTGAGGATTGACCACAGGTTCTTGATGGGATTGAGATCTGGGGAGTTTCCTGGCCATGAACCCAAAAATTCAGGGTTTTCTTCCCTGAGCCACTTGTTGATCGTGTTTGCCTGCTCCTGGATCGTTGGGAGAAGCTGCTCTTGGGGGAGGTTTTGATACCATTTCTAATTCATGATAGTGTTCTTGAACCCACTCCACAGGATGAGAAGCAACCCCACATATGAATGGTCATTAACCTTTTCTTGTGTTAACGAGATCATCACTGAAACGATGTTTCAGGCAAAAATAATTGGCGGATGGTTTGGTGTCAAGAAGGGCAGCGAAGAAGCCACTTCTCTCCAAGAAAAGACATCAAGGACAGACTGACGTCCTGCAGGAAGTCTGGGGATTGCTGAGGTCTGCAGTAAAGTTATTTCCTCTGATGAAGCTCCTTCAGACGGTTTGGAACATCTGGAAAAACGATTGTGCGGAGAAGAAAAGGTGAGAGCTGCCAGGAGTCAAACTTAATGGCGAAGACCTAAATTTGTGCCATTATCAAAGCTTTGGGCCACGACTGTTCAGCTCAAACCTGCCCAGTGCGCCTGATAGTTGGGTCGGCTCGAGATTGGATCACACTGTCACCACAAACGACCCCCTCCAGAATTAATTTGAGACTGGGCCGAGACCACCTCCACTAAAGGGCCTCTGTGCTGTTTTGGTCCCCGTCCAAGTGTGATTACTACGATTACAGATTCGCCTGCCCAAATGAATCGTACCAAGGGTACAAATGACCTCATTTTGAGGGGTACAAATCCCCCCAGCACTGATCTGTGGAGCAGGGGATCTATGTTTTCTGGAATGATGGAGCTCCATCCAATTTTGAGAGGGGTGAGTTGGGAAGATTTTGCTCTTGTCAATAAATGCAATCAATTCCTCATAATAGTGAGCAGCCAGTCCAACAAAAGCAGGATAAACTCTTTCTAATACCCTTCATTTCAGGAGAAACTACGAAGAAACAATGAGCAGGTGTCCCAAAACTTTTGGGGTATATAGGGTATTTGGGGGAAATGTCAATTTTCGGCTGAAGCATCACTTTAACAGTGATTTGATGACCTAAAGACTACCTAGCGTTGTCTCTATGGAAGAGTCTCGGTAGATTCTTGTCAGCATAATGGAATTCCATCAGGAAAAGCTTTCTCCATAATTATACATGAGGCAGAAATACGGAGCAAGGTCGAAAGATTCGGCCATTCCTCTGAGGAATCCTTCAGAAAACATTGCAAAATAATTTGTTGCTTCTGCAGAACACTCGGAGCCTTACAGTCGCTATGCAAGGTTTTCTCCTGCTTTAATATCGGATCTGTGAAAGAAAAACGGACAGGTGAAAAGCGGTGGACAAAAAAGAAATAAAATCCCAACGAAAGTTCCAGTACTTGTCGAACTGATTCTCATTTCCATCTTAATCCCGAAGCTGGAGGCAGCGAGTTGAAGGTTTATTAGTGAAAGCATCTTCCTCTGACAAAGCGATAACAAGGACCATTCCTGCAAGAGAGCATTTTGTCGCCTGGGGCGTCCGTTTTGTTGCCTCTGAAAAAAAAAGAAAAGCTTGAGTGGGTAATCAGCCGTTTATTCCCTCCAAAGCAGGGGTGTCAAACTACAGTCCTGCTGGACCACGTCAGGGCATAGAGTAGTGTTTTCCCTGCATTAACCCAGCTGATTCAACTCATCAGCTAATTACCAGGCCTTTCAGGTGTGTTAGAGCAGAGAAGACACTTAACTGTGCAGGGCTGGATCTTGCCAGGACAGACACTTTAACACAACTCAAATATCAAGTGTTTAGTGGCCAATCTGTGCAGGGATCATCCGAATGTTCCCAAGTTCAGTCATGTAACTCCTCTGCTGCGGTAGCTTCACTGGCTTCCTGTAGATGAACATCAGATTCAAAACCTTGATGCTGGCCTACAAAGACAAAAATGGACCAGCACCTCCGTACATGATGGCAGTGGTCAAAACTCAAGCTCTAACAAGAGCCCTTTGAACATCAAGTACAGATCGGCTTGACCATCCATCCCTCAAATCGCAAGGAAGACAAGCATCCAGACACTTTTGTGTTCTGGCACCAAAAAGGTGAAACTGAATTTAGTTGGTCTCCAACCGGACGTAGAGTCCTGTGTTTTGTTTTGGTCTGGTCTCCGTCCAGTCCCAGCTGTTTCTCATGTATCGTCAAGTCCAGGTGTTAATTATCATGTCTCATTATTTAAGTCCTGCTGTTTGAGTGTGTCCCGGTCAGTTTTCTTGTCTAACATGTCACGTACTTCCGCCTCCACCTACTTGTGTAAGTTCCGTGTACTTGACAATACTTCTGAGTGAAGAGCAAAGCACTTTTTTAAGTCACTCTGGAAAAGGGCGTCAAAACACCGTAAATGCATATGTAAATTAGTGAACTGTTCTGTATAAGAAGATGCATTAAATTACCAGTAGATTTAGTACTAAGGAGCCAATGTGGGCAAAATGACAATAATATATTTTCATAATGATACACTTTGTTATTGTGAAATGCAAAACACGTATCTGAGCAGATCACCGATAACGTCAAAAAAAACACTGACCAACTGACCACAGTTATCACAATAAATATTCTGCACTGTTATGTGTACTAACTCCACCATCTACACCCAAACCTTATCTTAATCTAGATACTCCATAAGGGTGGAGTGTTTATGGAGCCTCCAATAGCATCCCACACATTTTCATTCAGGGAAAGGTCTGGTGATGCAACTGACCACGGCATAGAGCTCTTGAGGCGTCAGCCGTATGCAGACAAACGTCGTTCTTATGGAATAGAGCACCAGAGTGTGTGTTCAGAAAAGGTCGGACCACCGGTTGCAGGACCTCATTAATGTAGGGCTGTCAAAGTGCCTGTAATGAAGACAAAAGCTGACTTGGCAGATGATGAGAACCTGCCTTCTGGACGTGTGATGTGTAATGACAAACTTGATTTTGTTGCTGACCACGGTGCCTCCACACGCGGATTCGGTGGCCACGATGAGTGTACTTACAAAATGCACACAGCCTCTCAAAGCCAATCTTCTCCACTCCACGTACAAACACATATTTAATCACATGGCCTGGGTTAAAGCGTGACCAGAACACACTTTTAACACTTCAAACCATAACAAAGCACTACAGGTTCACGACTAAACGTCCACCGTTCATCCTGGAGTAGATTTAAAACAGCTTTAAAGAGGAGGTCTTCTGCAAGTGCAGGTGACACCTGGAGACTGAGGCTCTATTACACAATATTTCATTCCCTTCTATTATTGCAGGCTGACTGGGCTGTTAGGCACGGCTGATGGATCACATATGCAGGGCGTCTTCCACCTGCTTCCAGCTGTTCTGGAGTGTGATGGCTGATGGTCCCTGAAAACAGTGACTCGGGCCAAAGATAGGACTACTGTATGTAAGTATGGATAGATAAGACAGACAGACAGATGGATGGATGGATAGACACACCTAGCTAGTCATTAAGCATCATTCTTGTCCATCACCTCACTTAAGCTACGACACCATTGCAGTCATGCACCCACGGCTGATTCATTCTGGGTGCAACTATTATTAATTCAGCATCTCAGCGATACAGACCTACCCACTTTTCACACTCTCCATGCTGTACCACCGGCACAGATTCCACTCTGCGGAAGACCCCGTATACCGCACGCACTGGTCTCCCACCCACCACTCCAAAACTGTGCCCTATTTTTGGCGGCAACCTGGTGCAAAAGGCTTCATATATCTGATAGACAGACTCCAGCTCTTTTGAAGCTCTGGCCTTCTGAGTGCTCTTCAAACCCTTGTGTGAAATACACACTCCAGTCCATATCACAGCATCCTTGCTGAGCATCTGAGCGGCACTGATGGCGGGCAGATGTTCACAGGCCATAACGTGAGAGGAAATTATACGTTCTTTCAGTCAGCTCCGAGTAAGTGGGAAGAAAAGGTAAAACGTGTAGTGAGGAGCGAATAATTACACCTTTTGCCCACTCGCTCGCTTTTTTCTTTCAAAGTCTTGTCAAATTATCTTTTACGGAGCTACGTTCCTCACCCTCTCTCTTACCCGCTCGCTCCCCGTCTTTCAAAACAGAAGTCAGGGCCCTCCGTGTTGTTTATTAGCAGCCGTGAAACTTGTCCACTGTCTGCAGACAGAGGCATTGAGGCTTAAAGCCCTATTGATTCGACGCGAGAGTAAAGAGGAGTGCTGCGGAGCGGCGTACGCAGCAGCTCGTCTGCAGAGCTGAGCTTGCTTGACAGAAGCTGCTGGTAGGCGCAGCGTGAGCTGCTGCTGAGTGGTTTATGATTTAGCAGCTTGATAATGTCAGAGGAATCAGTCATTTGAGAAACGCGCCGCAAGCCGTCACTCGTGCGGTAAGCACCGTGGCTCTCCCCGGCAGAGGCGCATTACATCTCAGTGACAACCTGAAGACAGGGAAGAACATTGAGAGGACATGTCTCCCTGGAAGCACCTTTCTCCTCTCCGTGGGGTGGGACAGCTGCACGGTACACAGAATATCAACATCTGATTACCGTGTTGTAAAAGTCATTGGTTAACCACTGATATGACATTTTCTTACTAATAGTTGCACCAAAAGGAGTCAACTGACAGGTTTGACTTTGTGAGACATGCAGATCATTGTCAGACTCGGCCACGCATGTAACATAAGCTTATCGCTGCACTGGACAGACCATGCCATGTCCAGACTCATCACCAGACCTGTCCCTGATTAACGGGTATACTATTGGACGCTCTATCAACACTCCACCCCACCGCACCATCTGCAGAACTGAGTGAGAACATTCAAGCTGCATGAGATGGATCATCACGGGACACCATTAGGAACCTCTACAACTCCATGCAGAGACGTCTGGCATGTTGCTTTATGTCTCACAGGAGAATTTGAAAGCACGTTGAGCAGTTGGAAGAGTCGGAGAGGGGTCACGATGTAGGGCTCCGGGAAGCAGGGTGGTCTTATCGATGTACTGCAGATATTGTCATGGCTGTGGTTAGAAGGATTCACCAACAACATGAAGGGTCTGGGAGACCTACACCTTTTATGAATCTGACCCCCAGAGGGTCAAGAGGTCAATATCAAAGCTAATGTAACCCTTAGTCTCCCTACATCAACTAGTGGCACACAATTTCTCGCAGGTGGGACAAATTCTAATATAATTTAATGTTAATTATGGTATTTTAAAAAATAAACAAAAACACATATCTTACATTCTTTTTTAATAATTCCTTTTTCCATACTTACCCAAGCTTTTGGGTCCTGATTCATTTGTAACAGCATTTATACCTAAAAGTCCAGATTAAGGCCAGAATCAAGGTTTGAGTTTTCACTAAAGACGCACTTTACTACGTCCTGTCGCCACCACCTACACTGTAGAGGGGTGTGCATCAGCGTTTTGACAATATGAAAATCAGAATCTGAAATACTTTATGAATCACAAGGGAAATGGCAAATTCTTACAGCTCCATCCATCTATTTAATAATAATAATAATAATAATAATAATAATAACAATAACAATAACAATAATAATATAATAATAATAATAATAACAATAACAACAATAATATAATAATAATAATAATATAATAATAATAACAATAACAACAATAATATAATAATAATAATAATAATAATAATAATAATAATAATAATAATAATAATAATAATAATAATAATAATGATAATAATAATAATAATGACAATAATAATAATAATAACAATAACAACAATAATAATATAATAATAATAATAATAATAATAATAATAATAATAATAATAATAACAATAACAACAATAATATAATAATAATAATATAATAATAATAATAATAATAATAATAATAATAATAATAATAATAATAATGTAGTAATATAAAGAATAAATTCATTTAATACATGTTAAAATACAATGAGTTTAAGATAATAAATAAATATGAACACAGATTAAATTAATAAACAGTAAAATTAACAAATTCCACAAGTGAACCATAGTGATTTGTAGTGGTCACCCATTTAGGGAGGAGTTAACAGGTGTTGTGACAAATTCCGCCATCCTGTCAGTAACACAGGGAACTTAATGTGTTATTGTGTTATTTATAGGTTTGTATAAATGTTGGCAAACAGGCTGAATTACAACTGAATCGAGTGTCACATTCATCTGCGAATGTCGGTCAGAGATTAAAAAACAGCAATAAGACTGTTGCCATAACAATTACCAAATCATATATTGCATGACATTGATCCCCAGGTGCCCCATTTGTGCCACAGATCCATCCTGGCATGGCTGCCCCCTCAAGCATGACCCCCGAAGCCTTCGCAGCGCGGCAACCCAGCAGGGCCGAGGGTCACGTTTCACGCCGGACTCTTCGCCTGACCCCAGTCAGAACCGATCAGTCCCGCTCATCTGTTCCCACTGAACCACAAAGGCTTGCTTTAACACCACTGCAGCGATCTGGCGTTCACCTAAACTGTGGGAATAAGGTGTGCCTGTTAAGCGCACATCAATCATTTCCTATTACTCCTCTGTCTTCCCGGGAGTTGCCAATTTGATCCGGAATATAGAAAGAGTAGGAAGCAGCGAGGAAGACTGACAGCTTCCTCAACAATGAACCCTGACGTATCTGTTAGAGAAACATAAACATCGCGTGGAGCTGCGTGAGCGTTACCCTGCACAACACAGAGACTTCATCCTAAACGGAGACCATTTTCTCCTCCGCTTTCCCAAATTCCAAAAGCGATATAAACAACGTGTTGTGCACAGCATCACCCTGTCAAACACGTCTGACCCAAAACCTTCCGTCAAATAATCTTCTCAGCTGTACAGGAGGATAGCGATTCGTCTCTAAAGCTACCGTCGAACATTCCACAGGCCATAACCCTGCTGGAGACGTGGTGCCGATCGACCGCCACAGAAATTATTTATTTGTAATGATAGCTGCCATATTGCATCTCCCTCCTGCTCCCAGGAAAATTAATATTTCCTTTTCTGACAAATGCATCCATCAGCCGGGCAGACTGTATGGTAGACAGGGGCCTGGGGAACGCTGAAATGTTCTGATGATCCCTCTTCAATTTCCTGCAGGCCACGACCTCGGCTGACTCCCACTGCACACGGATGTGATGAATAGGCTGGGCCTCTGCTCTAGGTCACCCTTGCTATTACGCCAGAAGCTGGATTGACGCGAGCCTTTTGTGACGACTTAGTTACTGTGGACGCACACCGGGGAGTCACATTCGTGGGAACGGCTGCAGGGTCGATAATGAAGCTGCCAATTATACATGCCAACGTCTACCCAAAAACATTTTAGGCTGCATGTCCAAATATTTGTGGACACCTCTTGCATTCTGCTACTCTAAGCTGCACCCAAATCCTCACAGCAATGCTGCAACATCAAGCAGAAGCCATCCTGAGACAGTAGAGACAGTAACTCCAGCAAAAGCCGGAATAAACTCCCTTAATAACATTGATTTCAGAAGAAACAAGGAATGGCAAGGTGTCCCAATACTTATGTCCAAATATTGTATATGATCTGGAGGAATATACATGGAAAAGCCATAACATTATGACCGTCTCTGTGTTTCCACACTGTCCATTTTACACTTCTTACCATACAGGAGCTGTAGTTTGTCGTTCTGTTGTAGTTCATCTGTATCTCAGCATACTTTGTAAAACCCCTCATCTTGAATGGTCAGGACCCCAGAGGACCACCACAAACCAGACTGCAGAGGCGCTGACATGGTGGTGGTGTGTTAGTGTGTGTTGTGCTGGTACGAGTGGATCAGACACAGCAGTGCTGCTGGAGTGTTTAAACCCCTCAGTGTCACTGCTGGACTGAGAACGTCCTGTGGGCAGCGTCCTGTGGGCAGCGTCCTGTGAGCACTGATGAAGGACTAGAGGATGACCAGCACAAACTGTGCAGAAACAGATGAGCTTCTGTCTCTGACTTTACATCTACATCAACATATTCTCACCTTCGCCGCGATAGTCCCCCTGAGAGCTGAGCGCAGACAGCCTCTGCCTGGAGAACGGAGACCAGTCTTGACCGAAGGAACCGTGGTCCTGCCTGGGCCTCATGCGTGGGCTCAGCAGTGAGGAAGAGGAGCTGTCCGGCTTCATCCGCAGCACTGCCGCATATGACACGGGCCTGCCGGCGACCGATCTGCCGAGGTCTAGGAAAACAAACCCGAGAAGAACGGCGTGAGAACCAGATTCGTTCCGTTTTCAGAATCAAAAACAACACAGGCAGGAAAAAGACCATTTAGGTGGTTGTGGAGGTTCTTTATCTCAAACCAGTCCATCACTTGACCTGCGGCACCAAACGTAATACCAGGAATAATGTCTGAACGTGGAATCGTCTTCATTTTCATAGAGACAATGATTCAGCACAGTCACTCTAAATCATAATCTAAAGACATGAGATGTATAAATGTATATTCATGTATAAATATTTGTAAAATAATATGAGTGCAGTCCCCAAAAAGTCCACCAGGCAGAGTCGAGTTAAGTCATTAATTAATGAAGATCTATTTCCTGTTTGATATAATATCATCGTGATTTAATTATGTAATGAATGTCCAGAGGTCTGAAACAAACGTGTATCAAATATTTTGTTTAAAACGCTTAACCTCCCAGGACCTGGCGTCCACATGTGTGGCGTCCACACAAAAACCTGACTCTGTGTGGCACGCCACAGAAGAACATCATGCAGTTCCTTGAATTTCGGACCTTCTTGACTCAGCCAATCACAGCTCTGACTTTTCAGGACGGGGTGACCCAGATGTCCAAGTCCAAGGGGAAAAAAATGCTGCTATGTTCAGCCACAAAATAACCGTTTAGCACATCATCACTAATTGCGACTTCACTGTGTTCTAAGATACATATATGAAATATGAAAGTCCTCATATCTGGACATCATTTCTCAGAAACGACATCATTTAAAAAGCGAATTCTTTGTTTTTACACTAATCAGGTGCCAATTAGTCCAAACAGCAAAGAGAAATAAAAAATGCATGCCGTGCAAGAGGTCTTAGGAGGTTAAATGCTCCTCAGTAGCAATACAGTGTGGCCTACAGGCCTGTCATGATCATTTATATAATAATATAAAAAAAATGAACTTATAATAATTAGGAATAAATTCATAATAAAATAAAAATATCTAAAGTCAACTTTGTGGTTCAGTCATGTTAACGCTCTCTCCTCAAAAAACATCAAATAAATAAATTAAATAAAAGCGGGCAATATTAGAGTCAGTAATAAATATTGTACGATGTCACCCTATACTATTATAACGTGATTATCGCGACAGGCCTGATGGTTTGTGCTGCACATCGTGTCACACCTCGATCGAGACAAAGAAAGAATTCCACTTCCAAAAATGGAATGAACTCCGTCCCAGGCCAGAATTCTCCACTCTGACTCAGACACTCATTTTTCACTCTAACAATACATCGCTAATTATATTCCTATTGTGTTTATGTCAATCAGAGCGCCGACTGCATAATTACGACAAATCATCGCTATAAATTTTCCATTCGTGTTCGAGTCTCGTGCCAAAAGGAGGAGGAACCCACAGCATCGGACGTCTTAATTAGAAAGTCCATTAGCACCTGTTAAAATTCCCCATTTGCTCGGCCTTCCAATTATACGAACCCAAACAAGCACTGACTAAGCTCCAGAGCGCCGAGCTGCCAAAACACCCCAGATGCACCTCTGTGTAATGAGGAGAAAGTGCCGAACTGACAACGAGCAACGTTTCGTTCCGCGCATAGCAGAGAGTCTTTCACAGAAAAGGAGAGACGCAACCTCGGAAACCTCGGAAAACCTCTGAAAACTGCAGTCGCGAGGCATGCGGCTCTGTATTTGCAGACAGGCTTGAAGAAGAAGAAGAAGAAAAAAAAAAGAAAAAGAAAAAAAAGAGAAACAGCAGGCTGACATTTATAAGCTCCTAATTGAAGACAGTCTTATAATACTTGCAAAATATGACCTTTGCTATCCGGCACTTCCAGCCCAAAGCCACCAAAATGCAACGGGTGATTATTGGAACCCATTTCAGGCACAGAAGGAAGAGAAGAAAAGAGTTTCAACTGGAAGAAGAACTATCCGCAGAGTCCTTCCCTTCCTTTCAAGCTCTCCGGCTGGTTCGTGTGGGTGTTACGTCCCCGTTCAGACGTAGAGCTCAGAGGAGAATAAAGCTCTCAGAGGAGGACGAGAGACAAAGCCGTTCCAAACCCGGTAGACAGGTGTCTAGACGGCCGTCTCGTCCGACACCGACGCCAAACAATGTATCTATAAAAATATTCAAAAATGAGAGAACTATAGGCAGCATCCCGGCGTGATGGATAGGAAGACGAATGGATGGAGGCTCGGGTTAATGGATGATAGACAGACACGCGGGCAGGCAGAGGGGGAAGGAGAGAGGAATGATGAGAGGGAGGCACACGGGTAGACGTGCAGACAGACAAACACTGACAAATGACTTGAGCTGTTACAAGTTATATTCGGCGGTGCGGAGATCCCAGAGCTGTTTGTTTGGAGGTTTAAGAATCCTGAGCAGAGATCTGCCAGTCCCATTAAACTTTCATGAGGTGCCACCAACATCTCTAACCTTTCACATTGTGTCTACCTGTCTGATTACGCTCCTTCTCTCTGGCAGCCTGTTAAAGCATCGGGACGTCCGATACAGACGATATGGAGAAAAGTATTGGGACACCTACACCTTATTTTAAACCCACACTGCCGGTCCCCTTCAGCTTCAAGGGCTCTGAAGTGCTGCTGGAGTGCTTAAACACGGTGTCCACTCACTGTCCACTCTATTACACACCAGTCCTTCATCAGTGCCCACTCGACACTGTTGGCCGCTCTCAGTCCAGCAGTGACACGGAGAGGTTTAAACACTCCAGCAGCACTGCTGCATGTGATACACCGTTATTGCCACTGCAGTGCTGAGAATGGCCCACCACCCACATAATGCTCGGTGGTGGTCCCGTGGGGTCCTGACCATTGAACAGACGGACAACAGTTTGTAATTATGGAACGACAAAGTGCTCCTGTACGGTCAGTGGAGCTGATCAAGTGGACAATGAGTGGAGATGCAGGGAATGATGTTATGGTTGATTGGTGTAGCTCCATAAATGACCCCACTGTTGTTACAAAGCAAAGAACCACGATTCAGCGCAGCTCGGACGCCACATGGGTTCACTTCACACACACTCAAGCACGCGCGCACACACACACACACACACTGTACTGTACATACATGCACAAACACAGTCTGGTTTCTACTCTCTCTATCCTGCAACCAGATTACTGCACATGCTCGGGTGCTGTTTACGAGACAAAAACGAAATAAAATCCGGGAAAGGGAACTACTTGCTTTAAAGCGGAGCCATCAAAAGGCCCACGATGATTTGCTCTCTGAGGTGCGGGCTGTAAGCTTGTGCCTAGACTGCGCTGTCAGAAAACATTATCCTCAACGCACCCTTCTCTCAAAGCACAAAAGCTCAGAGGAAAGAAGGGAAAAAAACAACAAAAAAACAAGACAGCAGTATCCCGCCGAATTCCGAACTGCCCCGTGGCCTTTTCCACAGCTACTGTACACAAAAGATTTCAAACGGTTGGTGGTAAAAAAAACAATTTATTTCATTCCTTCATTTCATCTTTAAAGACTAAACAAGTGTTTTAAGTCGGGTAGGAATGAAGAGAGCTCGTGTGAAACGGTGCTACGCTCAACAATGCAAACTGTTCTCTCATTAGCTGAAGCCTTACATTCTCCACGTCTCCTTTAAAGCAGTGCGTGTGAAGCAGCTGAGATCGCCAGCTGATAAGACGGCATCGTGAGCATCTCCAACTGAACTGAATCTGACATAACTGCTGCAAATCTTAAAATAGGCCTAATTTTACATTTACGTGTGTTTTTATTCTTAAAGGCTGAGTTGAGAACGGAAGACTGGGGGGGTTTGATTAAGAGCTGGCAATGAAAACTTGAGGGCTGTAGAGGCGTTTATTTCTCTTCCCGCACGTTAAAGAGCACAGCATCACTGGAAATAGGTTCTTCCACACAGGGGCCTTTTCCACCAAAAGAACTCAGGTTCTTCAACTGCTTCCATTCAGGGTTATAAAAGCATATGTGCTTTTCTGCGAACCATCTCGCACTCGCACCAGTTTTAGTGGAACCGAGGTCACGTCCCACAATATGTCCTCAACAGAGGGCGCTGCACAGTGCCAGTGGAAAGAAGTGAGAAGACCATGAGCAAACAACCTGGGCAAGGATTGTTTGTCATCACTGATTCCAGCAAATTCTAAAAGAAAATAGCAGGACATGTCTGTGAGCTGAATCTCCAAAGGATGTGGGCCATGCAGCAGGACAACGACCGAAACCCACAAGGTGTTCTACCGAAGAATGCTTAAAGAAGAATAAAAGTCTGGGTGCCTTGTTTTTACACCCGTGACAAAGAGACCGAAGACTGAAGTGTGTCCCCAAATGTGTGTCCATGAAGTGCATCAGTGTCCTGATTCAACTGGACGTTGAAAATCAGTGAATTGGCTGTTATTGGTGGGAATCCTTTCGACAAAGCAGAACACGGAAGCGTTTATGAGCAGAAATGCACTGACGATAAAACCGTGGGGCTTAAAGAAGATATATATACGATGGAGCTGAACGGCTGAGGAATGAAGGTGACTTTAGTTGGCTCTTTTAAGTATATGTAGGTGCATCCGAGTCTATTAATGGCCAAAAGAGCTGTAATCTCCCTGGTTATGAGCTGTCGTGTGAAGGAGGGAAAGTAAAGAGAGCAGAAATGGACAGAAAGAGTGGAGACTTAGGTGAGCTGTAGATTTAGAGTACTGCCAAAAGAATAGGACAGATAATTCTATTGGAAACATGAAGTTGGCACTAATGCCAGGACTAAAGGGGTATAAAGCCCCCAGCTGTGTTTTGGGCTGTTTGCGCTGGGAGGATGGGGTTTTGGGATGGGTTGGGGAGTTGGGGATGAGGTGGGGTGGTGATGATCAAACATCCTTACCTCAATAAACATCTGGGCACTGAATACAATCAAAACCAAAAGATCTAGCAGAACGGCTTCTCTGGACAGCGAAAGCAGAATAAACTCTATTTAACAATGCAAATAATTTCTTCAGCTGAAATGATAATAGCTGTACATTTTCAAAAAAAGCTCCAATTTAACATGTTTTTATTCTTAAAAGCTGAGCTAAGAACAGGCGAAGACAGGGGTTTGATAAAGCACTGGGAATGAAAACCTGGGGGCTTTAGAGGTGTTTATTTCTCTCCGTGCGATAAGGCCTTATAAAATAGTACAGCACAACTGGAAATAATCATTTCACCTTCAGGGACTCGTCACAGCTCGGAAAATACTGCTGTCTGCGAAAGTAAAATAGGCAATTACTCCACTTATTTATAATTGCTCTAAACATTTCCTGCGCTTGCTTGCATACGCAAGGGAAACTTCAATGGAAAGGGGCCTTTACACACAACAAGAAAGATTACCGAGAATTCAGGTTTAAAGATATCCAATGGGTGACGGTTAATTGCCTATAAATCGCACACGGATGCCAATTAGTGTCTGACAGACACATTTTCATTTGGTGAAATAATCAGACAAAAGTACGGCAAAGACGGGGAAATGAAACGCAAGCAGGTGTTGCTTAAGCATCACTGGAGCAAAACACACGAACACATCTTCAAAACTGCTTCTCAGAACAGTTATAGAAGACAAACAATGCAATTAGAAAAACAGCCTACGTTCTAATGAAGGCATTCGGCTACTTTAAGCTGCACACCTTGCTGACACAGATGTGCAAATGCACACACAGCTTGTCTCGCCCCTGTAGAGAAGTACTGCCGACAGAATAGCACTCTGATAGATTGAGCTGTGGAGCAGTAGAACTGAGTTCTCTGGAATTATGGTGGTCCGAACAAATCTTTTGGGTTGATTTGGAGAGTTGGGGATTGAGTGGGGTGCTGATGGTCCAACATCCTGACCTCACTAATGCTCTTTTCTCCAAATGCAATCAAATCCTCACAAGATTTTGTTTGAAAATCTAGCATAAAGCCTTCCCTGAACAGTAGAGACAGTGACTCCAACAAAAGCAGGATGGACTCTTTTCAATACTCTTTATTTCAGAAGAAACAATGAATGAGCAGATGTCCCAATACTTATGACCTTTTGTCAGCTATCAGTGAATAATCCAGCTCGGAAAAATCGGAATAAAATCCCAGTTTAAATGCCATAGCAGCCATCCAGTGCACGTTCACTGCTCTGTCCACCTGGATGCAGATGGGGTCTCACCCCGACTGATCTGTGGAAGGGGGCGGGGCTTGTGACATCACAGTCATCACAGATATTTAAAAAGAAAAACAACAATAATAATAAAAATGACTACCCTAGGTTCTCTCCACAATAATATCTGTTTCGTATTAATAAAATGCAAATAATATTAATACTTTTCAAATTTCAAATCAATAAAAACACGTGAAACTACAAGAAACATCCCACAAATCTGCTCTAAAGGTTAAACTCCTACAGTAAACAGTGAAAATGGTATAATCACAGTAGTACACTGCTACACCTATAGCTACACTCGGCCCACAGCCTAGTACCAGTCTCACGCTACAGCTTGAATTATTATGTTTTATTGTTAAATAACAATCACAGCTGCACTGTTGGCTTAACTGGATTCTGTTGCTTGAGATGAAATAACGTCATCATGCTGCTCCTGTAATTGCAACGTTTCTACAACGTATTTGGAACAAGCGTGAACTCAAACCAACCCATTTTCACAAAAAGGACACACTCCCATTCTTTATGGAATGTATAAGTGTATATACTAGTAGATGCAAAAACATGATATGCTCATTTTTTTATGATCTTGTTTAAAATAGTTTCCGATGCACTGCCCAGACCAGAGCATGGGCCGGGCCCAGCTGTGGACAGCTGGAGCAGATAGCGGGTGCAGCCGTGCCACTACAGTTGCATTTCTCACTGAGACAGTTATTACACACAAAGCTCAAAAGTCATTAGCCAAACACAGAGGAATCAATGAAACTCTAAAATTGCCCACTGACATTATACCCAGCGTACTTGGCGCTCGCTGTCGCATTGCCATTAGGCTTTTTATCTTCTTTTTTTATCGCGTGCTTCATTGTCCAGAGTATTCCTCCACTCATCAGCTAAGAGAAAAAGACCCTCCTCTCCAGTGCTTCTGCCCTATTCAGTGAACTGGATATGCTCAAATTCCCACTGCACGTGACGTCCCTCTGCCTGTTTTATCAACACAACGCACCGCTCTCATTTCCCTCTCGTTCATATCTCGCCGGCGTCCACGATTCATATTTGCCCTCCGCGGCATTCATTTCCAAATGAGTCATATTGACTCCAATCCACCGGCACGAGCATTGTGCGTCTGGATAACGCAAAAGTGTTTATGGACTGCAGCTGGACAGGAGGCACTAATCAACATCACAGTAGGAGGGGGAGAAGAAAGGGATCTGGAGTGGCATCATGCTATCATTACTCTTCAGCTGAGGCACAGCTGTTGCTCGCTGGAAAAGGCTTGTTGCGGGTTCACAGAGAGGCTAGATCATGACAAATCCAGCCCATTATGAAGAGGGCACTCTTTTGTCTGTTCCAGCGCCTCGGCTGACAAGTCCAAGCACTTGTCAAACGCCGGCTTCATCTGATAAAGGCGCTGACCCCTGAACACCTCGCCAAGTTCCACTCCCTCTTTTCAGCCCTACAGGAAACAGTAACTGTCCGTTTAATATTCCACAGCTGTCTTAGGTTGGGCAGGTGGTGACAGAAGAGGAGGAGTATATAACATGGAGATCTGAGATTCCGAGATTCAGCTCTTCAGCTGACTTCCAGGCTCTCAAACGCTTTGAGGAGCGAAGAGAACCCTTAATTAGCCTTCATTTTCCACTCCAGAACCGAAACATTCAACAGGAACATTCAGGAACTTCATTCTGTTCCAAAAAGATTGGGAAGTTTGGAAGTAAGTCACACGATCAGTTACTGGACAAAAGTATTGGGACACCTGCTCATTCATCGTTGTTTCTGAAATCAAAGGTATTAAAAAGGCATTTGTTGGAGTAACTGTTTCTAGTGTCCAGGCAAGGTTTTCTACTAGATTTTGGAACATTGCTGTGAGGATTTGACTGCAATGAGTGAGGTCAGGATGTTGGATGATCCCCAGCCCAACTCATCTCCAATTACCCAACTCATCTCAAAAGAGGATCCATCATTCCAGAGAACATGGTTCTCCTGCTCCACAGCTCAATGCTGGGGGGTTTTATAGCCCCTCTGGAATTACGTTCATGTTTTTCTGCTCTTTATCAGAGAGTCCTAATGTATTGGCAATAAAGATGGGCAACATATTTTATGGCATAATGTCAAATTTTATCGTAAATGTACACAATACCAATATGCTTTTCTGAACACATCATGGAAACAAGGAGGTGGTCATAATGTTCTGGTTGACTGTAAACCAGTAAAGCAAATCAATTCCAGCAGACTGACAACATGCTGCTGTACAATGTATGTACAGTACTGAACCCATATAGAATAGAATAGAATAGAATAGAATAGAATAGAACTTTATTGATCCCTTGGGAGGGTTCCTTCAAGGGTGTTCTAAAACTTTTGACCAGTAGTGTATATGAGAAAGTAAATGTTCAGCTCAACTAAAACAATTCCAGTCTGTCTGAAGGTGTTTGAAATCGGAAAAAGCGACACCAGTGAGTTTCTGGAGATTCCCAGTGTGAATTCCAGGTCACACTGTAGCCTAAATCTAGAACCTGCCCAGGAAACCATATACCAAGATACCATATAGAGCAGGTCTGGTATCTTATTAGAATCATATAAGCTGGAATACGGCTGGAGACTGAATTATGAATAATAAACAAGATTTCAAATGACTGTTTCTGTTTGATCCAGTTAAACTCATTCTGTTTCAAATTTAGTTTAAAACGTTTGAACTATGAGCTTTTCATTTTTCGAAGTATCTACTGGGTGAATATAGTCGTCTCAGCCATTTTTGAACTTGGACTGCTTCATTAATTTGCTGAAACAAATTAAAACAACCCCTCACCCCCACAGAACCCAGCGGTTCTCTGACAACTTCACTGCCTCTCAGAAAAGCGATGCTTATTCCAGGAAGGAGTTTTGATCCATCTGCTGTGTGGATGGTGGTTTGTTCACATCAGCACCAGTAGCAGATATTAAACGTAATGCTGGATGTATTACACCTCGTTAAATAGACCCAGATTTAGCTGAACCAAAAAGTTCCTAAAACAGGTAGAAGAAACTTGCTTCTCACTCAGGGGACACCAACGCTGGCCCTGGCCATGGAAGTCCAAGGGGCACAGTAGGTGGAAAGTTGGACTAAATTTTAAATAGCTCTGTACTCCATATATAGCCCACTAAGAGACTTATGAAATTGCATTCAGCAGGGAATTGTGCAAACACAGCTGAATCCCAAAATACTTCCCTTTAGACGTATTATGCAGTACTTGGGTACAGGAGCCATTATTTATGGGTCTACATAGTGTCCAATGTAGGGAGTAGGGAGTCATTTGGGGTTCAGCCTTCTTCAGAAATGACTGCAGTAGAGCCTTTTTTCAATTTAATAAATAAATAAATAAATAAATAAATAAAAATAATAATAATAATAATAATAATAATAATAATAATTATTATTATTATTATTATATACTATATATCCACAAATGAAAATGAGTGAAAATGACTCCTCAAACCTCATGTTCTTAATAAAGGGTGTTGAGTTCATTAACATTTTATCCCATCATCTCACTGTAATGTTGCTAATTGTACCAGTTTGAAAAAGGAATCACTGTGGAAACACATTCCAAAAATAGTTGCATCCAGAAGGAACGTCGGCGGGTACGTTAGACATTGATTCAAGTCTCAAGCTCAGCTGTGAGTGACTTCCATTCTGACTCACGATGAAGTGTTGGAAGCTTCCTTTGCGAGTAAAGTTTGCCTTGGAGATGAGTTCAAAAGCAGTTGAAAGAGTTGAAGACAGCTCACACCGTTGAGGGAACTGGGTAGACCTATCAGACCTTTTGTTGGGATAGTATCATAGCATGCTGATGGTGAAGGCTTGCACCAGCGACATGAAGGATCTGGGAGACCTACACAAACCATGGTGAGGAAGAGCCAACAGACTCAGACCCAACAACCATGACTGTGGACATTCAGTGAGCAGTGATGTCCTCCGTGAGTCATCCTGTTAGTGCCAGCATGATTAGCAGATGGCCTAATGACGGAGAAGTACATGGATGCAGACGGTTACAATGACTGCCCTTAACACCATATCAACGTCAGAATGGCAGTGGGTCATCTTCAGTGACGAGTTCCACTTTTGTCTTGGTGGAGACAAATCTGTGTGTGGAGGCACAATGGTCAGTCCCAAAATCAACAAAATGTTGGCATGTCACATGTCCAGAAGGCCCGATGGACACCATTAGGAACCTCGACAGCTCCATACCACCGAACTGAGAGACACAACTTATGTATGTGTAGATCCATAAATATTGATCATATCAGTCTAAATATAATCATTTATTGCTCCTGATGAACTGATGTTCCTTCCCAATAACACTGCAATCCCACACTTCCTTCTGGGTAAAACTATGTTGACCAGAAGATAAGAAAACTGATGATGACTCTTCGGTTAGTGTACATAGTTGCCATGGGTGAAAAGGAAAACCATAAGAAAACCGATGTATGGCCATCCAGACTGTTTCGAAACTCTTCAAAATGTCTAGAAGAGTTGGCATGTTCGCTCGCAGTGCAGGGATCTTGGGTTCAAGTCCCCACCTGGTTGAAGTTTCAGTGCCTGCTGCAGTACTTCAGGTAGACTTCAGGTGAATGAAAACCTCGACTGCGATGCATGTCGGTAACAAAACAGAGAGGGCCAAGCACTGACTCCATATTACACGAATACACGCTCAGACCAACGATGATGTCTCAGAGTTACGTTTGTCAGAGTAGAACTGATTATGCCAGTGCCAAAGAAATGAGGTGCTAGATAAAAAACAGCTGTTCTGATAATCACCCAAAACTTCCTCAGTCTTCTTAAAGGACATCAGTGGTTGGTGGCTGGTGTGATGCAACAGATAACTCCACCACTGAGCCACCACACCATGTGGGACTCTGGGGTTCGATTCCCAGTCTGGGCAACTATGCTGTGCTACACCAATAAGTCATTGAGTAAGACTCCTCCTAACTCTACTCTGGTCCACCTCTGTAATACGAGTAACCTTGTCAGACAAATGCTGTAAATGGTAACCAGCAACTCCGGTGGCCCAAGTATTCCGCTCCCTCCCCGACTTTCTATATAATAAACTACAATTTATTTTCACTCGTGTCTTTGCCACTGGCAAAGTCTGTGTATATGTAATATTGATACTGTGTCTGTATACATGCAATATTGATACTGTTACGCAAGGTGTTCAGTGCTTGGTCCTATCCTTTTGATTCTCACATGCTTTGTAGTCATGGTTTCAATTTCTACGTCTATTCTGATAACATTTAAAAAAAAACATTCATGCTTTTGACACCAACATTCACAGCATTGAGCTGGCACTCTTATCTAGAACCCCTTAAACGGTTACTTGTATTACCCAGATGTGCCAACGTAGTGTTATGAGTCTTGTCCAACGACTTATTGGTCTAGTGTGACAGATTGTATGCAATAATCAAAGCTATTAAAAAAAAAATAAAATCAAATAATAAAATAAAATAAATCCTTCCTACTTTCCGTCCGTCTGTTTTGCTGTGACATTACGACGTGGATGAGTTTTAATTTCTTCAAAGTCGACACTGACAAAACCGAGCAACGCCTGGTTATGAGATACCCAGAGTTTGACATTCACGTAGATTGAGTATCTCTTAAATCCTCTCCTGTAGCTCGCAACCTTGGTGTCCTCTTTGATTCCACGCTATCATTTGAATCTCATATTAAAGCACTGGCTAAAAGCACTTCCTTTAATGTCTGTAATATCACCCGTCTGCATCCTTTACTAAAGAAAATTACTGCAACACCTGCACGTTCAAAATTCCACCGCTCATATTCGAGTTCCCTACAAAATTCTGCTCACAAAGGCCCTCCATCATCTTCACCGGCTTCCTATTTTATTTCATATTCAGCTCAAGGACCTTCTCTTGACATAAAAGGCTTTGATTGACCTGACGCCCCCTATTTTTCTGACTTTCTTTTCCCCTCTATGGTCTTCTGATGCTCTATACACTGGCCACTTTTCGGGGCAGATCCTTCATTATCATGAAGAATTTTTCCTCTCTTTCTCCTTTCCATCTATCAGAATCTGATCTTCCTTTTCTTCTGATGAAGTCTAGCTCAAAACCTTGTTCTTCCATCTTCTCCTAATGCCTCCCCCTGAAACAAGAATGCTGGATTGGTGAGCCACAGCGGTTTATGTTTGTTCACGTTTGTCTGGAAATGCAGTCAAATTCAGTAGGTTGAACTCTGGAAGGTCTCCCTGAGGATTTTACAGAAATTAAAAAAAAAAAATAAGTGAACCTCATCAAGTTAAACCTACTGCCAAAAAACTTCACATCAAATGGTGAGATCTAGTCCTATAATTGGTGTTAATAATCTTTTTGGAGGCAACATGAGGCAACATCTGCCTGGAAAAACACTTAGAACTTCAGAAGACCCGGAGTTCAATGAGGAACTTTGATCTGGATGAGAATAAGTCACGGGAGCCTCCACTGCAGAGAGAATTGATGCAGGACCCAATGTCTTCATTCCCCATTTTTCGAATAATGGAGATTATTACTCTCCTCTTTTATGTGGTTTGACCGGTGTGGTTTGACCAGTGTGCCACAGACAGATATTTAAAACATTCTAAGACGCATGATGGTGCATGTCACAGCTTCAGGGGTGCGATCTCCACTCTGGTTGCTGTCTGTGAGGACACCTCCCACCTCCCACCTGATACACAAGTGGTAGTTAAACTGGCCATGCTAAATTGCCCCAAGGTATCAGTGTATGAGTAAGTGGTTGTGTCTGGTGCCCTATCCAGGGGGTATTCCTGTCTTGCACAGGGACACTGAGCTGGATCCAGACCCTCCACAACCTTGAACAGGGTGAAGTGGACAAGATGGACGGATAGATGGATTCAAAGATTAGAATTAGGGCTGGGTACTGCTATTGATTTTCCCAATTACTGCAATTCCCATTCACAAGGTCCCAAAACGACCTTTATAGAACCCTTTTCAAAACTGAATCTGAAGAACCCCTATGTAACAATATGTTAAAAAGTGTCACCTTGGACTTGGAGCACAACTGAGGCAGGCATGCAAACTTTCCTTTGGCGAGTTCTAGAAACGGTTGACGGAGTCCAGCCTGTACCTGACTGTACCGATGCCATCCCTCCATGGCCCTGGGTGCAGCAAATTAATTAGAATAACATCAGTTGGTGAGCCGTTGGTGGGAGCTCAAGTGTGGGGACATGATTAGCCACTGGCTGCAAGATTAATGGAGACCTTCAGAGTGAGATTATATTGACTGAGGCTGATTATGCTGGAGACCATTTATTCAATAGCATATCATTAGGAATGGGGGAATCCATACATCATATGCAAACCCTCCTCGCCGAGCTGATAACTCACTAAACCCTGTCTTTGTCCTGAGCCTCCGTGCACGTAGATGAATTCATATGAGACCTGTCTAATATAATGTACCTGTTCCATCCGAAGCCTCTCCTTGCACAGAGCAGCTCAGATTAAACTTGGTCTTTGGAATTACATGGCGCAAGGACAGAGCACGCGTAAGGCTGCGTGATGTGAACTCCAATTAGAACCGTAATATTTTCCGCTGGAAAACTAAACGATATGATGAAACGATTTTTCTGTAGACTGTACGGCTTTGTGGCACCAAGTTTTAATATAAAAATACATTTTAATATATTCAATGTAAATATTTTATATTGATGGAGGAAGGTGTCCTATTGGGTGGCTTCCTAATAGGCCACCCAATAGGAACCACACCCGTTGGCTTGATCACGCCGGGACCTCCAGCTCACGCTGGATCAGTTTGCAGCTGAGTGTGAAGCAACTGGAATGAGAACCAGCACGAAATCGGAGACCATGGTAGTCAGTTGGAAAAGGGTGGAATGCCCTCTCCGGGTTGGGAATGAGCTCCTGCCTCAAGTATCTCGGATTTTGTTCACGAGTAAGGGAAAGATGGAGCGGGAGGTTGACAGGTGGATCGGAGCAGCGTCTGAGCCGGTCTGTTGTGGTAAAGAGGGAGCTGAGCCAAAAGGCAAGGTTCCCAATTTATTGGTCAATGTACATTGTGACTCTCACCCATGACCCCAAGCTTTGGGTAGTGACCCAAACAACGAGATCCTGAGCACAAGAGGCTGAAATGAGCTTTCTCGCAGGGTTGCTGAAGTTCAGTCACCCGGGAGGGGCTCAGAGTAAAGTCGCGGTTCCTCCACGTCGAGAGAAGCCAGCTGAGGTGGTTCAAGCATCTGGATTGGATGCCCTTGGTCGCCTCCCTTGTGAGGTGTTCTTGTCATGTCTAACTGGGAGGAGGCCCTGGGGAAGATCCAAGACACCATGGAGAGATGATATTTATATCATCTCAATTTATATACTTAATTTATAATTATTTATAATTACAAATATACAAAATCCTACTATTAGAGCAACACAATTATTATTAGCTATGTATTTTTTAAATACACAAGACATTTTCATTTCTATCAGACTGAACTGAATATTTTACAATATTTCTTGAACCCTCAGAACCCAAGATCTGCACTTTGTGGGCAGTTACATTCAGATTTCTAAGCTCATCACTGTGTAATGAATTATTACTCATCACTCATCACTGTGTACACACTCAGCCTGCATACAGACTCTGACTGATCAGAGAGAGGGGGCGGGGCTGATGCTCAACCTGCATACAGACTCTGACTGATCAGAGAGAGGGGGCGGGGCTGATGCTCAGCCTGCATACAGACTCTGACTGATCAGAGAGAGGGGGCGGGGCTGACGCTCAACCTGCCTACAGACTCTGACTGATCAGAGAGAGGGGGCGGGGCTGATGATGTCACTGACCCATTCAGTGTTTAAATTTCAGAATAAAAGTCTTTAGATGATAATACTGACACATACAAAAGTCATGCATTTTTAACTCAACTGTTTTCTATAATAATTTAATAATTATAATTTAAATCATACAAAACAAAACAAAAAAAAAAAAACAAATATCTTATAATACTTTTCAATTTGTTTTGGCAAATTAAAGTAGGTCAAACAACGGCAGCAGCTTGAAAAGAGGTGAAAGCATGCACATCATCACCCTCCTAATGTTGGGAGCATCCTAACAGGGTTGGAAAAATAGCACTTTCAAATTGGGATGGAAATAAAATCTCTAATTTAAGGTTTTCTTTGTTACAGTCCACCTGGAATAATTGGGCACAAGGCAGGAATACCCCCTGGACAGGGCGCCAATTTATCATAGGGTACCACACACCCTCTCCCACCCTGGTGGGCAACTTACCTACCATGTGTATTTTTGGGAGACAGGACAAAAACCGAGTACCTGGAGGAAACCTGCTTGGACTCCCTGCAGCGAGACCTGGCGCACATCTTCAAAAGCCGTGAAGCCATTTACCTTCTCCTCACATCCCAAACCATCTATAAAAGTAGCTTACGTAATCCGTGTGAAGCGTGCATTTGGTCTGGTGTCAAAACACCCAAAATAACTGGAATAAATAAGTAAATATGGGACATATCTGACAGAGCGTGGTTTGACGGAGTAGATTTTGAGGTTACGTAACCAGCAGTGGCAAACCAAACGTCAATCCAGATCTTTAGCTTTTCTTATGATTTTTATTCCCGAGCAGGTCTGGAGGTGTGCACTGCATGGTAATGCACTAGCCTCCTCTGCCATGGCCGGTGCATGCACAGTAAACGCCGGTTCTGGGCGCATGACTCCGTTGCCCTTGGTGAAAATGATTTCATGCATCACTTAAACCGAACCACACATCTATATTCCATCTAGCGTACATCTAATATTTAAGCTAGGACACACAGAATGACTTACAATCTGCCGTTTGACTGGGATGCAGTTCTGGGATCAAGGCTTTGAATATCAGGAATATTGTGAAGCGCCACAAACATATACACACACACGGTGGCATGCAAAAGTTTAGGCACCCCAGTCAAAATATCTGTTGCTGTGAATAATTGAGTAAAGCATGACGTGATCTGATTCCTAAAGCCGAACTGAGGGCCATGGCCAAACCTTCAGCCTGCACATCTTGAGGGAGTCGATTGTGGATTTTGGAGGTATTTTTTTTATGTTTTCCATTAGATTTTCTGAATTTCGTGGTGAACACACAGGAAAGTTTACTCCTGGTGATTTATAAGGCCCTGTGATGCCTCCCTCTGCTGCACTCATGAATGGGCCATTTGGCTCATCTCCTCAGTGTATGATTTAAACTGTATTTTGTCTCTGAAAAGTAAGACTAACATAAATTAACACTAATTAATTTTTGATTTATGCAGTGGTGGGAAAAAAAGTGGTAGTAGTGAAAACCTGTCCAGTGTTCGGTTAATGTTTTATGAAGATTAAATATGTCAATAGGTTTCCAGCACAAAGCTGCGAGCTCAACTCATTGAATCATATTTAATCATTCATCTTTTAGGGCAGGAAAGTATCATATGAACGACTTTATATTGAAGAAAAATTCAGTTAATAAAGAAAATCAACATAATTTAAATAAATTATTATTGTTTGGGGGTTTTTTTGGGTCTAAAGGGCAAGTTTTATTTAATTTATGCGGTGTTGAAAAAAAAGTGGCAAAATAAAGCTATTTTTTTTCATTTAAAAAAAAAAAATTATATATTCATAAATTACAAGTGAATTTATATTTAGAAATTAAACAAATTTTATTTTCCTCTTTTTCTGTGTGGTTTGACCTATATTTAATATCCCATGCATTGCTTTAGGGAAGCCTACTGGCTGTTTACTGTAACAGTACCTGGAGACAGTGGGCTTCCTGCTCTTCCACTATGTGCAGAACAACACACTGATACTACTCTCCGCGATCCTTCGCCCCAAATCGGAATCCGAAACAGCTGTAATATTCATTTTAAGGTGATTGAGAACATTATAGTAACAAAAACAGGAAGTCAGTGGTTACCTGGTGTGCATCAAAAGCACCGGTAGTACGAGATCACTGCTGCAGCACTAGTACGAACAACAGGAAGGGAAGATTTGAGCAAATTTGCAGCAACAGATGGCTCTCTCCGTCTCTGCCCCCGTGCTGTGCGCTCAGCAGGCCCCCTTCATTAACACTAATTTCTCATAACAATATAAGCTCTGATCACAAACATGAACCGGCATCATCTGCATACTGCACTTCTTCTGTCTCCTCACCCACAGACCCACACAGAACCCCCGCTCGCCTTCTGTCAGGGGACCCATAGATACTCACTTATGATTGTAATTCCAGTCAGACTCAAAACAGTGCTTCTGATATGTGGAAGCAATAACTGGCATAAGCAGCAACAATTTTTCTACTGTTATGGAAGTGCTCTTCCATAACACGAGAGACTGAAATGGCAGCATTTTTTATATATATATATATATATATATAGTATAACTAATATGTGCATTTTTATTTATATTCTTTTTTACTAAATGAGCATTAAAAACATCAGATTTCTGATGCACTGCTGCAATCTCATCTCATATTATATATTATTGCTCATCTTTGACCCCTACTAATGCATTCATAATTACCGTATTTTCCAGACTATAAGCCACTACGTTTTTTCCACGCTTTAAACCATGGGCTAATATTTAGGCGCAGCTTTTTATTCTTATATA
Organism: Acestrorhynchus altus; assembly: GCA_034509495.1. Classification (NCBI taxonomy): domain Eukaryota; kingdom Metazoa; phylum Chordata; class Actinopteri; order Characiformes; family Acestrorhynchidae; genus Acestrorhynchus; species Acestrorhynchus altus. The sequence goes on from CM067508.1 coordinate 4,260,954, forward strand.
TGTTATTTTCCAGGTTTTTATTTATTTATTTATTTATTTTTTAACTTTGCGGATGCGGCTTAGATTCCGGTGCAGCTTATAGTCCAGAAAATACGGTAATCGTTCATCTTTTGCAGAAGTAAAGCAACATAATATCAATACACAAAGGCACAAAATGCAAAGTATAATACTTAAAGCAATAGCTATAGATACAGTTTACACAGAGGGGGCACGATAGAGATGGAGGGGATATAAATAAACACACAACTGAAGAAATGAAGTTTAAACACTTTTTCTTGTGAGGAAATGATTAAACCATCATAAGAGAGGACTTTGGAGGAGGCTGTCTAATGCCTCTCACATTAGTTTGACATTAGTCTTGATTGTTGAAAAGAGTGAGATCCAAAGAGCTCTGTGAGGCCTTCAGAAAGAAGGTTATAGATGCAGATGAGTCCAAGAAGGGATTAACAAAGATCTCAAAGCTATTAGAAATCAGCCCTTCGACTGTAGTTTACAAGTGGAGAACATTTAAAACGACTGCCAACGTTTCCAGATGAGGCCTTCCAAGCAAGTTCAGCTCAAGAGCAGAACCAAAAGATGTGTAAAGAAGATCCAACAGGGCCTACAGGTATTTCTCACCACAGTTGAAGTCAAAGTGCTGCTTTGCACCATCAGAAAGAGACCAAACCAAACCAAAGTTTGATTTTTATGGGAGATGATCAGGGAGGAATCCCTTGCTGTCAAAACACATCAGGGCAAGACGAAAGTTCCCCGGAGAACATCTAGACATGAGAAGATCTTCTGCGACAATGTGTTTCTCGATGTCAGTGAATGGAAGATTGTTATAAGAAACCTCTAATTGACATTTTTTTCATATCAGCTATTAGAGCAAAAGCTTTTTCCTCACAAAAAAAATATTTCTATTAATTACATTTTGCAAATTATAAGTTTAAATATCATAAAAACAAAAAGTATTTTAGGGGATTTTCTATTTTTCCCCACTATATTTTTCACATCATATATCACCATTCAAATAAAATATATTGGGATATGATTTTTTGTCCATATTGCCCAGCCCTAAGTTTGATTACACTACACTGTTGTTAGACACCCTTTATAGAGCATCACAGTACAAACCAGTCTTACTGAACATGCTCGTTATCTCAAAGTGAAGCTCAGTATTTACCCATTTCGGCAGACTTCCTAAGTTGGAGATCTGAATGATGGCACTCAGAGGCTTCCTAATCTCCTGGGGTTTCCTGTAGATATTTGATGTCTAGATATACACGGTCGTATGCTAATTCAATTGGACGCAGATACACACCTAGAGATGGATTTGACATTTAATTTGCAGTTTCACTATATTATTAATGTAGCATGAAATTGTTGATGTTTGACGGATGGATTTGAAATCCAAATCAATTTGGTCATCGGATAAAGCTGCTGCTGTAAAGCCCCCTCGCCAACATGAACCACGTGGGTGCAATGTGGGTTCAATGGGAAGGGAACCGGATGAAACTGGTGAACCAAGGCCCTGACGAGGCCTTATGCACCTTCATTGATTTGCTCTGGGATACATCAGTGAAGACAGGAGAGCTTTACAGGAGAACTCTATCTGGGCAGTTTGAGCGAGTGGGATTGAAGGCAAAGCGGAGAGAATGCGGTTGGCAGTCACAGGGGGAACAGAGTGGAGGTGAAAATCGAGCAGGTTAGGATAACGAAAGTGCACATAAGGAAGGAATATACAGTGCAGGAGGACTTTACGACTGAAACCTGGATATGTTTTAAATCATTTCTCTTGTAAGACATCCTTATAACACCACTCTGTCCAACGTCAAACGTTCTTCAACAAAACCTCACAGATTTAAACTTCAATAGATAGAGTAATTAATTAATTTTATTTATATGCTACAGGTCTGAGCCTTTTATGTAACTAGAAATATTATTATTATTATTATTGATAATGCCTTTAATTTTTTTAGCCAGTTGTTTGAAAGGACTATAAAAAAGACTTCCCTTCTTTTGATTAGATTGACAAGGATATTTATTTACAACACTCACATTCAGTAAAAACTGAATATTTTTCATTATTATTATTATTATTATTATTATTATTATTATTATTATTGATTACTTGCTAAAAGCTGATTTTGACATGAATATCATGCCTGTAGGTAACTGTTATAAAGGTTATAAATTAATAATTGATACAGTATCATGGACAATAATATCACAATACTCAAGTGAATCAATATTTTCTTACATCCCTAAATAAGAAGTGAAGCACTAGAAATGTCTCTGAACTTTGACAAAGCATTAATATTTTATCATCTATGGTTTGGATTTGCAACATATATAAAACCCTGAATATATAGGATCACATAAAGGAATTTACACAGCTATAGAATTTCACAGTGAGATACATATTTCAGAATGAATCTCTGGGGTCTGTGTGTACTGCACTCATAAAAAGACTGATACCACGATTTTAAAAACTGTAAATGACTACAATATTTTATTACTTTATTAAAGACAATGTGCATTTGAAGAACTGACAAAGACATCGGAGGTAGACGTACGAACGGAGGTTTTGGAGTTTTTAATTCTAAAGAAATGAACAGGATAGAAAAACCAGCAGACTGACGTGAAACAGATAAACAAACATATACAGTCACAAAACAAAGGACTGACCAAGGGGTCTGACATACACCGACAGCATTACACACACCTGGAACTGGATAACCAATGGGGAGTGTTAATAATGAGACACAGGCGGGAACGGGAGGACGAGACAGGAGGACAGCGGAGTAACACTGATGCTTTTTCACTTTTGTAAAAATTTCATCATAACAAAGTCCATTTTTACAGCGTCGTTAAAACCTAAACCTAAACATCTCACTTACAGCCACAAAAGCGGTGTTGTCCAAAAGGACGGACCCCACGGTTTGTCTTTCACTCTTTTTGAACCTCATCTCTCGGCTTTAGATCACATCCTGTCTTCTACTATGAAGTTATGGTTTCAGACGACGGCTGTAACACATTCTGATCACTGGTCTGTTTGCACTCTGCATTCTGCTGCTCAGTGCGGGATAATTGACGCTATAATTCACCTAAACATTAGCTCAGCTGTGTAGAAATTAGCCTCACATGACCGCATTCACTTAAGGGTAGGAAATTGATGAATCTTGCTGCTGGATCTGGCAAGTCATTCATACTCTTGCCCACCTTGTCCTGAGCTCGGCAAAAGAACCTGGCAAAAATTAATTTGAATGATGATCTAATAAAGTCAATTTGGGATATTATCTTTTGCATAAGAGCCTGTAATGAATTCTAATCTCCATGCAGCTCGGCGCCGGGCAGAGTCCCTTCTGTAGGTGGGATGAGTATGCAGCGTGAGGAAGAGCAGCAGAATAAATCACCGCTTCTCTTCACTTTGATTGCAGTAAACGTCACCTCGATTTCCAGGAGGCTGGATCACCTGGACTTATGGAACCACCCAGCTGTCACAAACCAGCTTTTAGGCCACGGCAGAGAGTATTTATATGCTCCAGTAAAACAAGCCACTGCTTCCATAGGCAACGATGACCGGAACCACCACAATTCTAGACTTAGCCATGGTCAAAATATGTGTTTTTGATTTTCTATGTGTAAATACTAACATTATATATATATATATATATATATATATATATATATATAATATATATATATATATATATAAAACCTAATATAATATAATATATATTATTTATAACAATATAGAGAAATAAACATAAACTTTATTATATATATATATATATATATATATATATATATATATATATAACAAAGTTTATTTATATTGTGTTCTTTATAACCAAGTAGTTGCCACAAAGCAGCTTGAAATCCGTGTCCAAGCCTATCTAATAATACAGTGCTTATTATATTTACACATTTTTTGTCTTAAATGATTAAATAAACAGAAATTATGCTTCCAGAATTAATAAGTGTCTGTCCGTAGATGATATGACTTACTTTCGGTTTGAAAATCAATGACCGATAAATAAACCAGGATTCTTTATATGTAATGTTGTATCGTAAATAAATAAATAAATAAAATTAAACTCATTATTATATTCAGCTGATTGTGTACTTATGATAACATGTTCAATGGACCATGTTTGCACACTGGATTATAAACACCTAATTATGAGCAATTATGGAGGCCAATGCCAGGCACAGGTTATTAAGCATGACAGACGATACACTAGGAATTGATCTGTAATTTGCGATATGAAAACAGGACTCATTGGAAGTGGTTTCATATGCTTCTAAAATCACAATATCAATCCTAGCAGATCGACCGGGCTCCGATTTTGAAACGATCACCGAAAATGTTGTCACTGACAGAGATGTCAAAGAAATGTCTGTCTTTGTAATCCATAAAGAAGCTGATTGAGTGTCTGAACTGGGCGGTAACAGTGTTAGACAGGAATCACTCTATATTTAAGCCAGCCTGTTATCAGCGGCCCAGACAGAACAAAAACATGCCCGGTTCCTCAGGTAGACACCGTCAACATGTGAACAGCAGACAATGAGGAAGCGGCTGACGTGTGGCTCCACCACTGGACCTTCTCTCTCCTGCTTCTTTCATTAGAGCTGTGGCGAGAGTCTGACGTGTGGGCGAGGAACAGCTATGCTGCCAACATTCCACCGAGTCCCACTTTGCTGCTTCTGTGTCCACATCTGTGAAGGTGACACACGAGTCCCTACCAGGGTTCAATCGCAGTGTGAATATGGGAAATAAAATAAATAAATAAATACAAAAATGGTGAAATGATATCAGGACAATCATTGAATCATCGATCATCATCTGTTATCATATGATTACAGTTTTCTTTTGCAAAAATAATTATAGATGATATAACAAACGTACAGAAGCCTATTTTTTTAATTTTGTTTTATTTATCAATTACATGCAGTGAATGATGTGTATGTTACCATGATTACTAACTCAATTTCAAAGTGTTCATAAAAACAACATATCGTCTGTTCAATATTGTGCTACACCTTATCATCGAGTATCAGCAGGTGTCCGGACTAGTAATGATGATATAAACCTTTTAGAAAATAGCTTTTACTGAACAATATCAAACTGTGTTTATAATTAATGAGCAGTTATGTTATGACATGGATACTGTTAGGAACAAAAAACATGCTTTAGAGAGAGACAGAAAGCGTATGAGCGTTTGTTCAGGAATTTAACTCAAAAATGACATTTTATATTCATTACATTAAAGTGATTTATTTCATTTATTTTTAAATGAATTATTATTTTGTTAATTTCTAATTAATTTAGTTAGGTTTCTGATTTCGCAATTATAAATGACAATCTACATAAAAATGTATGAAATATGTCATAATATTCTAATTTTCTGAGATGCACTAGTGTACTGTTCCCCTCATAGTTCACCGACCAGGAATGGGCTGTAAATAAGGCTTACAAGAAGATTCCCGAAGCTCTGTGATTTTATAATAACTGAAGGAATCTAACAAATAAAAGTGTATGGTTATTTATTGAATAATAATAATAATAATAATAATAATCATCATCATCATCATCATCATCATCATCATCATCAAATATTTGTACTGCAGTGTTAGTGCAGCAGCTACGGACCTCGTCCAAAATAGCTAGAGCAACCTTAGTCACTTCACTGCTTTAAGAAGTGATAGGACAGGCAGAGGTAATAAAACTGAGGGGTGGGGCCCCTTGTGGGGAATGAAGGAACTGCAACTGTAAAAATAAAAACTTTAATTTCACTCTCTCAACTACAGAGGAATCAGGAAGGACGAGGGGAGAGTAACGGTCTGTGGCGCCACCTAGCAAAACTAATCCCTTTTGCGGGGTTGTCTTGATGTTGCCTCTCTGGTGCACCTGTCACTTTCATTTATAACATCAAGTAATCATTAATTGCACATCTCTAATCACTAAAAGCCCACGTTCACAATGCCTGAACCTAATTGTGGGTGGTGCTCTCAATTATACATGTGCAGGTTTTACTTTGGCATCCGTTTCGGAAGAGCGGCCAGAGATGGAGATACGGAGAGTTGGGCGAAAAGCACGGCCTCGCTGAAATAAACAATCAGTGCCAGCGCTGTCAGCCACAAACAACTATCCTCCCTGCCACGGATTGGCTAGATCAAAAATCAATGTGGAGAAATTGAGTCAGCAAAAACAAATTAACTGTACCAGCCACTCAGCTCCTCCGTAAAGCGGGTCCAGCAAGTCAAGCGCTTTGAGAAATCAGCAAACTCGCAGTCAGCACCTTATGGTGTCTTATGCACACATACAGTTGAGCTTCAAAAGGAGGGAAGAGTGTGTGTGAGCTACGAAAGGTCCGTCGCGAACGGCCCACGGTTTCACGAGGTATTAAGAGGAGGCGTTTGGTTTACATGCTCCAAATGATCTTATTATCAACAGTCATTTATTTATTTACTTACTTGCTTTTCATGAAATTTTGTCATCGATCAAATTACTTTAGTACTTTACAGATACACCAATCGGCCTTAACATTAACACCACCTCCGTGTTACACACATTGTCCATTTTATCGGCTCCACTGACCACACAGGAGCACTTTGTAGTTCTATAATTGCAGACTGAAGTCCATCGGTTTCTCTGAATCCTTTATTCTCCTCCTTTCACTCACAGGATCCCCGCAGTGCTCTCATGTGGCTGTATCATTGAGTCCTTCTTAACACTGCAATGATACTGTGTTAGTGTGTGTTGCACTGGAACAAGATGATCACACACAGAACTGCTGCTGGAGTTTTTAAACACTTCATTGTCACTGCTGGACTAAGAACAATCCTAGGTGCTCCTATATAGTAAACAGGGATAATAAAATGAACAATGAGTACAGAAACAAGGTGTTTCTAATGTTATGGCTGATTGTTGTATAACACTGTCAGCCCCTCTGCACTGAATTTACACTGACCAGCCAAAAGATTAAAACCACCTGCCTAATATTCCGTAGGGCCCACCAAGACAGCTGTGATCCATCAAGGTATGGACTCCACAAGATCTCAGAAGGTGTCCTGTGGTATCTAGAACACCATAGCACAGATCCTTTAAGAGTTATTAAGCCACCACGGGGTAGGGGGGCAAAAGACTCCCTGTTAACATCATGACACTGGACACTGCACCATATATGGGCTTGTGAGGTTGACCCTAAAAAATGTGTTGTGGTCCAATGAGTCATTGTCCCAGTTGTTCAGGGCTCATATTAGAATTTGTGTGTGGTCAAACCCTATGAAGCTATGGACTCCAGTTGTCAAAAAGGTACTATAGCATGGGTTGGATCAACTGGTGTGTCTAAATGCACCATTGACTAGTGCCACTATGTTTCACTGCTTGGTGACCATATCCGATGGGATATGGGAACAATGGAACAATTCCATGTGCTTCTAGCACCTGTGTTTTTGTTTTGGTCTTGTCTCCGCCCATTCCCATCTGTGTCCTTTAGGTAACCATGTCCCATTTGTAATCATGTCCCAGCCTGTTAAATGTTCTCATGTACAGGGCTTGGACAATGAAACTAAAACACCTGTCATTGTATTGTGGGAGGTTTCATGTCTAAATTGGAGCAGCCTGGTGGCCAATCTTCATTAATTGCACCAGTAAGAGCAGAGTGTGAAGGTTCAATTAGCAGATAAGAGCACAGTTCAAAATATTGCAATACACACAACATTATGGGGGACATACCAGAGTTCAAAAGAGGACACATTGTTGGTGCACGTCTTGCTGACACATCTGTGACCAAGACAGCAAGTCTTTGTGATGTATCAAGAGCCACGGTATCCAGGGTAACGTCAGCACCACCAAGAAGAACCAACCACATCCAACAGGATTAACTGTGGACGCAAGAGGAAGCTGTCTGAAAGGGATGTTGGGGTTCTAACCCGGATTATATACACAAAATGTCCTTCCCAAGACGAATGGACGCTGTATTGGCCGCAAAAGGAGGACCTAGTTCACCATAATAATCAATTATTGTGGTCTAAAACCAGGTGTTTCAGTTTCATTGTCCAACCCCTGTGTGCTTCCTTGCGTCAGTCTGGTGTCGTGAGTCTACTGTTTTGTTATCTGGTATGTTACGCTCTCTTGTGATCCTGTTGTCTAATATTGTGTGTGTGTACATCAATAAAACCCGGGTGAGTACTTCCACTTCATCCTTCGTTTGTTCAGCACCCAACGTTCCTGACACAAATCAAGTTATCAACTCAAGTTTCATTGTCGCATCACATTACGCAGGTGTAAGGGTGAGTGAAAAGACTTGGGTGAAGGTTTCTGCTCCTGCAGTGAGTAAAGTGCAGGTGAGATGAGTTGTGATTGGCTGTGGACTGGAATACTGGGCTACTGACTGTTTAGCAGCCTGGTGGCCTGGAGGAAGAAGCTGTCTCTGAACCGGCAGCTTCAGGTCCCCATGCTTCAGTAAATCCTACTAATGGACACCTTTGAGAACAAGTACCACCCCTTCAAACAACTACAGCATCTGAGATCTTTTCCACAATGTTATCCTGCCATTATTAGATCCACACATCCATTCTTCAACCAAAGCAGCTCACGTATAAACAGTGGCTCGAATCGAATCCACATCGTATCGGATACGCTGTTTCTAGCTCCTTCGGAGAGGCACAAACATCTTTTATTGTCATCGCTTAGTGCCCGCAGTGAGGAAGATGGGTAGATCTTGTGGATCAGAAAAGAAAGTTCATTTGATTGCATTCCTGCATGAAATGAAGTCATTATTTATGTCAAACCAGCTGCGTGTTCCTGTTCTGCTCATGGTCTCCCTTCTATTATCTAACACGGCTGATTTGAACTCATCTTTAATGATTCTTCTCGCCGTCGCAGGAGGGAAAACATCCTGTTTAGCATTGTACAGCCGTGGGTTTGACAGTGAATTGAAAAATGTCCCCTGGGTGGACAGAATTGGTGGGTAAAGGTTAGGTCCAGGCCTGCGGGCTGGGCATCCAGGAGAAATGTATTATTAATAAGTAAAGAAACTCTGCTAACAGACTGTTATCAAAACATACATTTTACAAAACAGGATCATATCAGTATAAAGGAACTGGTTCCAGTAAAGGAGAAACATGGACACATTTAGAAGCATCTCTAGACAGCGTCCAACTGTGACACCGTAATTGCATATTATGACTATTTGTGAATTACGTCTATCTCGGCAGCGTACTGCGCGCGGTAAATAAATGAAAATAAATTCACTCCCGAGCAAATCATATAAAACATTCAGGCATAAAGTCGATATGAAACGGGGCCGTGTCAGTTAAACATTCGGTCTTACTGCTTGACAAAATGAAATTAAAATTCAGCAGCTGTCAGAACACAACGATTTATGCCAACTTCAACATTTTTCACAACATAAAAGTATATAATAATGTAATGAAACTTCAGGGAAAGTTCTACCAGGAGACTCGAATGCTACACCTCCTTTACTCAACTAATAACCGGCCCACACTGGTTACACCGTCCTTTAGCTGCTTTACGGATGCTGCCCTTTCATACTCCCCTCCTTCCTCACCATCACCACAGGTTTGGTCCTGCCGGTGGTCCGGGGGATTGGATCCACCCCTGCCGCTCATACTCTGCAGGATCTGAAGCGTTTCACACATTTCCCAGGTGGTTTGGATTGTTTTTACACATGGAAAAGACCAAGCACTGCAAAATGCATCACAACAAACCATTTCTCGGCCTATCGGTCAGACCTGTCGTACTACAGAACGTAACTACAGGAAGAAGGTGGTGTCCATTCAGGTCAAACATGCCCACAACACCTGAGAGTTGAGTCGGATCAAGGTCGGATCACGTTCTCGCCACAAACAAACCGTTCCAGAGTATGATGGACCAGACTGGACCAAGACAACCTGTTCTAAAGGGTCCCAGTGCCTTTATTGGTCTGCATCCGAGTGTGATTACTGGTTTCTCATCTTTCCAATCGAACCAAGTGTTAAAGCTTTTGGTTTGAAGAGGATCTGAGAGGGACCAGAGGTTTGGAGACCTGCTCCAAAGATGGGGCCAATGCCAAAAAGCTTTGGGGAGATGGATGCTCCTCTGCGTCTTATGGTAGAAATATTTGTTTTATATATATATATATATAAACAAAAATAAAAAAATATATATTTATTTATTTTAAATGGGTTATTTGTGCATTCTGTGTACTTTATTACCCTGAATATATTTTATTTTGAGAAATATTATTAATGCATTAATATATGGCCTGAGAATATTATTGTGCAGCTTTGATAAATGATCTTATTATACATTAAGTTTGGACTTTTTGCTTCTTTTTTATTATTATTGTTGTTTTCGTTGTTTGTTTGGACCCAATACTGGATTTCAGGTACTGGTTCTGGTTCAAATGTGGACAATACCCAATCCTAGTTGATTATTCATTCTTTCATTTATCTTCTTATCCACCGTGTCCCGTTGATGGTCACGGTGGGTAGCCAGAATCATGGAGTGCACAGCAAGAATACCCCCTTTGCCAGGGACAGGTACCACACACGTGCTGTCTCTCATGCCTAGGGGACGTTTAGGATGCATTTTTGGGCGGTGGACGGAAACCAGCGTCCTCTGAGGAAACACCGAACTCCTTACAGGATCGAACCCCGCAACACCAGGCTCTTGGAGGTATGTGCCAGTGTGCTGCCCCACATCTGACTGACACTGACTTTTACTCAGCCCACCTCACAAGCCACGTTCGACCAGATAGCAGTGTCCATCGCCGCTGGTGGCCAGCTGGGTAATTTCTCGCAATGACTGATGATTTGAGGGAGTCGTTCCTACATTACCTGCTCGGCACAGCAGGTGGTTCGCGCTTCAAGGATTCTGTGCTGGGTGGAAATGGCACTGCGTGAGAAGAAATACCCAGGACAGGAAATCATACGGTGATGAGTCGCTCAGGAGCTGACAGTGACTGAGCTGGCGAACATCAGTAAGGTGACACAATGTGTGGGATGAAGACAAATACAAGAATAACAGGTAATTGCCTGAAAGCACTTTGTGAAAGGTGTCATCATTAGCACATGAAATGCCAAACTCTTTTGTGAGAGCAACTAATACTGAAGCTATTTGTTTGGCCTTAACACTCCATTTCCCTCAATGGACCTGCCAGTGGCAATCTGACTGAAACGTTTAGAAATTGATCATCACCTCCCTGAAAGTCCCAGACCTGCACTGCCTACACGCTCTCTCGCTCGCTCGCTCGCTCACCCTCCATTCATTTTCACCCCTTCCTGTCTCTTGGCAAAGATACCTTCATGCCAAGCCTTTTTTCTCAGCGAATCTATGTGATCGGTTACGAGTGGGACGGATAATAAGCCGAGAGTATTTACTGACTACAATCAACAGACACTTTCCGAACAAATTCGCCGATTGCTTGGCTAATGTGTATAATCCACACAGATCTATACAGACAAACGACTTCTCTGAAATCAGTTCTGAAATTGCGTGAGAAGCCCAAACCCTCTGTTCTCGCGCCTTCTGGCCAAGAAAGATTCATTTGCGATGATAAATAATGTTTATTGCAGTTTCATAAACCTAATCCCTACACGAGTTGCCCTCTTCATTTCGCGCATCTAATGTGTTATCAGAAGGAGAGCTTCATGCCAACTTCATTACCATTGCATTACTTCTGCTCCTCAACAAAGACCAACAAACAAACATCCACCGAGAAAACCGCAGATACCTCGTCTCCCAAACAGAAGCGGGAGTGAAGCGTCTGAGGCTCGGTCTGCAGCTCATTTCTGCTGATGGTTCACCTCGTTCCACATCTTGGCCTGCAGGCTTATAAGCAGATTTTGCCATAATAATCAAGGATCCTTTGGTGCTTAAAGCAACAGGACGGTAGAGGATCACGCATTTTAGGGCCTGAGATTAACCTTTAAACCTTTTGTGGATTATAAATTAAAGCATTTATAGTGACACGTGCCAGATGTTACTTCCAGAAGATATAGTGGATACTCAAACCAGCCATTAGGGGTGTAGGTTGTGCACTTCTGGTGCCGGTCCCAAGCCCGGATAGCTGGTGAGGGTTGCGTCAGGAAGGGCATCCGGCGTGAAACTTGTGCCAAACCTATAATGCGGATCATAAATATGATGATCCGCTGTGGCCACCCCTAAAGGGAGCAGCCGAAAGAAGAAGAAGAAGATGTAGTGGACACTCAAACGTCCCTACATAAGCTGTGAATATTAACAACATGTAGATGTTTCATGAATTTGATTCAACTTTTCCTTCACGCCTACTTTTCCGTTTGCCTTTTTGCAAACCCTTGCATAGACGCTTACCATCATTATCAGTGCAGCGGAGCATTTACAGCTTAAACCGCCTGAAAATAATATTTAAACAATGTATTCAATTAAAGTGAAAAAGCTACATGAACTAACAATAGAATCTACAATAGAATCAGCTCAGATTAACCAGAAAAAAAGAACAACATTCAATAATAAAGGTGAACATTTTAAATGAATCAAAATATAGTATAAAAAAAATATATATGATTCCTTTAAATATTATAATTCATCACTGTGTGTTGAAATCATATTAACTGAAATCTTATTTTTTTTGATTAATTTAAAATGTTCATCTTTATTATTAAATGCTCTTTTTTTCTCGTTAATCTGAGCTGATTCTATTTTATGTAGCTCTTTCACTTTCGTTTAACTTAATACAGTCAGTTTAAATTTTCTTTTCAGTCCGTTTAAGCTGTAACTGCTCAGCTGCTCTGATAAAGACGGTAACCCACTTTGTATTTACCAGAGTGAATATAAACGTTTGTTTGTTTGTTTGTTTGTTTGTTTGTTTGCAAATATAAATACCATTAATTACACAATAAAGTCCTGAATCATGGCTGGAGAGAACTTGACTTTGCTGAAACCAGTAACAGACCAGTGAAAATAGATAAATAGTAATAAAAAAAATGTAAATAAACATATAATGACAAAAAACCTTATTGTACCAGCAATCACTGACATACAGGCTACATTTCTATTCACAAACACACCAGTTCGACAGGGAGCAGAGTGGCGCAGGCTGGTCTTGACAGTAATTACAGCAGGTCGGCCGCCTCAGTAAGAGATGCTTTCGGCTTTTTTTGGGATCATTCGGAAAACAGCTCAGAGTCCATATGAGCCTCAGAGTTCCTGAATAATAGAGGTTTGGTATAAGCCTACCTCGTCCCTGCGCTAAAGAGCAGAAGAACAGCTCACTGCAGGACACACTGTGCGCAAAGGCAAACTGTGTATCATAGAACGGTCTTCGCTTGTACTTTGTCATCACTTTCAACAGGAAACGGTGGTGCTTGAGAGCTGGTGATGCCTTCAGAATCGTCTACGTGTCTGCAGAAATCTGAGCTAACGCTCAGAAAAGGAGGGATATTATCTCATATTACAAATCTGTGAGTAGCAAGTATGAGCAAAAGTATGTGAACCCAATGGCGGCCATATTTTTAAGCACCATCGTTCCATCCCCAGGCCTGTGCGTGCTTTGTTAAACCCCCTCCCCAGGAAATAAATAAATAAACAAAACAACTGTGGGGGACCCCCACCCCCCCTACAAACACACACACACACATTGAAATGGACACAGCAGTTTTGGGGGACCACCCTCCCCCTTTGAAACAGGAAAAAAAAAGACCCTAGGCCTTGTCCTAATGTCCCAATCCTAACCCCTAAAGGTTCAAATACATTGGATACTTTAAATAAATGTGATATTTTTATCTCATTTGTTTGATTAGGATTTACAGCCATTCATGGATTAGAAGAAGATTCCATTCAAGTATAACTGACATAAAAATATAATAAAAAAATAATAAAAGACATGAGAAAATGAGCATAGACACATACAGCCATGCAATGTCTACAGAAAGACACTGGCAGTAAAATGTGCTGTGCTCTTATCTTTCATCACGTCACTGTCATAAGATGCCACCTTTCATCAAAGGTCTGCTCTCCTATCACCCCCCCCCCACCACCAACACCACCACCTAAAAATAAGTGCTACAGGAGCAACAACAGCCCAACCCTGATTTGATCGTCAAGCTTCCAGAATTGAACGCTGAGCAACGGAACAAGAAAATATTGTCTGTTTTTGGCTGCAGCCCTACCGCCTTCCGAACTGCCCCAGGTAGAAACATCAGTGCAATAAATGGTTGTGTGAGCTGCGCAGGTTGTCTTTTCAAAGACAAAGTAGCTGCACACCAGCTTAAATCACTGCGTGCAATGCCAAGTCCAAGGCCGATGCCACTGGAGTCCACTGCAGTGGAAACACACTTACTGGAATGATGCATCGGGAAGAATTACACACCAGTCCGTGTTTGATAGCTCAAATACAAAGCTCAACCACGTTTGGTGGAGGAGGGATAATGGTCCAAAGCTGACTTCTGAGTTCCACTGAGGAACCCTCAATGCTGCAGCCTCGAATGACATTCTTGACAACTGGGAGAGTCCAACGTTACGGGGACAGCTTGGAAACAGACAGAAAGACAAATACACAATATGGGCAAAAGTATTGGGACACCCGCTCACTCACTGTTTCTTCTGAAATCAAGGGTATTAAAAAGAGTTGATCCTGCTTTTGTAGGAGTAAGTGTCTCTACTGTTCAGAGAAGGCTTTCTACTAGATTCTGGAGCATTCGGACTACCAACACCCCTACCGCACCATCTGCAGAACTGAGGGAGAACATTCAAGCATGGGATGGATCATCACAGACACCATTAGGAACCTCTACAACTCCATGCAGAGACGTCTGGCATGTTGCATTGAACCAGACTCACTGCGACTATATTTTTAATGTAATTATGTTATTTGTTCCCCACAAATAACGTGACTTTTATTTGGGACTTTTATCTTCTTTGTTGCACTGATTCATTATCACATGGAAAGCAGCTCAGATATCCAGCTGGAATTTCACTCTTTATTCACTGTTGACTCAATGCTGTTACTGAGAGCTTGTTTCATTTTGATCATTTCATTTCTGAATGCAAACTGCACTCAAATTTCAAAATTGATATTTCATATAGAATATTTTGTTCTGACACATTTTCCTGAGGAGTTGTGCTTCCATATTGTGTATTTAAAGGTAAAGCTGCCAGAAGAAATCTGTAGGTTGGCTATTCCTAACAGGACCGTATCAGAAAATGCTCCCAGGAGAAGAATATGCAGGATGTTTGGAGCCCAGATCACAATATGAGGGTAAAAAACAAGATAAGACATTGATTTTGTGATTACAAGCGACTAAGGCCGGTATGGTCGAATTGTAAACTGCCCCTGAGTAAGAACTCATTATCAGGAAAAACATAAAAAACATTGTGTGTCAGCGCACGAGCAGCTTACTACATCCATGAGCTGCTACATAATATATAATGACGGAACACCGGCTTCGCTTGTTCAGCTCCGTTCCCACACAGGAGCTGGAAAGCAGCTTTGAAACAAACACCTTTTGACTCACTTTATGAATTGTGCAGTTACTGGGACACGAGCCGTGCGAGATCATGCATGATGTGGATCCTTCAGGCCCTTGTATGTCCTGAATAAACAATGTGAACGACTGCAGCAGAAGTAGTCTATGTCAGAATACGGGAACTGTATCCATACGTATGCAGACAGCCGTGGTAAAACTTTGGGAGCCGTGCTGTTGTCTTGTTTGCCAAACCGCGGAGGGGAGAGCTGTGTGCACGGAGGGGTCTCTCTGCACTCGTTTCCTACATCAGGGGTTCTTAACCTGGGGGTCGCGATGTACTTTTGGGGGGTCGTGAATGTGACACTAAGACGTTTTGTCAGTTAAATGTGCGATGAATCAGATTTAAGCGCTAAACGTTTTCACTCTGTATCACTCTCAGTCTTGATGGAGTGTCTCGCATGAAGGACATGTCTTGGCAAACCACTGTTTCTTAAAATAGAACATTTTTAGAACGTTTTGTTCACTGAATCAAACTGACTCCCTCGCCGTTCTGCTCGGCACTTCGATCTGAATCTTGATTCAGGTTCATGCACATTGTGGCTCGGCACGTCATCCAGGCTGGATTAAAATGGAGCGTTGTTTAGAAGGTTCAATTGGAAGTGGGGACGCAAAAACTCCCGAGTTCAGAACAGAAGAAAAAAACAAAGAAAGTGAGAAAATAGGATGAAAAGGAGATATTGGAATATTTTCCGAGTTATTGATAGCGTTTTTTTCCCGGGGGGGGTAGGGGGGTCGCCAAATTTACTGGAGCCCAAAAGGGGGTCGCACAGTGAAAAAGGTTGAGAACCTCTGTCCTACATGATAGATGTTGTGGTCTGCTCAAAGACTCAATGTAAAGAAGCACCTCAAACCCACAAAACATTGTAATGCGTCTGAATGAGCCTGACACGGGCCTTCCCAAAAAGCCCGGAATGCCGACCGCACTTCAGTAACCTGTGAGCCGGGAGCTGCGAGAGTCGTACACGCGTTATTTAGTGCCTTCTGCAGACTGCCTGTGCATGCATTTATTTTCCTGCATGTAAGCACACAGCAGAAAGTAATGGCTGTTGAGTCTAGCTCTCTCTGGTGTATCATCAGCATGGAGTATCTCTCTGTCTTTCTCACTCTCCCTTTCTCATCCACTGGTCCGTTATATAGCTCTCCCTGACTCAGCGCCACTTCAGTGGCAGCCAGCAGATCACTGTAATACAAAACAAATGGTGCCTTGGCAGTGCCAGCTGTTTAGGATGTCGCGGACCGATACTGTAATTCTGCGAACACGGACTCATTAACTTTATATACCTAAACGATCTGCATTGGAATTTAAAACACCTCAAAGCATCTCCGTGATTCGACTGTCTTTCACAAAGGCACAGAACAGCGGCTGGAAATGACCCACAGTCAGGACATAAAAGCAGCCCGTTTTGAAAGTTCCTCTTGAAGCCCATCCCAGTTCCACCAGCAGGCTGAAGCAATCGACCGTGTGTGTGCTTGCCATTTTTAATCAGACACTTGGCATTTCACTGGAGCACCTTGGACACAAATACAGGACGCTGCCCACAGGACGCTGTCGGCTGGATATTTCTGGTGGGTGGACTGTTCTCAGTCCAGCAGTGACACCGAGGGGTTTAAACACTCCAGCAACACTGCTGTGTCTGATCCACTCGTACCAGCACAACACACACTAACACACCACCACCACGTCGGGGTGACTGCAGTGCTGGGAATGAACCACCACCACAAGAAAGGCAAATGACTTGTTTACCTTTGAGTTAACGATTGTATTGCCTAGTGCTTGACTGTAGTCATACTGATTAAACAGCGTTTTAACATTGTTACAAACAGAGGCGATGTTTTCAAAACCCTTGATTTCAGAAGGGATCATTAAATATTTTTGTCCATACAGTGTAGACGACATATAAGGTTCAGTGCAAGCCCGTAAATACATTTTTGATTGTGTGTGTGAGTGTGTGTGTGTGAGAGAGAAATAAACATATAAAAAATATATTTTTTTTTCTTTTTCCTGTTTTCATCACTGCAATTCGGTCTCGCAGTCAGATTCAATCATAAATGTTGACCCCTTTGCAAATCGCGGCTGGCTTGGCATGCCGGCGGGTGGGAGGGGCTTTCCTGTGAGACAGGAGGAATGGCACTGTGTACAGGCCCTTGTTGGCAGGAGGTCAGCCATGCTGATTGTCCAGCGGGTGAAAAGCTCTTGATTTTGGCCCCTTAGGAATCCAGCACTAAGCGTTCCTCGACACGGCCCACAAACCGCTTGCTGCCGTTTCACTGAACCCAAACACACTCACACGACTGTTTATGACTGTGTTTATGGCTTGAGAAGGGCACCTTTGAAAACACACTTCTAAAACCAGAAGACTAAAAACACACCATGATGCACTGAGTAATTCTGGTGAAGTATTGATCAATTTATAACGAATGTGTTCATTTTTCAGCTCATTTTTAACGAAATGTAAAATGTTTATTTCATGCAAAACGTCTTGCTGTCTTTTTCGAATAAAAAACTAAACAAAATAAATAAAACACAGACAAATTAAGTTTGATAAACTGTGGGGACAATAGACATCCTGAGAAGCAGGATGTCCAAAAACTGAGCAGAAGGCAACCCAACAGGAACAAAGTCTTACTAATTCAGACGCCTCTGCATGGAGTTGTAGAGGTTCCTAATGGTGTCCTGTGATGATCCATCTCATGAAGCTTGAATGTTCTCACTCAGTTCTGCAGATGGTGTGGTAGGGGTGGAAGTGTTGATAGAGCGTCCAATAGCATCCCACACATTTTCAATCAGGGACAGGTCTGGAGATGGGACTGACCTCTTCCCGGGTCATACTGCTCGCCATCGACAGCCAGAGTCTGAGGCCAAAATTGGCCATTCTCTGTCTGGGTGGGTAGAGGACGCTCTCTCTCCATATTACACCCGGGGGGATGCTGGCCAAAACAGGCATCTGTTAGCCGTTGTATCAAAGCTGGGGATTCGGTGCCGTTCCAGCAGGTTGGTTGCCCAGAAATGATGCAATGGCGACAGTGACCGACTTCACTGTATCTGAGGAGACATGCTTGACTTCAAAACCCTAATATCAGTAGCATTGTACGTGATGGGGGAGAGTCCTAATGGGGCTGGGGAACTGACACACACATTGAGATAAAAATTCTACAGCCAAGTCTCTCTCTCTCTCTCTCTCTCTCGTTCTCTCTCTCCCTCTATTAAGATGTTTATTCAGATGTAGACGAGCCTGGAGGAAGAAGACCTCCTGCAGAGCAGCAGCTCATTTTAGCTACATTAACCACTAAAGGAAGGGTTGAAACTGGAATGCCCAGCAGATGAGATCTGACAGAGTGTGCTAATATACTGTACATTAGTTACCAAACAGACACTGTGTACACTTTCATTTGTTTGTTTTTCAACTATAATTTGAAAAAAATATATATAAATAAATAAATATAAATATATATATATATATATATATATATATATATATATATATATATATATATATATATATATATATATATATTATTAAATTTAATATTTTATTTTAAATATTATATATTTTTTTCATATATATTACAATTATTACAGCAATAGATCAAATATATATAAAATAAAGATTTATTTATTTATTTTAGTCTGTTTCAGAAGAGGACAGCATCCTGATTCAAATGATAAAGTCTCCTCTTCTACAGCTGTGGTTTTGACTGAAAACTCTGAATCTACACTTCTAAAACATGTTCTCTCTTTCCTTCAATAAGTTACGAGTGAGAAATAATTCATACTGAACCCCACAATGTTTGTTATCGCTCCTGATACAGGCTCCAGAGCGAGGCTGCAGATGAATAGTCATAGAATTCGGTTAACGCCACACTGTCACTGTCAGGGACACAGTCCGAGGAATTAATGACATGAGCAGCTGACTGTGGAGCTTATAAAGAAAATTCAATGACGCATTCCAAAACAGGGTGTTATTCAGGGGACAGCTTGGGAATGCCCACACCTGTATAAGTTGGCAGAATATTCTGCTGTGATTGAGGCTGAACTCCTGCCAGCATGCTCGTGGCAATGAGACGTGAATGAGGTATGATAGTGAGTCCCAGATGGATGAGACATTCCATTTCAATGTTGTTTGGGCATTTTACATTCCTCAATCCACAGTGTCTTATGTGTGCTGGGAATAGAGTCATAGAACCAGTTCTGGACAAATTGGGCCTCACGGCATGGTGCATTATGGTGCATTATCCTACTGGAATATCCAATCAACGGGCTACATGAAGTCCTTGATGATGGTCCATGCAAATGTACCCCAAGCACCCATCAATGATGTGTGGACCAGTTCCATGAGAACACACCCACAACCACACAGAAGTACCACCAGCCTGCATAGCACATTGTTGGAAGGGTCCTGCACCACAGCTCAAAACGATTAATACACTGACTCATTAGACCATGCTACATGTTGACAGTCCTCTGGTGTCCAGTTAGTGACCTCACAAGCCCGAGTGAGACACTGTGTCCACTGTCATGGTTAATTCAATGACACTCTAGGAAGCTAAAGAACACTGCACTGAGCTGCGGAATATCCATGTGGGGCTTCTGCATTGACATGGACTTATCTGCTCACACACACGTATTACTGGCGTGCCCTCGGGGATGTTTAATGTCCACACAACTTCGGAAATTGAATGTCTATCCATCTGGCACCAACCATTATGCATTATGAATCTTGACCATTCACATCGCATTGCCATGAACACTGGTCAGTGTTCAGCCTCGCTCACAAGACAACACCTGCCCCCCACAAACCTTCCTTCCCTTGTTTTGGGTGTTGTTGGATTTCTCTTTGTAAGCCCACAGTCAGCTACTCATGTCTTTTAATTCTTAAGACAGTGCTGTGGTCCTAGGTCGTGCTTTTCCGTCCACAGCCTGAGAGAGCAATCTTGGCTATGCCATCTCTGGGTGGGTAGATGGCACCTCCTCCCCACAGATGGCGCTTTCCTCCAGCTGCCCAGCAGTGATGCATTGTTCGTATCAAAGGAGGCATGTGCTTGTCTTCACCCTCCTAGAGGTCAGGATCATCAGCCCTAACGGGGTTGGGTAACTGGCGCGTCCAACTTAGAGGGGTAAAATACATTCTTGTACAACCAAATTTAAACTTTCAACCTCACTCACCAAAGAACAGCTCACATCTTATTCCCCTGTGACAACACCACTACATCATCAGTGTATATACCGCTATTTACAACATCAACACCGTTTCCAGCATCAGCGGTTTATGAACAAACCTGCAGTGTCCAGAGCGAGTGCTATCAGTGCAAATGACCCCAGGGTTTATTGTAACAGATGGAGGGGCTGTAGTAACAGTCAGAACATGTAAACAACTACAATTACATCAAAGCATTTCTGCTATTTTTGGCAAAATAAATATAATTAGTAATTCAAGGCAGTGTGGGAAAGCAAACAGCACATTATACCTCATAAAGGCAGGGCATTTCTAATAAGTCTGTGGATTAAAAAAACCCAAACAATGCAGGGATTCGGAACTTTACTCTTGTTTTTCTCGGGGAGGCAGCTGGGCGCTGTGTTCCAGCCGACCTTGTCGCGTGGAGGCTGTAGTTCAGCCTGGCTGGACCTCACTGTGAGTTGTTCTCATGCATACTTTGACTTTCACAACATAAACGCAATGTGGAAGAAGTTTGAGGGACTGTGAGCGCCGTTCTGAAAGCTCCAGTCTGTGTCTCTTCACGTAATCAATGTCGATGTCGATCTGATCTTGGGTCTTGTTTTTCAGTTATCTATAGAGTTCATATGTGCCGTCATGGAAAAGTGAATGCGAGCAGAATGTACAAGCATCTGGATGTTTGATCTTGCTATAACAATATTGAGAGCGGTAAGACGTAAGCAATGATGTACGGCGTGTTGTGGACTACAGAAGGCCCGGAGGACATGCTGACACCATGCATATCTGTCCTGGTCATCTCCTGTCTCGTCAGTGGTTTGTTTATCTCCCCTCCTGCTTCTGAGCACGACCTGTCTCCACCCACTCCCAGCTGTGTCTCATTTCTAGCCCTGCCCCAGTCATGATTATGTGGTCCTATGTTCTCCATGTATAAAAGAGCCCTCGTCCCAATCAGCTGGGTTCAGTCTTCTTGTCTTCTTGTCTATATCTCTCAGATATTGTGTGTTGTTTGTATTGTTGATCTAGTCGGTGTGTTTCGTTCCTAGGTTTGGTTTGTTTTGGGTTTGTATTTAATTAAACCCTCAACCCGGTAGTTCTTCTGCTTCCCTGTCTCATCAGTTCAGATGTGTTCACCATTCTCTGGCACTAGCAGAGCTTTGGCATCATCATTCGTGCCTCTATGATCTTTCGTACAAGCTTGCCATAACAGACGGGCACTTGAAAATCGTTCACAAGACACAGCTGGTGTCCTTGCCCTGGAAGTTTCATTTAGTTGTGGTGTTTTGATCCTTTCGCATTCAGTGTCCAAATTGCATCTCCTATCTCTCTCTCTCTCTCTCTCTCTCTCTCTCTCCATCTCAGGATGAAGCAGCGGCACTTTAAGGGGTAGGTCATGAATGTAAACTTTCCATGCTGTTCATGTCTTTGGGTGACAGCAGTGGCCTGGTTGTTAGGGAACCAGCCTTGTTATTGGATGGAAGGACGTGGCTAAAGTGCCTTTTAGCAAAGCCCTTAACTCCCCAGCTGCTCCCTGGGCACTGTAGCTAGGGCTGCCCACCACGCCAGGCACGTGTGCTCATTACCCCTTGAGCGTGAATTCACTAGTGCATATGTGTGTGTATCACTTCATGGATGGGATCAATGCGGAGGATGAATTGCCCCGTGTGCAGCACAGTGGGTCTAATTGTATAACATATATATATAATTATATATTTCATAATCATGATACCCATCATACACACTGGCATGATTAACCAGTTTACTTTTAAAAGTACACCAAGTGGACTATATTTCTGTCTGTGTGTACAATGCAGGTCCCACCTTACCTTTGCCATGACAATCAATGAGGGCATGAAGGCCTAGTGAAGGTCAACAGGGCCGATTGACCGCTGAATGACATTGTAATCCACCAACCACAACAAATTCATTTTCAAATTTTCAAAACTCCTTTATTGGCTAATCTGAGAGTGTGCCAAAATTCTCTTCCTGTTTGCTATTTTTACTGGCCCAGCATTGGGACATGGGACAGCATTAGTCTGGAGCCCGTCAATGTAGAAATGATTGCAATAAATCCTAATACTGACCAATGACCAATTTTGCCACTGATGTAATGACAATATTTGAGCATAATAATGCAATTATACCACTTTAAAGAGTAATAGGCTTAATATTCAGACATTGGAATTTGAGTATTTTA
Organism: Acestrorhynchus altus; assembly: GCA_034509495.1. Taxonomy (NCBI): domain Eukaryota; kingdom Metazoa; phylum Chordata; class Actinopteri; order Characiformes; family Acestrorhynchidae; genus Acestrorhynchus; species Acestrorhynchus altus. Next base: position 4,283,823 of record CM067508.1, read on the forward strand.
ACATAAAATATCCTAAACAAACGTCCATTATCAAAATCAACATTCCGGCTTCACAGTAATGGACTCTCACGTGCTAGAGAAAAATCTATTGGGTGATAAGACGGGCATTAAATATTTAGGTTCTACTTTTCACAGCTGGGGAAATATAAGCTATCGTAACACTCAGCACTGCCAACACATGGATGTCCTTCAAATCTTGATGTCCGTTGTCTGAGACTAGAGTGGAAGTGTACCAGTCTATATTGGAAGGTGGCAAGAAAGAGGCCAAGAAGAAGCACAAACCCAAACAACAGGAATGGCTGAACAACGAAAAGGTAAATGTTCTACAAAATCAACGTAGATGTCAGCAGACATGTTCTGTGTCCACATTCGACAAGTGTCTCTGAGCCAACCATGTGGAAGCATATCTTCCAGCAGGAATTGACAAAAATCACCCCAATAAAATTACAGTGTGCAGAACATCTCAAGAAAAGCATGCTGTAGGTACGACCCGTAGGCTGCTGGTAGCCGCCGAAACACACTGCCTCCGTCAGCTCAGCTGGAGCAAAGGCAGGCAGATGAGGAACGAACCTTGGTGGTTTTATGGGTCATATGATTCGGTCAAGAGAATCAATAGGCCAAAAAGCTTAAGACTTCAAGAGACAAATCAGTCGACTACAGTTAAACTCTGCGAGAGTGGACACTAGTGTGTCGGCTTCTGCCGATGATTTTTCTCCTCAGACGATATGCCAAAAGTCTGTCAGATACACGTTTTATTTATTCATTGTTGACTGTGTTTGTAGCAAACCTTGACAAATACTAAATCAATTAACCTTTAGGACTCTAGGACAAATGTGTGGGATGTTTTTGTAGTTAGACGTACGTTTAAAAAGTATTTATAGGAGATCACATGACATGCTATTTTCAGGAGATCCTAGATTATTCAGATTTGTCTTTATTAGAGATGAAAAATGAACAAACAAGATATTTGTAAGAATTTGACCCCTTTTTTTACGTATAAGGATCCATTTCAGAAATCCTGTTAGAAATTGATGATCCATCTGAAAATCCCAGACTTTTGATGGCTTATTTGTATTGGTTAGATTGATAATTATATTTCAATAAAGTCTTCTTCTTCTTCTTCTTTTGGCTGCTCCCTTTACGGGTCACCACAGCGGTATCCTCTGCCTCCTCTACTGTTACAACCTGACAGTAATCAATATAAAATAAAAAAGAAACAACCTGAATGTCCTGTAATTTTTGTTATTTATGTATGTACCAGTATTGTCCATTCTCAGGACTTTTATTCTGAAATGTGAAAACTGTGTGAGCAAAGAAGATCAAACAGCCATTTCCCTCTATAACCCCATATATGGTCCAGTGACATCAGCCGCCCCTCTCTCTGATCAGTCAGAGTCTGTATGCAGGTTGAGCATCAGCCCCGCCCCCTCTCTCTGATCAGTCAGAGTCTGTATGGAGGTTGAGCATCAGCCCCGCCCCCTCTCTCTGATCAATCAGAGTCTGTATGCAGGAGTGACATCAGCCCGCCCCTCTCTCTCCTGATCAGTCAGAGTCTGTATGCAGGTGAGCATCAGCCCCGCCCCCTCTCTCTGATCAATCAAAGATCTGTATGCAGGTTGAGCATCAGCCCAGCCCCTCTCTCCTGATCAGTCAGAGTCTCTGTATGCAGGTTGAGAATCAGCCGCCCCTCTCTGATCAGTCAGAGTCTGTATGCAGGTTGAGAATCAGCCCCGCCCCCTCTCTCTGATCAGTCAGAGTCTGTATGGAGGTTGAGCATCAGCCCCGCCCCCTCTCTCTGATCAGTCAGAGTCTGTATGGAGGTTGAGCATGTCACATGGACAGAGCGTTGAAAAAAAGAGTGAATTTTAGCTGTTTTCACGCTGGATTATTGTTATGGAATATCAATAAATGCTTATTTTTGGCTCCAATATTGTAGGGTGTTCAGATGGTTATTAGCTTAGGTTGTACATTTAGCAAGAATACTGTATCCATGGCATTACAAATAGTGCACTGATGGAAAGGAAAGGGAATACCGTGCACGGCACGCTGCAGAAAGTGACACAATGAGTATTTTCCCGTGAACCGTCCCGTGAAAGCCTTCGCACGACTAATACCCAGGAGTGCGCGGCTCGCCGTGCAGTGGTGTGAAATGGGCTTCAGTGTAAATCAAACCATTCACTATCCTGTTGCGTCTTCACAGCTGGATCGTGCAGCTCTGTACGTGAGCTGACAGCAGCCATCACTTTCTCCTACATTTAGGTTAAGATCTCCGTGACGGACTAAAGCCCCGGCCCACGTTGTCCCTTACTGGTGACACACGGACATGTTGAACTACGCTCCTTTAAATGTTCAACTATTGACATGAACAGTGTTCCCAGGCAGCAGCCACCTCTCCGACCTCTCCGAACAGAGGCAAACGAATCAGGGAAGCGAAAGAGGCTCTCTATTGGGCGTATAGTTTCTTACATTATACAATAAAGCAACACCGAGTTTTTAATTGGTCTGCAGTCAGGCTGTGTTTTAACTCCCATCTCATGGAAATTAGGGAAAATCAGCTGACTTGGAAATTACAGTGTAGCTCGCGATAGCAATGATGAGTGAATGTAACTGAAATGTAAAGTTATTATTAAATATTAAATAAATCGATATCATGTTTCATTTCACTTTCATTATGAATTTTTCCCTCTTGTTGGAAAAAAGAAAATCAAAGCTCAGTCAGAGGAAGTGAACAATCTCAACACGTACTGTTGGCAAACTAGTCCCTCTTCCGAATAACTTATTAACACCCAATCCTGAAAGCATCCGAGCAAAATGAAGTAGCTCTTCAAGTCCAGCATCAACTGTGAGACAGAAGGCTCTGGCTGTAAACATCCCTTATTTTCATGCATATAATCTACAGATGTTGATGAACTAGTACCATAGCTAATTAGAAAATGATATTTTACTCATATTGTTAGAATGTTGGTTAAACTTCAGCCTGTAAGAATTTTCTAGGAGATTATGGGACACTATTGTTATTATTATTATTATTGTTATTAGTATTATTATTAGTAGTATTATTATTAATGTATTATTATTGTTATTATTATTATTAGTATTATTGTTATTTATTATTGTGTATTATTATTGTTATTATTAGTAGTATTATTATTATTATTACTATTTTATTATTATTACTATTTATTATTATTATTGTTATTGTTATTATTACTATTTTATTATTATTATTATCATATTATTATATTAAATTAATTATTCATTAATAATAATAATAATAATAATAATAATAATGATAATAATAATAATTATTATTATTATTATCATTACTATTATTGTTATTTTTATTTTAATAACAATAATAATAATAATTATACTTACTATTGGTATCACTATTATTTTAATTATTAATACTCTTATTATTACTATTATTTTAATTATTATTATTATTATTATTATTATTATTATTATTATTATTATTATTATTATTATGTGTTTTTTATTGTGTTTTTATACATGTGTTTGTTTTTTCTCACAATTATGGGTTTTCAAATTTGGATATTTCAAAATGTAATGCATAATTTAGTCATTCATTTTATTTATGGTATGTTCAGTGAAAAGTACTTCACGTTTCCATATTTTTTGTTTACCTCGAAACATGTAAGAAATGTTGTAACCAATATTTATGATTATTATGATGATTATGTCAGGTTTTTAGAACATTTCGGTTTCACACTTGGCCGCACATGTGATGTAAGCAAGGATGATCGTCATCGCTCTAACACACTACATTAGGTCGTCCTGTTACACAGGCTTTCCGTTCAGGGACACACCTGCAACATGAAGGATCTGCAAGACGGACAGGAAACATGGAGTGGAAGAACTGCCGGACTGTCTGACATGCTTGGCATGAGCATGATGCCAATGAGTTCCCTGTTTATCTGCTCTTTATGGCAGCCCGATTCTATTGGCAGTACTTTTCTACAGGAACCAGACAAGCTGTGTGCATTTGCACATCTGTGTCAGTAATGGATGCAGCTTAAAGTATCAGAATGAATTATTTGAAGGAATGTGCATCAATATCTGGACGTGTGTATTTATATATTCTATATTTCAAATAAGCTGTTTAATACCTAATAAGTGACATGTGAGTCACACTGAGGGTTATGAACAGACAGTTCAGGTATGAGCTCGTATTTGAATCCGCTGTGGAATAAGAACATCGTGGATTTCGGTCCAGCGCAGCACACGGCCTGGTGGTGTCTGGTGCGAAATGGGCTTAAATGCTTAATTTGACACACTGGCCTCTCTGCATGTTAATGCACTCAGTATATATAACACACACACACACACACACACACACACACACACACACACACACACACACACACACACACACACACACACACTCTAGTGTTAGCAGACCAAAAATAACACAGAAAAAGTCTGGCACACAAAAATTGTCTGAGAGAGAGAGAAAAGAGAAAGACCACTGATCGTCCACCCCGCGCTCGTTGCTCCCTACCTGCCAGGCCACTGATAATTAGCAACAGATGGTTTCCATGGTGACCCCATACTTGTTCTGAAGGGTCCCCTTCCGAAAGACTGTTAGCAGGTCTGTTTCTTCATTAAAGCGCTGCCTAGGAAAGAAAAATGACAACAGAGAGAGAGAGAGAGAGAGAAGCAAGAGAGTGAGCGGAAGCGAGAGCAAGAAAGTGAGCCGAGGAAACAGAAGCGGCGAGCGAAAGCGGGCGAGAGAGCGAGAGAATGAATGTTATGATCGGAAGACAGCAAGTAAGGGATGGATAGGAAGAAATAAAAAGGCAGATAAAAAAAGACAAGGTCAAGAAAGCATGAAGGACAGATTTAAATGAAGGAAGGAAGGAAGGAGGAAGAAAAGAAAGAAAGAAAGAAAAGAAAGAAAGAAGAAAGAAGAAAGAAAGAAAAGAAAGAAAGTGTGAGATACATAGAAAGAAAAATAAGCAGACACACAGATAGGCAGGCATAGAGAGAGAGAGAGAGAGAGAGAGAGAGAGAGAGAGAGAGAGAGGAGGGGGGGGTGAGAGAGAGACAGAGTTAGTTAAACTGGACTGTGGATCAGGGCTACTTTTAGTCCAGAGGCTCAGTGGAGCAGAACTGAAATGAGAGCCGACATCCTGGAACAACTAATAAATACGTTTGCACAGCACTGCCTTCTCATCAGAGAGAGAGAGAGAGAGAGAGAGAGAGAGAGAGAGAGAGAGAGAGAGAGAGAGAGTTCTTCAGCACAGGATCAAAGCAGAACAGATATGACTGTGTTGCTGTAGGGAGTCTCCACCAGCTGGACGCTACATTCACACATGCACATCCCTCAGACGGCCAGCTTGTACCAATACAGAGTCACACACACACACACACACACACACACACACACACACACACACACACACACACACACACACACACACACACACAAACTGTATTCTTCACTAATACTTTGGACAACAAATATTAATTTATGAGGAAGGACACGATTAATGGAGTCCAGTGAAGAGCCTGAGGAGAGGATGAGAACCTGGAGTCTCTCTCACTCTCTCACTCTCTCTCTCACTTTCCCCCTCTCTCACCCTCTCTCTCACTTTCCCCCTCTCTCACCCACTCTATTCATTAAACATGCCACCTGTCTTTGCGCACCTCAGTGAACATGTACACACACACACATGCGTGCACACACACACACACACACACCCACACACACCCACACACCCAGGGCTCCAGGCCACATTCATACACTATATGACCAAATGTTTGTGGACGCCCCTTCTAATGAAAACATTCAGCTACTTTAAGTTGCACCCACTGCTGACACAGATGTGCACATGTACACACGCAGCTCCTCTAGTCCCTTTAGAGAAGTACTGCCAATAGAATAGGACTCATAGATACACAGCAGATGACCATGAACCAATTGGCACCTTGCCAGGTGTGGGCAAGAGATCAAAGCTGTGACGCAGTGGAACACAGTTCTCTGGAACGATGGTGCTCCTTCCAGTACTTTTAAGAGAGAGAAGTTGGAAATGAGGTGAGATGGTGATCATCCAACCACCTGACCTCACTAACTCATCACTGATTGTCACTGAAGTCTTCACAGCAACGCTGCAAAATCTAGTAGAAAGTCTTCCCTGGACAGCAGAGACACTCCAACAAAACCAGGATAAACCCTTGATTTCAGAGGAAATAATCATGAGCAGGTGTCCCAATACTTTTGTCTATTGAATAGGAATTATCAGTGTTGTGTACAGACTGTCTAATCTTGCAGCGGCAGATGCAACAGCACACATTCCTGGGTCTAGCGCAGACAGGTTAATTAGGCTTTATAGGCGACAGTTTAACAGCTGAAACAGAAACACTTCCACAGTGCTAAAGGGTACGGCAGTGCGGGGCTGGGATTCTCCCAGATTCCCAAAGCTTCCTGACACCACCAGATTGTATTCGAGATCCCAGAAAACAACTCTGTATTCCGGCCACGCTCGCTCACTTCTAAATGAAAGAAATGAGAGAGTGACACAGAGCTCATCCTGATAGGTCTACTCAGCACAAAGACAGACCAATCAGACATCAGTGATCTCTGTGCAGCTATGATGTGGGTGGTGGGTCATTCTCAACCCACTCACTGTCCACTCTTGGTCATCCTCTGGTCCTTCATAAGTGGGAGGGACACCAACAGCGATATGTGCAGGGCATCCTGTGCTGCTGGAGTGTTTAAACACTCACTCCACTCACTGTCCACTCTTGGTCATCCTCTAGTCCTTCATCAGTGGGAGGGACACCAACAGCGATATGTTCAGGGCATCCTGTGCTGCTGGAGTGTTTAAACACTCACTCCACTCACTGTCCACTCTTGGTCATCCTCTAGTCCTTCATCAGTGGGGATATGAGGGACACCAACAGCGATATGCTCCCACACAGCAAGGGTTTCCCAGGAATGTCTCCAGCAGACTGGAACAGCATTCCTTGTGCTGCCCGGGTTGCCAGATTGATTGTAAATCTAAAAGTGTGCAGGATCTACAGACCCAGCTGCAATATCTGTGGGCAAATGTGCTGCCGGATGCCATGCGGAACCTGTATCCCTCCATTCCCAACCATACGTCATCTTATATCCAGACCAGAGGTCCAACAGGGTACTAGAGCCTCCTTTCAATGACACGGTTTCCCCGATATAATTTAATATCACTCTAATATCACTTCATTTTCATTTAAACCACAACGGAAGACAAACAGACAATTAATCCTCTGATTGGAAACGAGTGTGGGCCACTGTGGTGTGTTGATGCAAACATGCGTCCGTGAACGCGTCTGTGTACGTATCAAATCCCCGGTGTTGAATTAACCACTGCTCTGATGAACATTTATGGTCATCATCCAGTCCAGCTGGACGCAAATGAACACTAAGACTTAAATCAGCACTGGGAATTTTGCTGTGGATGGGTGTAAGTGCTGCAGCGTCCTCAGAGACCCAGGGATCCTTGCGTATATTAAATAATGCGGGGCCAGTCGACAAGCTTGTGTGAAGTTCAGTGCGCTTCACTGCACCATCAGGCAGACTTCATAGGGGCCTACCTCTCTCTCTCTCTCTCTCTCTCTCTCTCTCTCTCTCTCTGTGGATCTTCCCTTTTCCCTCAAATACCTTCAGCTTGATACACCATGCACTGAATTCTACCCTGTATCTGTCACAGTCTTGAAGTACACATTCCCCAGCATGCATAATCAGGCCCGCATATATATATCCTGCATTATATTCATACCACTGTTCTCACTCCTATATGTGGACCATGTGTATGTTATATCCCAGCCCTCGGAAACCTGGCAATGACACAACAAAAGCATAATTCTCTCCCAAAGCAGAAAAAAAAAATCTACAGTCACATGAAACTCTCCATAAACACCTTAAACCACCACTTTGACTTTTTTTTTGAGGCCTCGTTTGTATAATTCCATTGATTAAATGATATTGATTAGAAATGTGTGGAGAATCGATGCTCTAATAGCTGGTATTTCTATCTTTGGCTGAAATAATGGCGGTTGGTTGTTCCTTATTGACATTTTCTTATCAATCTCTGACATCAAGTGGAAAAAAAAAGATTTTCCCACTCAGCATTTATCCCTCTGATACACTTTTCATAGTGGTTTCTATGATGGATAGATCTCCAGGCCCTGCTGCATCACAGCAGCCCCAAAGCATGACACGACCACCTCCATGCTTCACAGCTAGCATGAAGTTCTTGAGCTCAAATGCAGTGTTTGGTCTGAGCAACCCACCTCCATAGTGGCCCACCAGGAATTTGCCTGGTTCTCCCCAGAGTTGCTGAATAAATTAGATGGATGGATGGATGGATGGATGGATGGATGGATGGATGGATAGACAGATACTTTAAGGGCGTATTCTGCTCTGTATCCTCAGTACAGTATCCTCTGTATCCACAGTTGACGCTTCCAAAATGTTACTAAAACGAGAATACGATCATGCACAGCCAACAGCTTTCTGAACCTGAAAAGCCTATTTTTGGATGTGATCACTACATTGTTGCAAGAACCTCCTATCACTGACGTGTCTGTCGTCCTGCGTCCTCTGCGGATGAAAGGAGAGCAGGGAGAAAGGTAGAGGAGTTGAGCGAGTGGTCTTTGAAATGATAAAAAGCGGTCTTAAATTGAAGACTTCCCTTCTGAGTCATTATGTCGCGGAGAGCCACAGCCATACGCTGCGACAGCGGCTCGGAAAGGTAACGGCTGCCTTTCTGCTAATTGTTTTAAAGCAAAACTAATTTAAGGACCTTTATTAGAGAACGAGTTCTCAAAAAAGGAGGTGACGCGACGCTCATTTGCGGCAGGGTGAACCCACGCAGCTTGCCTCTCTTTGAATCCTTCATTAATTAAAAGACTTAGATCAAGCCTAATCTCTCCCTTAGGAGAAGAGATTAAAGCAGCTTGGGCGTCTGATCACAGCGCCACTGACTGTGGATCGCTGACCGGAATGGCCTTAGACCATGAATTGGTCTCCATTCACCAGCAAATGCATTGGTGATGACTGATCACTGGCAATGGCTTTGTCTGGCCTTGGAGACACAGTGTGTTCTTAAAGGAGCAGATCCGAGCTGGTGTGAGCAGCTCGCACCAAAAGCTGGGCTTCATTAGTACAAAACACCTTGATCAGCCACAACATCAACACCACCTCTCTGTCGATTTTACCAGCTCCATTTACCATACAGGAGATCTTTGCAGCAGACTGTAATTACACAGTGGTCCACCACAGAGCAGGTATTATGTGGGTGGTGGGTCATCCTAAACACTGCCGTGACACTGACACTGTTAGTGCGTGTTGCGCTGGTGTGGGTGGATCAGACACAGCAGTTGCTGCTGGAGTGTCCACTCACTGTCCACTCTATTACACACTCCTACCGAGTGTCTCCACCTTGCAGATGTAAAGTCAGGGACAGAAGCTCATCTGTTGCTGCACAGTCTGTGTTGGTCGTCCTCCAGTCCTTCATCGGTGCTCACAGGACGCTGTCGGCCGGTCGGTGGACTGTTCTCACACTGAGGGGTTTAAACACTCCAGCAGCACTGCTGTGTCTGACCTACTCGTACCAGCACAACACACACGAACACACCACCACCTTGTCAGGGTCACTGCAGTGCTGATAATAATAATAATAATAATAATAATAATAATAATAATAATAATAATAATAATAATAATAATATGATCAGATGAACAATCCAGTAATATTAACTTAAGGGGTTAAAAATACTGAGTTTTTAAGGAGTTTAATAGCTGATTTCTATCGTGTGCCTACCTGAAACTGATCTTCACAGGAAAGTGTGCTGCAAAGGACTTCAGTTGATTACAATTATGGTTTAATTACAATTAAAGTGATTACCTAATGTTAGAAAATGACTCTGTTTTCTGAAATAATTGCATTTAATATCATTTTATTTAAACACCAATGAAAGCAATCTCGCTGACCATATCAATAATCCCACCAGGCTGTTAATTATAGAGTGCCTTAATACGTTGCCATTACCATTAAAATGAAATACCAAAAGCAATTAATCCAAGCAGGTGAGAGCCTCGACTGCGATGTCAGTTGGCCTCGATGGAGTCCACGGTGAAACTCGACAGTGGAAAAGCAGGTCAAGGCACAGCGAAGCCAACGGAACAAGCATCAGTGTCAGTCTACGTGAAATGCGATCTGAAAGACTTTTTGTTGGTTGTTCTACAGGATGAATCATCGCTCGGCTGTATTATACAACAGCTTTCTCTCACTTCGAAATGTGGCACGCTAATCAAACACCGCTCATGTTTTCCAGCCTGTCACGGCAGTCACTGTGCGCCTCCTGTTATCTCAAAGCACTCCAGACACCGCCACGGGTACATGCACAAAGCCACACAGCACCTCGGAGGTCAGAAAACCTGGCTCAGTGTCTGCTGATGGCTGGGGTGGCTATGTCCTTGACCGTGGCCTCCAGAAGCTGCTCCAAAAAAGAGCTCCAGTGGTCAGTGTGTGTACTGTCGTTGACTTTGGACAAAAATAAAGCCGGTTAGATACTGATAAAGACGTACGCAGGCTCGCTCCTAAGTACCTGCAGGGTCACAGGGTCACAGGGTCACAGGCTGCTGTCTTCCTACTAGATTCTAGACTTCAGAAGGCTTCAGCCAGAGGAGTCTGGAACAATCGTCAAGTCTAGGCTGAAAAACGGACGCCTTCAGAGTAGCTTTTGTTAATGAATGTCTCCTCAGATAAAGGCTGCAGATCCAGGTTGATGGACACCAGGAACCCGACCCAAGTGCATGTAAATGCATTGATCAGATTGGTGAAGAGTGCATCTGCACTGGATTACTGAGTGCATGTGAAAGCAGCCAATCGCTGCGTGGTATTGTGCAAGAGCGCCGCAGTAAGGTCGTAAGCGCTTGTTGACTCGATCTGATTTCATTACCGTCCATTACTTCCATTGTAAAGATCCAGTGACTACACGGTGCATCATCTGGGTATCATTAACCATCACAACACTGAAACTGCACAAGCATGCAATATGCAAATGAGACTCTCATCAATCTCAGAGTGTTTCATTGCATGAGGGACGCATCCCGACCAATCCCAGATGTTTCCTGGGCATCAAGCCATTCGAATGATGCGGCAAACATGGACACTTGTGGTGGAAAATGATGCAGGCCAATAAATAATGCTGTCACAATGGCTGGTGATCTCATCAACATTCTGGAAGTTATAGTCATGTGAAAAAGTTAGGACACCCCACGAGCACCGTTAACTTCTTTAACATAGTTAAACATACAGACAATTGATTTAATCGAATTTAATTCTATTGAGAGATTGAGGCGATAGACCGGACCAGTCAAAAGCTTGGACACACTGACAATGTCTTTAAATTGCATGACTTAGCTACATCTCTGATACCACATCCACTAATCACACATTATGTGGAATAAAATATTGGGACACCTTCTCATTCATTCTGAAATCCAGGATATTCTAAAGAGGTTATCCTGCTTTTCGTGGAGCGGTTGATTTCTAAGGCTTTCTTTCTGAAGGCCTCAGAGATCTCTGTGCACCTGACCATGGTGATCCCACTCATTTCAACAATCAAGACTAAACCAAACTAATGTCTAAGGATGAAATAAAACAGGCTCCTCCAAAATGCCCATGTTCTAATCATTGATAGTTCATTCTATGATTGTAATTATAAATCACAATATTATAATATGGTCATGTTTTCGTATCTTGCATAAATTGTTTTGAATATATCAATATTTACAATATACTGCCTTGTCCTAACTGCATCTAGTTCAGTCTGAATGTACAAAACAAAATCCAATTTAGATTGTTTTCAGTGTTACATAGACTTTCGCTGTGTGTATCATGGTTGATGTGGTGCAACAGGCAATGCCACCAGCGAGCCACAACACCATGCAGGAGACTGGAGTTCCCAGTATGGGCAACTATGCTCTGCTACACCAAGAAGAGTGTTTGAGAGAGACTCCTAACCATACTCTACACCCCCCCAAGAGGAGGTCCATACACAAGTTATGTGTACATGTTGTACGATACGCTGATGAAGTTATTATGATGTAATGACGACCAGCCTGTTGAGAACATCTATATATAAAGTTGAGGTTCACGTTTTGATTGGCAGTGACTTCTCAGTGCAGGCTTTCTTATGTCTTTCTTCATGTATCACTAAGATTAATCATTCTCCAATTTGAGACCCTATGACTAATCATTCCACGTGATTTCTCACATCCTAACGAATGCTGTATAACAACATCTGTACAGTATATGCAAATGAGCCCCAGTCTCCTTAAATATCCTACATTTGCATATTAAAAAGTCAAAGTCCAGCCTGTTAGAATTCAAATGTTTATTGTGAAGATGTGCTACAGAGCGGGGATTTTAATTGCTTTAAAATAACGAGTCGGGTTCGACTCCGTTCGCAGTGGCGTCTGACTGATGCTTTTGTGCTCCTGTCTGCATTTCATGTGGCTGAGTTTCAATCTGATACAAACTGTCTGTTTGAGATCTGTACAGCAGACACAAACCCAACTCTGTGAGCCCAATGTGATCTAGAAAACCCTCAAAAGAAATGTCTGGCTGTTGCCTTGACACTGACAGTCACGCAGTCCTCCATTCTGCATGCACAGAAAAGAGGGTGCCTGTTCTGTAAACACAGAGAAAGATTCATAGAGGAGGTGTGGATCTGCTCGGGCGTTAGGAGAGAGGCGAGTCGCCACTTTAAAGCTCGGTCTGCAAGAGCTTAGGGGATAAAATGTGATCGAAATGATAACATTCTTTCAGTATATTTAATCCATTTTCTTTGACTTGCTTTATGTAATAAATATGTCCAGTGTCGACACTTCAGTCTCTTCAAGTTCATCTGAGCTACATGTTTCTATGTTGATCAAAAATGTATATATATATATATATATATATATTTACATTGGCACAGTAGCAGAAGACACAGCATTTGAGCACAAGATCCTCATACCGGCTGTGAAGCATGGGGGTGGAAGGTTCATGGTTTGGGGCTGCTTTGATGCAGCAGGTCCTGGAGATCATAGAAACCACTATGAAACCACTATGTATCAGAGGGGGCTTGAGCACAATGTAAGACCGTCTGTACAAACACTCACTCTGAAACATCACACACAAAGTACTGTGCATGGAGGAGTGGGAGCATCATTCTTCCAGTCAATGTCAGAGACGGTAGATGGTTATAAGAAACATCTAACTGAGATTATTTTAGCCTAAGGATGAGACACCAACAATTAGGGCACTGGAGGTAAGACCTTTGCATTTCTAATAATTACAGGGGTTGGACAATGAAACTGAAACTCCTGTCATTGTATTGTGGGAGGTTTCATGGCTAAATTAGAGCAGCCTGGTGGTCAATCTTCATTAATTGCACCAGTAAGAGCAGAGTGTGAAGGTTCAATTAGCAGGTAAGAGCACAGTTCTGCTCAAAATATTGCAATGAACACAACATTATGGGGGACAAACCAGAGTTCAAAAGAGGACACATTGTTGGTGCACGTCTTGCTGGCGCATCTGTGACCAAGACAGCAAGTCTTTGTGATGTATCAAGAGCCACGGTATCCAGGGTAACGTCAGCACCACCAAGAAGGACCAACCACATCCAACAGGATTAACTGTGGACGTAAGAGGAAGCTGTCTGAAAGGGATGTTGGGGTTCTAACCCGGATTATATCCAAAAAATGTTCTTCCCAAAACGAATTGACGCTGTATTAGCCCCAAAAGGAGGCCCTAGTTCACCAAACTAATCAATTATTGTGATCTAAAACCAGGTGTTTCAGTTTCATTGTCCAACCCCTGTATGTTTTACAAATATTTATAAGACATGTCTACAGTTGTATGTGTTTAGCTGCATCAATAAGGGTCAAACATCCATATGGTTAAATATGTTAATGTAAAAGAAGTTCATTGGGTGTCAGTTGTTTCATGAAACATGAAAAAAAAAAAAACCTGCACAAACCTTGTTTTTGTTTTTTTGGGGGGGGAACAGATTGGATTGGAACTAAACAGACATACTTAATTAGGCTTATCGTTTATTGGCATCTCAAATTGTTTAATTAACTCAAACCGTCACAGCCTGAGACTTACAAACCGACAGGTAAGTACAGAAAAGTCCTGTGTGGGTAAATGGATCCCTGACAAGCACTCATTCCAACACTGTGAATAGATTAATGCGATCCGTGTGCGGAATGGATTTACATATGACGAGTCTGTGCGCCGAGAATCCGCTCTATGCCGGCAGCGTCTCCGACACTGGTATGACACTGTGATTCACTGATGACTAATGCCATCCTGCTATTCTTGGCCTTCTGTAAGATTTTCATTTAGAGTCTGTGGGAGGAGAGGCTAACTGGCCTGGATGAAGATGAAGAAATGTAATTGCACCGCAGGTTTATGGTAAATGGAAAACCCCATCCGTAATAGGAATGGTGGGAGGGAGGTGTGGAAGAAAACAAATTAAAGTAGGACACAACTCTACGCGAGGAACGATCCACCTTCAGAAAAACACAGTGAACTGACCACTGGCCAGCGCTGACTCGTTTAAGCCAAAGCTAAACGTTTCTATTTAAAACCTGGTTTTAATATATAAACATTCCGAAATGTCTAAAATGGTCACACACTTTGCAGAGCATGACGTTGTAGGGAGGGTTTCAGCTGGATTGGTGTTAAATTGAGATGATATACAAGGAAGCCAATCAGGGTTGAGCTCATTCAGTAACAAATATGTCAAACAGACAAAAAGAGGTTTGCAAGTTCAGCCCAAAATCAGGCCACAAGATGAGCAAAGAATGTTCCAAGAATCCTTAAATGTCCTCACAGGACCTACAGGTCTTCAGGACTTCTGGAACAATGTGCACAAGAACCTCATGCCAACTGTAAAGCATGGTGGAAGTAGTGCCACAGTGTGGGACTGCCACTTTGTGGCAGATGGTCCTAAAGCTCTCTCCATCAAAGGAGATATTGAGATCTTTATTGTATCAGAGGGGACATGAGGAAAATGTAAGACCGGCTGTACAAAGACTGAAGCTGAAACCTCACCTCAAGAATTCTGCATAGAGGAGAGGAAATCGTTCTTCCAGTGGATGTCAGAGTCTGATGGATGGTAATAAGAAACATCTAACTGACATTATTTCACTGACCAGCTATTAAACCATAATGTCTTAACATTTCCTCCCAAGAAAATTATTCATTTCAATTCATTACATTTTTTAATGATGTTTAAAGACATTTCTTCAGCTGTATGTGCTGTTAGTTGACCTCCATCAATACAGTTCAAATTGAAATGTCCATGACTGTAGTCCTTTGCATACATTAAGGACGCAGTACTTTATAGTATAAAAATATAAACATAAATAAATACGCATATAAATATAAATACCCTTTTTAATTAAATTATGAACACAAATGAACATACAGGGGTTGGACAATGAAACTGAAACACCTGGTTTTAGATCACAATAATTGATTAGTTTGGTGAACTAGGGCCTCCTTTTGCCGCCAATACAGCGTCAGTTCGTCTTGTGAAGGACATTTTTTGGACACAATCCGGGTTAGCACCCCAACATCCCTTTCAGACAGCTTCCTCTCGCGTCCACAGTTAATCCTGTTGGATATGGTTGGTCCTTCTTGATGGTGTTGACATTACCCTGGATACCGTGGCTCTTCATACATCACAAAGACTTGCTGTCTTGGTCACAGATGCGCCAGCAAGACGTGCATCAACAATTTGTCCTCTTTTGAACTCTGGTATGTCCCCCATAATGTTGTGTTCATTGCAATATTTTGAGCAAAACTGTGCTTTTACCTGCTAATTGAACCTTCACACTCTGCTCTTACTGGTGCAATTAATGAAGATTGGACACCAGGCTGCTCCAATTTAGCCATGAAACCTCCCACAATACAATGACAGGTGTCTCAGTTTCATTGTCCAACCCCTGTAGATATTTCCAAAGAGTTTATTCTGTTTAATACGTTTACTCTGCTTAATCTTTATATTAATGAGTTGTATTATTATTATTTTTAATTGTTTATTTATTTATTTTTATAGTGATGGGATTTCCCTCTGGGATTATAAAGGAAATTCTATTTTTTTAATTTTGAATTCAATTTGATTTATTTCTGGATACGCATTAGTGCCTCATCTGACCCAAACTGTAAGGCAGTATAGTTTTTAGAAAGGCTCCGATCCGATCAATACTGGCCAGCAGAAGTCACTGGGGTGATGGTGAAACCTTAGGTACAGTGCTGAAGTAGTCTTCAGGAGGTTCACTTGCAGCAGCAGTTATACCAAATTCTACACACTCACAGCTATTGATCTGTCTGTTCTGCTAACCGATCTACACCCTCATGTTTGATCAAGCATATCTGCTTGTTTGTTTTTCAGTTGGACAACAAAAAAGATTGTCTGAGAAATCAAACAGCAAACTGCAGCAAATACAACGTCAGAAAAAAGCGCAAACACTGCAGCCAAGGCGCATTTCCTCCGAGAGCTGCAACAATCCAACTGTTACAGGCTGGTTGAGGTTTCAGCCTGAATCATATCTGTTGTTTCATTTTTTATGTATTATTTTTGAATTCCACTGGTAGAAATTTGGGGACAGCTCAGTCTGCATCTCTTTGCAGGCATTTGCAGATAAATAAACCTCAGGATGTTAAAAAGTCACGGAGAAAAAGGGCTTCAAACTGAAAGAGTACAAAGATGGTCCAGTTCATTTTGGAAGAAGGACATACGAAGAACTTTTCTCTGCAAAACCCAACATTTTAGCAGTGAAATGATGTCCTATCAAGACATATTTTCCTGAGAAGAATTCGGTTTTCCAAAGCTCGGTAACCATATGATTATTTTATTTATCATAAGAACAATTATCTTCATCAACCTGCCCTAGAAATTTTATCTAATTTTAAGTACTTTATGCTCAAAACAAACTAAATAAAAGGTCAGCAGTGAAGTTCTGATTCTAATCTCTGAATTTAAGATGGAAAATTAGGGCTTTTCCCTCGATTCAGGAATTAGACTCTTCATACAATGTCTTACTTCAAACATTTTATGAAACAAACTGAACAGTATATCTTATTATTGTGGAAGGAAACTTTGTTCATTAAATCATGTTTAAAATGCTTAATTTACATATTTTCTGAGTAATTTTAAGACATTTAAATGTAAAGATAAGACATATTATTGCTTATTTTAAGAAGACTTACCCAGTAAATCTGCTTATCTGTTGCTTAATATAAGCATTTACACCTTTTTTTATACATTTTTAAATTTTTCTACGTTCTGGACATGGATTTTTATTTTGCAGTGTGATTATCTAAAGACTCTTCTTCGTTAATTCCAATTACCAATACATTGAAATTCTTGACTTATTTATACTTTATTGTTATGAGGTTTGTAAACCAATAATAAATTATAAAAGAGAACATTTACTACTGAAGCATTTTTAACCACTAATATGGTCTGTAATCCAAAGTGGACTTGTGTCAAAATTATAGAAATAAAACAAAAATATTGCAATATTGCAATCATATGATACTGTACGCAGTGAAGAATGGGCTTCCTCTATTGAAACTGTATTACTTTAACTCCAAACAGCACCAATCATCTCCAATCAACAGGCCACTCAAGCACAATCACAGATCTGGATCATAGACTGATTTTTTTCATTACGTCTCAGTGTAATATAATAAAAACACACGGCCGGATTTTACTACAACAAAATGGTTCGGCCCACTGAACACCGGACTGTGTTTAATGAATGTGAACAAACACTCAGATTTAAATCCACACCTTTATTAAATATGTCTGCGGATTCGTGGTCCCACATCAGACAGCATGCGGCCAAAATACGCAGCCAAAACATGGTGAAACCAATCTGTGTAACCAACTATGAAACTGACATTGTATTAAAAAAGCACCATCGTTTCAGTAAATCTGAGCTTGTTTCCCCCTGAAAATCCCTGAAAATGTGCCTGAGTTTGTCTTCGCATTCTGCTCCACAGTGTGGTGGTCTGTAGATGGTGGTCTGTAGATGACTTTGTTGGACTAAACTGATAAGAACCCCCAAAGATGCAAAATGTAAGATATCCAACATATGGACAAAAGTATTGGGACACCTGCTCATCCGCCAGCTCATACAGAGAAAACGTTCTACTAGATTTAGTCGCATTTTGGGGAGGATTTCATGTGAGGTCAGGATTCCCACCTCCTCCCCACCTCCCCAACACAAAAGTACTGGATGGAGCTCCTTCATTCACAGAAAGTCTGCTCCACAGCTCCATACTGGGGGGCTTTATACCCTCTACCCCACACCTGGCATTAGGCATGGTGTCAATGGTTTCATGCCAACTAAAGGCAACCCAACCCAACCCAAATCTAATACCCCATTCAGTCAACCAAGTGGTAGCAATTAGTTCAGGTGAGGTGGATTAGGGTCAAGTTGGCACTTATGTCTGCCTTGATCTTGGTTTAATGCCAATTCTCTTATCCGTTGGCATGGATGACCAGCGACTGACGAAACGACAGGTTCTGTGGACACACAACATTTCAAAGGTTGCTTTCACTTGCATTCTGAAATGCCGGATTCAAAGGTCGTCTGAAGACATGCCTCTGCTCTCACATAACTGTCTGTACTGCAGAACTGTTTGTGATCCAGATATATGGTGGATGTTATTGGGGTGGCGCAGAGATTTCAACCCTTAATAGGTAGACACTGCCCATTCCGCCCATGGACTCTAAATGGAGAACAGCACAGCCATTAAAAAAGATCACAAACGTCTGTGAAGATAATTAATGACAAAAGCAAATCTCTCCATTCTGCTTGTTTTGATGCTGCTCCCAACCACGGCAGGATGTGTCATCAAAAATGTCTTCTAATGACTACAGTGGATGGAAACATGGCTTATTTCTTAGTTTTATTGATGAAAAAAACATGTTATTGCACATTGGTTAAAGGTAAAGGTGCTCATAGACCCATTGTGGTGCACACAGGGGAATTTGTCCTCTGCATTCAACCCTAGTGAATTCACACACCAGGGGGCAGTGAGCACACATGCCCAGAGTGGTGGGCAGCCCTATCCTCAGCACCCGGGTAGCAGTTGGGGGGTTCAGTGCCTTGCTCAAGGCTAGTTCAAGGATTCGAACTATCAACCTTCTAGCCACAAGCTGGTTTCCAAACCACCAGGCCACCACGGCTGCCCTCACAAACATAACATTTGTGAAACATCTGGATGAAATCCCGGCTAGTGTCCGTCTTTCCCAGTCTTTGTCTTTGTTTTGGTTTAACCAATTTGCCCTCTGCCTCCTCCCTTGTCTCTGCCTTTGCCCCGCCTATCCTGTGTTTTTTTCAGTCCTTGTCTGTGTTCATACTTTCTAGACACCCAAGGACGCCTTACAATCAGCAGTCTACACATTCACGCTCAGCCAACACACACTGGCAGTGGCAACCAATCACGCACAGTATACGACCGTCCATCTGGAGGACAGCATTGAGCTCTGGGGGGGGCTCAACCAGAACAGAGTTCCAAAATATATCTGGGCAAACAGACACACACACACACACACACACACACACACACACACACACACACACACACACACACACACACACACACACACACACACACACATTCATAGCCAATTCACCCCATATCCATGTTTTTGGAATGTGGGAAGAAAACAGAGTCCTTGGAGGAAACCCACACAGACACAGGCAGAACGTGCTAACTCCACCCAGACAGGGCATTGAACCCAAGACCCCAGTGCTGGGAGGTGAACATGCCAAGCAACTGATTTATTTGTTCTGTTTCATTTCAATAAAACGTCTGCATTTACATCCAGCATCCTTCTGCAATCTGTGGCAGTATCTGATACATTACAAGAGGTGTCCACAAACATTTAGACATACAGTACTTTAATATTAGCATTTCATATTTAGAATTATGGTGCGAGTGAGAGATACACCGCAAACCTACGATGCAGCAATTTGACTCGAACTGAAAGTAGTTCCACGGCACTGATCCAAACTTGAACAGAGTACCAATCTGAATTAGGGCCACTATTCAAGTAACGTCTCATGATCCACAGCAGCAGTTCTCTCATGTCTGTGTAGAAGTTTATAGTTTAATGTCGTTTATAAGGAGCTTAGCAATCAGGAGCAGCTCAGTCCTGATTATAATTACAGGTTTAATATACTCTTGGCACAGCACCTCAAGGATCTCAAGGAACAGCATTTCCCCCTGCAGTACTGGGCGCCACGGTTTGGGGGTAAGCATGGAATTAAACGGTTTTGCTAGGGAGTCCATGCCCCCTTGCCCTACTGCACTGATCTGGGGTCAGATCAGGGCTTTCTCTCGCAGTCTAACCGTTAAAAGCATCGTTTCATGCTGCAATGAAAATCTGGCACAAGATCAGCATGAAAGGGCAACTTTTGCCCCGGGCAAAAACGAGCAGGTCATGAACTGATTCACGCCTGAGTCAGACTCGTAAAGGAAAATATGAGGCAAAATCCGAGCTGCCTTCAGTGATTATAATTTGAAAGACCAATTATGTGACCAAATTTGAGTGCAATGCCACAAAGCTGTTCGACGACTTTCCATTTCAATAGATAACTCAGAAGGTAAAGCTCTTTGATGGCTGCTGAAGATGTGATATTGGGAAGAAGATGAATGCACTCAGCAGGCTCTGGTAATGCACATCTTGCACAACACTAATTGCTTTTTAAAGTGTCAACATAACTTGCTGCTGGACAGCTGCTGCTAATGCCTTAAGGACTTTGTCTATTGCACCGGCTCTATTGTAACACCGGCTCTTCCCGTTTACAGTCCCTTCTGGCCAGCTTCATCCACTATCTGTAATTCAAGCTGGAGATATTGATGTTTTTTTTTTTCTCCAATAGTCTTGGTGCCCGTTTCACTCGTAGGCCTCACATAAAAGTGGAGACCTCAATAATTATACTGATCATTGGCAAAGGGACCTGCAAGTGTCCAATTCTGCTGTAAACTTTATAACACTTTGGGAAACAGCTGGTCAATGTTGTATAAAGAGGATAAGACTGAATGGAAATGAATATGTGAAGTCTTTGCTTTTGCTTTGTGGTGTGTGTACCAGTGCATCTCAACAAATGGTGTACTATAAAATAAGATTGAATATTTACATTTATGTCCATAATTTTATTTTTAAATAGTAAACCGTCATGTTTTATATTGTATATATATATATATATACACACACACACACACACATACCCAATTCACCCGATATCCATGTTTTTGGAACCCGCACCACACAGGCAGAACATGCTAACTCCACCCAGGCAGGGCACTGAACCCAAGACCCCAGTGCTGGGAGGTGAACATGCCAAGCAACTCATTTATTTGTTCTATTTCATTTCAATAAATGAATATATATATTGTACAATTTGGCTCTGCGGGCAGGTGCTGAGTCCTGCTGGAAAAGGTAATGAACATCTCCATAAAGCTGATCAGCAGATAGAAGTATGAAGTGTTGACTCTGGACTCTTCAGACACCTTGGATCCTTAGCTGACAGACTTTGAGAGGGGGCCCATCATAGGCCTACCTGAGGCAGGATGGTCATTTTGACAAAGAAACTCATCCACCAATTAGGCCTTTCTGACCAAACCACCATCACCTTAATTTGCAGTGGTATGGTGAACAAGAAACCTGGACTGCTATGGACTGGAACCATGTCCTATCTAATCCAGGTTCTGTTTGGGATCTGACGACTGTCGGGTTCGAGTATCAATCCTGCCTTTGCACTGGAGTGACACACTTCCCAGCTGCTGATATGATGATGTGAAGAAACATAAAACAGTACCACGTCTAGTAGTGATACTAGGACACTAACAGCTCAGTGGTATGTGTAGGACCTCCTGTGGACATGTTGGCTTTCAAGGGAGGGCCTCCAACTGGCATTTTCAGCAGGACAATGAAATATGCCCCTTTCACCAAATACCATCTTACACTATTGTCTTAGCAGATGGTCGTCTCACACTGTCTGTGTATGACCCTTTTAACTCTATTTACATGGTGATACACTCAACCCCCTGAAGAGTGTTGATGGTCTCCCACCTCCTTCAACCCCTCTTCTTCCTCTCACCTTCATCCCCAATTTACCCCTCCTTCAACCGCTCTTCTATGTCTTCCACAATGTATATAAGGTCCTCCTAAAATCTGTCAGAATAGACTGGATGGACTTGCAGACTGGAATGACTTTCAGACTGGGTTGAACTTCAGACTGGATAGATCTGCAGACCGGGAAGATCAGACAGACCTGGTTGATCAGACTACAAACTAACAAGGCGAACTGAGAGACCAACCAGACTGCTGACCAACTAAGGTGTGTCCATATATGCTTCTCTGTCTGCACCTGAATAAACCCACAACCTCCAGTCTCCTGTATTCCGAATTTCTAACACATGCCTGGTCATCAGATTCAATCCCATATTTATGGAATTTATGGAAGGCCAGCTTCGACAACCTATGACTGCGCAGGATCTACAGGCCCAGCTGCAACATCTGTAGGCAAATGGGCCACAGGTACCATACTGAACCTGTAGGCCTACATGCCCGACCGTATACCATCTTGAATCCAGACTAGAGGCCCAGCAGGGTACTAGATCCTCCTTTAATTGTACAGTTTCCCTGATTAACTTTAATATCTATTTAATATTTTAATCACTTACATCATCATTGCATTCGCACACACAGATTCACTCCATTCCAATAAACCCTTCTCGGTGAGTTTTTTCTTCTTCTTTGTTTTCTTTTTCATCAGTGAGTGTTTATATTCATCAATCCACGCCACATTTGAGTTCACGATTACAAATTGAAATATTTAATCATGATTTAAATGTGATATGAAACATCTTTAAGGCCCCACGATTCCCGGCAAAGCACGGAACAGATGGAATTTGTGGAACGGAGATGTGAAAAATGGATTTCATATATAAACAAATGATTCATGTGCAGCATTCGGAGATGTAGGAGACATTTTTACAAAGTCTTATTTGTGTCATTTGTCTATAAACAGCACACCTGAATAACATCTTCACATTTGTTGTGTTTATTTATTTACAAAATTAAGGAATCCCATCGGCCTGTGTATACATCAGGGGCACACAGCATCAGGTCGATGCATGTGGATAAACACTCGTGGGTTCCTTTGGGAATTAACTGGTGTTATAAAAACAAGAACACACGCTTACTGCCTTTCATCACTAATCGAGATAAAAGTACTGATGAAGCAGCTCAGGCTGCATATTCACAAGAATGATGATATGATACAGGGTTCGATATATTGTGATACTATTAGCAGATAAATTGTGATTATTTTTTTTAGACTCAAGGCCAGTAGTTACCTTTAGATACCTAAAAATTTCAAATCATTTATAGGAGGACACAGGACTGATCCTGTGATTTTCAAAAGTCTCTCTGGTACTCGAATATGACTTTAATATCTAAATACAGACTGTATTTGTATGACCATGTTTCAACCACACAACTGAACTGTCTGAATCGGCTGGTAGCTTAAAAGGACTATAAAAACACTTCACAGCATAGAAATCACCAACTGATAATCTAGTGTTCTCGGAAATACAATCATTTGAGCTTTTAATATGTATTAGGTTGACTGATAATTTGAGGTTATTAATTTATTTACAATCCAATAAAGAGTTCAAATTTCAGTATAAAATTCAATATAAATTAAATTTGAGCAACTGTGTTCAGTCCCCGTTTCTCATCTTCAGTGTGCGCGTTCGTTGTCCAAGTGGATTTTAGCCATATTCCGAGCTGAATTACTCACTAATAGTTAATGACAGATTGACTGTAGACAGAGTAGGTTCTATTGTTTGTTGTGATATGTGTATCATGTCTGTAGTTTACTCCAATCTTGAGTTATGAAGCCTAGAACACCAGCATGTAGTCGCCTAAAATTAGGCTGCATGTGAGCGTTGGGGTTCAAGTGCTAATTAAAATGTGATACTGTGTCGATACAATATGTTCAAACGTGATATCACAATGCTTTATACTGGGTTCCTGACCATTAAAGATGAAAATGGACAGTGTAGCAACAAGGACCGCCCATAATATCATGGTGGATTGGTGTATCTCACTGCATTTCACCGTTTCTCTTACGCATATCAAGATTTCCGTTCATGTAGCCCAGCTCTATTCTGAAAGCAGGACATGAAAATAAGAACACAAAAGAGAACATCACGAACAACATGAACGATGGACGATTATTGAACTGAAAAGACTCCATATGGGGCTCCATATGCATATGGTGAATAAGTGTCCAATCTGGCAACCCTTACATATAATCTGATGTGATACGGAAGACGGTGCGTATGAAGGTCGAGCAGCAGAGTCTAGCGGGAGAGCTTAGATTCATTAAAAAGCAGACAAGCGTCATCTAGGCCCACAAGCAACATGAGATTTCATTTATTTATTTGTTTATCCATTTATTCCCCCACACTACATCGTATTACTTGTGAGCAAAAAAAAAAAAAGAAAAGAAAAAAAGAAAAAGGAAAAAAAAGAACAACAATTCATTCATTACAAGGCTCCCCAATTAGCATTAGAAGAGGATGCTGATTGAGGCATGATCTAGTGCTTTTACTGGATTCTGTGCAATTAGCTCTTCGAGAACGAGGTTAAATGCACTTAAAGGATTAGACTAATTTGGATCATTTGAATGCGAATATAATAGGTTGGATCATCAACGCTGATTTCGAGCAAACAGTAAATAGGAGGAGTAATCTGTAAAACCCTAATGGTGGCAAAGACGTCGGTTTGCTGGGCGTGACACAGCGGATTGTGGAGAACCGTGCCAGCCACCAAACGTCAGAATTAAGCCCATCAACTACAGGATTCAGTGCCCTTACACCTGCCCCTCTGCAGCATTCACGACTCTCTCCCATTCCCATTCCCATTCCCAGCGACGTCATGCTGTATTGTAGAGAGACTAAAAACATCACACATTATCAGCAAGACCAAGCGGCACGCAGGGTAAGCATCGGTCCCAGCGAGTTTGTGGTACCAGCACAATACCTCATCATCCTGACTTACAAACAGTGGTGGCGTGCGTGGCCAGTCCCCCACTCATTATCACCATTAAAAACAAGCTGTCAGCCAGCGTCCTGGGAGGCTGCGGACACAGTTTAGCAACTCTACCTCGTATGCATTATGCATTTGCTCTCAAATCCCAAGGTGTGTGGCATATCACACTGTCTTTTGATTAAGGACGCTGGAGGCCATTTGTCATTGTGTGCCCTCTAAGCCACCTTTCAAATGAATACAGGGACATTAGAAGCTTTGATATAAGTAGGCACTAGAAAATAAATCATGAATAATGCTGTTTTGGAGCTGTTGCGAGTAAGCATAATGCTTCACACACATTGTTCAGTATTAACTGGAGGTAGAGTCAAAAAACTGTCATATTTGATATTGCACAGTTCTTATTTTCAACACCCGACACATGAATTATAAATGAATATATGCTTTTCTTTCATCCACATGCAACAGAAATCATTACTGGAAAGTAATGTTTCTCAAACCACTCCACTCAGATCTCAGATGGTCTAAAAAATCTGTACTGTCTGGTGATCCTCCAGGACCAGCTTCAGAACCAGTGCCTTAAAGGCAGCCGTTGTCATGATATGACCTTTTGCGACCAGTTGTACCAGCAACACAATGAAAAAGCAGGGGTTGGACAATGAAACTGAAACACCTGTCATTGTAGTGGGAGGTTTCATGGCTAAATTGGAGCAGCCTGGTGGCCAATCTTCATTAATTGCACCAGTAAGAGCAGAGTGTGAAGGTTCAATTAGCAGGTAAGAGCACAGTTTTGCTCAAAATATTGCAATGAACACAACATTATGGGGGACATACCAGAGTTCAAAAGAGGACAAATTGTTGGTGCACGTCTTGCTGGTGCATCTGTGACCAAGACAGCAAGTCTTTGTGATGTATCAAGAGCCACGGTATCCAGGGTAATGTCAACACCATCAAGAAGGACCAACCACATCCAACAGGATTAACTGTGGATGCAAGAGGAAGCTGTCTGAAAGGGATGTTTCCAAAAAATGTCCTTCCCAAGACGAACGGACGCTGCCCTAGTACACCATACTAATCAATTGTAGTTCTGTCCTGATGCTGCTGTTTCTCCTTATATCCTACTCATCATCCTTGATGTCTTACTGCAGTGCATTCCTCTCTGGTTTACACACCAGTCAGTGATGCTGGATGTCAGGATGCTTTCCATGATGCTTTTGTAGAAGCAGTTGTGGATGAGTGCACACGTTGGGAATTCGAGGTGCTGATGAGCCTTCTTCACCAAGGAGATGTTTAGGGACCAGCAAAAGTCGTCAGTGATGTGCATTGTCTGGAACACCCTTAGGAACACCCCACTGATGTGCAGAGGGGTTTGGATATGCTTGCAACCAAATTGCTGTCCACCAGATCTTCCCCACAACTGCCGTCAGTGACTGTGTCTGTTGATGTCTGTTGACAGAGTCTGGGGTAAGAAGAGGGCCGAGCAGAGGCCTCAATACATACATCGGTCAGTGGGGGCTCCAGGGTTTAGGGTGATGGAGTAGGATGTCCTGTCTGTGAGAAAGCCCAGAACCCAGTCTCTAAAGCTTAGTCCAGGTAAGCAAGGTATAATGGTGAGCTGAAGTCAATAAACTGTGTGTCCTTTTGTCCAGGTGTGACGAGGTCAAGTGGGTGGCACAGAAAATTCAGTCTGTGGTGGAGTGTGTCCGTGGAATGAGTCCCTTTTTTGTGAGTCATCACCAACTGCTCAAAGTACTTAATGACAATTGAGGTAAGCGCAATAGAGTGGTAGCCCTTAAGGCATGTGACTGATGACTTCTTTGGCAGCTTTGAAAGGGCTCTCCTCATGTCAGATACATTCACAGCCAGAAGGAGGTGTGATCTTTACTGCTGTCTCAGTGCTGGTGCATTCGAAACACGCAAAGAAGTTTAAAGGGGCATCTAGAAGCTGCAGGTGAGATATTTGCTCACATGCATTGGGTCAGCAGTTAAGAAATCCTGCTTGTTGGAGTTCCTGACGCTCCAGGAAAGGTACAAACAAGATTGTTAGTTAATGAGGTCAGAATGTTGGATGATCTCCACCCAACCTCAACCCCAGCTCCCTAACTCACCTCAAACCTATTGGATGGACCTCCATTAATCCAGAGAACACAGTTCCACTGCTCAATACCTGAGGACTTTATACCCTTCTAGGCCAAACGTGGCATCAGTGCCAAATGCATGGTGCCCATAGTTTATGCGCTGTCTGCCAGAGAGGCCTACTCTATTGGCAGGACTTCTCTGGGGGGAATAGACAAGCTGTTTGTGTGCATTGGCCTTCATTAGAAGATGTGTCCAGTGGCTCGAAGGTCTAGATGCTAGGGCTCTATGATCAGAGTATTGCAGGTTCGAAATCCCGGGTCATGCTGCTTGCCATCAGCAGCCAACGTCTGAGAGAGCAAAATTTGCTGGGTAGATGGTGCTCTTTCACCACGTCACACCCAGTGGCACAAGGGTTTTTGGAGCAGGAGAGCCCAGTGCTTTCCTCTGAGCAATGTCCCAGCAATGATGCAATGGCAGAAGTTCAAAAAGAGACGGTGGATGGCTTCACATGTATTGGAGGACGTGCCGGGAGCAACGTGCCACATTCACATTGTCCGCAGTAGATATTCACCTGATCTTAGCATTTAGTCAGGGCTTCTGGTTTGATTGTGTAATGGCTGTTTGATTGATCCCAACATGTAGCTACGTAGCCATGCAACACATATTCCTTCGGGTCTGTTTGGATTAAGGATGCTGCTTCATGTGGGGCCAGACAGTGGAAATGAAGCAGTCATGCAGAGCTGAAATTGCTCCCTCTGGCAACTTGTACATTCAGAGTAATTTAGAGAGTTTTGATGTGATATGATTAATTGTAGAGAAAAGCAGTGGCTCAGATGTCTTTACAGTGGGGCGAAAGGAACCATGGGCTCATTCCACAACCAAACAAGCACACCGTGATACACCAACAACCCTCCTAACACGGTGTGCTTGTACCTGTGTAATGGGGTTCAAATGTAAGTTACTGCAGATAAGAACATCAAACAAATGCCATCTTTGACAATGTCTACAACAA
Organism: Acestrorhynchus altus; assembly: GCA_034509495.1. NCBI lineage: Eukaryota > Metazoa > Chordata > Actinopteri > Characiformes > Acestrorhynchidae > Acestrorhynchus > Acestrorhynchus altus. Next base: position 4,312,066 of record CM067508.1, read on the forward strand.
TGACAACCATTTTCATTACTATCCTGCATTGTGTGTGTGTGTGTGTGTGTATTGTGTTGTGTTTGTACAACGGCGATCAATCAATTTGTGCGATTAATCAGTTTTATGAATTATGCTTGATCAACAGCCCTAATGTGCAAAATTCCCAGCCCTGTTAGGACCCTAACGTCCGTCCACCTGGAAGACTGTGTCGAGCACTAGGAGGGTTCACCCAGAAGAGAGTGCCAATCCACACCTGGGCATACAGACATTCACTCACACACACACACAGCAATTCACCTGATCCATGTTTTTGGAAACACTCTTATCCCAATGGATCTGCCTCTGTCGGACGCAGTGCTGGAACGCCTCGTTTGAGATGGTCCGTGGATGACCGTGATTTCCTCTCTGGAACAAAGTCTGACGAAGCACAGGTGTGTTGTGTTTGGCCAGAAAACTCTTTGTGACGCTGTGATACACAAACAGTCGGTCCTGTGGGCAGCAGGCAATGGGCAGCTCCATCACAATAACATGCCCCTGAAAGGGAGCAGATTTTGGTCCAGAGAAGGCATCATCATGTGACAAACCAGCTGCGGGCCATCGTAAAGCAGCTGCGTCCAGATTAATACAAGACTGTTGTATCAGAAATGTGAGGATTTTTTAAGAAAAAAGGTCGGATACTTTTTGAACACACCTCTCAAAGCTGAACCAGACTTGCCTGCAGCCTCTGACGCATTCATGGCCTTTTCGCTGACGCTCTTCTCCAGAGTAACTTACAAGGTTACTCATATTACAGAGGTGGGTCTGAGTAGTGTTAGGAATCTTGCCCAAGGAGTCTTACTGGTGTAGCTTAGCATAGTTGCCCAGACTAGGAATCAAACCTTGGTCTCCCACACGGTGTGGTGGCTCACTGGTGGTGCTCTATTGCACCACACCAACCACTCTTTCCATTCTATCAGCTCGTCTGATCATACAGGAGCACGTTGTAGTTCTATAATTCCAGACTGTAGCTCATCTGTTCCTCTGCAGACTTTATTCTCCTCCTTTCACCCTGGTCTTCAATGGCCAGGACCCCACAGGACCACCACAGAGCAGGTGTTAGGTTAGAACATCTCTGCAATAGTTCTTCTGTTTTGCAGTTATTTTTCATTTAACACACATCAGTAAAAGTAAACGTGAATTTTAGAATTTCTCAGTGTTTGGTGGAGTCTCCCTTTTGCTTTTAAAAACAGCATGAAGTAAAGCTGGCACGGAGCTCCACATGTTTGCGTAAAAGCTTCATATGAGCAGATCAGATCCACCTGAGAGGCGTTTGGTCTCAAGCTCCAGTGAAAATAGAAGAAAGCAGGACAGAATTTTGATTGCTGTTTCACTGACTGACTGATGTGATAAATCCTCTCAGCCTTTGTCATCCGTTTCTCAAGAGTGGCCAGGCCTTGAGGGCAGGCTTTCCATGGATGTTTTTAATCTACATTTTTAAATACATTTCTAAACCCTGTTTATGCAAAAGAGACTGGTTCTTTATTTGGTGCACCTACTCGTTCCACAAAAGACCATTTAATCAATGCTGCCCCAAAGACAACGTTGAGTTTGGCGTCTGAGCAAAAACTCATCTTTCTTCTCCTTCATTTATTATTGATTTTATATCGAATCGAGTGTAAGGTTTTGTTTTTACGGCTTTGCCTGGATGATCTCAGTTTGCATCATTCTTCATGAGCAGGGCTGTAAGAATGTATCCACACAGTTGAATATGAAGATATTACATTTTGCAACACTGCTCTGCTTCTCAAAACAGTGTGGATTTTTAATGAACGTTAAAAAATGTTGCGGGCTGCAGTTTCTGGGTGGTACCTGCCAATGCTCTAGTCTTCATAAGTCAGGATCAGAGTGACCTACAGACATGATACACATTAAACACCAGAACCACAGCATGGTGGCACTGACCCATCATCAACTTTATCTAAAATCCACTCTGAGAAATGGCTATAACATACACTGAAGACAGACGAGAGAAGGGCCAAGGTTATGATATCAGGACCACTGTGAGAGCGCTGAGGCCATATAAGGCCATAATCCCTAAGACCAAATAACAAATAATAACAACAACAACTATTATTATTATTAATATTATTATTATTATTATTATTATTATTATTAGTAGTAGTAGTAGTAGTAGTAGTAGTAGTACTAGCAGTAGTATTAGTATTAGTAGTAGTAGTAATAGAGTAGTAGTACTAGCAGCAGTAGTAGTAGTGCTAGCAGTAGTATTAGTAGTAGAAGTAGTAGTAATAGAGTAGTAGTACTAACAGTAGTAGTAGTAGTAGTAATAGCAGTAGTATTAGTAGTAGTAATAGAGTAGTAGTAATAGCAGTAGTATTAGTAGTAGTAGTAGTAATAGAGTAGTAGTACTAGTAGTAGTAGTAGTAGTAATAGAGTAGTAGTACTAGCAGTAGTAGTAGTAGTACTAGCAGTAGTACTAGTAGTAGTATTAGTAGTAGTAGTAGTAATAGAGTAGTAGTACTAGTAGTAGTATTAGTAGTAGTAGTAGTAGTAGTAGTAGCAGCAGCATTAGCAGCAGCAGCAACAGAGCAGCAGCACTGTGCCAGCAGCACCAGCAGCAGCAATAGCAGTGCAGCAGCAGCAGCAACAGAGCAGCAGCAATAGCAGCAAGGTCAGCAGCAGCAGCACCAGCAGCAGCACCAGCGGCAGCAGCAGCAGCATTAGCAGCAGTATGGCAGCACAGAGCAGCAGAACATCAGCAGTAGTGGTAGCAGTAGCAGCACAGAGAGCAGTACACCAGCAGCAGTACCAGTGAGCAGCATTAGCAGCAGCAGCAGCAGTAACAGAGCAGCAGTAACAGCAGGTAATAGCAGTGAGCAGTAGCACAGTATGAGCAGTAATAGAGTAGCATTAGCAGCAGCACGCAGCAGCAGCACCAGCAGCAGAGCAGCAGTAGCATTAGCAGCAGTAGCACCAGCAGCAGCACCAAAGGCAGCAGCAGTAGCAGCATAGTAGCAGCAGTAGCACAGAGAGAAAGAGCAACAGCAGAACATTAGCAGCAGCACAGCAGCACCAGCAGCAGCAAGCGCAGTAGCAGCACAGTGCAGCAGGCAGTAGCACAGAGCAGCAGCACAAAGGCAGTGCATTTAGCAGCAGCAGTAGCAGCAGTAACAGAGCAGTAGCACCAGCAGTGTTCAGCAGTAGCATTAGCAGCAGCAGCAACAACAGGAGCAGGTAATAGCAGAGCATTAGCAGCATCTGCATAGCACCAGCAGCAGTAGCAGTAGCACTAGCAGCAGTAGCAGCAACAACAGAGCAGCAGTAATAGCAGCAGCAGCAGCAGCATTAGCAGGAGCAGCAGCACAGAGCAGCAGTAACACAGTAGCATTAGCAGCAGTAGCAATTGTTAAGCAGCACCAGCAGCAGTGTAGCATTAGTAGAAAACACACAGCAGCACCAGTAGCAGTAGCGTGTAATAGCAGCAGCAGTGAGCAACAATAGAGTAGCAGTACTGTTATAGTAGCAGTAGCATTAGTGTAGCAGCAGCAGCAGCAAGGTCAGGAGCAGCAGCAATGAGCAGCAGCATTAGTAGCAGTAGCACTGCAGCAGCACCAGCAGCAGTAGCAGTGGAAGATTAGTAGTGCAGTAGTAGCAGTGCACAATAGAGTAGTAGTAGTAGCGTAGCAGTAGCAGCAGTAATAGTAGCAGCAGCAGTAATAGTGTAGTAGCAGCCATAGCAGTATTAGTAGTAGTACCAGCATATACCAGTAGTAGTAGTAGAAGTAGCTGTAGCAGTAGTACTAGCAGTAGTAGTAGTATAGTATAGTAGTAGTAGTAGTAATAATAGAGTAGTAGTAATAGCAGTAGTAGTAGTAGTATTAGTAGTAGTAGTAGTAGTAATAGAGTAGTAGTAATAGCAGTAGTATTAGTAGTAGTAGTAGTAGTAGTAGTAATAGAGTAGTAGTAATAGCAGTAGTAGTAGTAGTAGTATTATAATCAAAAATATTGCATTACCAATCACTCAGTTTCTAACCAGAGCTCAAGTTGCTAAGTGTGTTTTTTAGTCTAAACAAACTAAAAGACAAAAAATGGAGACAAAGTTTTGAGCAAAATATGGTCAAAATTCAAAATATGTAAACAGATCTTAAATGAAGTTACTAGAGCAGCTGAGGATCTTCTGAACATCAGCATTCGTCCTGTGTGACTGTCTCAGATAAACGCTTTGTTATTGTTAGATGAACAAAACGCCTGTGAAACTATCAGAACATAAAGTAGTTTCACGCCCAAATAATGGCTACCTGAAAAGTATTTATAGTATTTAAAGGATGTTATTTTCAGTAGATTTTGGTAGATTTGGCTTTATTTGAGATATTTTGTTGTTGTTGTTTATGTAGAATGACTGTAAAATTTAGAAATTCTGTTATACAAATCAAGCAGGTTCTTTAGATTTTTTTTTTTATTTTATTTTGACTTTTTTTTGTAACGATTAGATTGATTGACTACTTCTTGGCCGTGGTCCGAATAAAATATAAATCCTGAATCTTGGAGCATCACGGAACAGAGCAGTAAACATGCACTGGAAGCTCCTTTGGCATTTAAACTGGCATTGAATTCAGTTTTTGATTACCCGCTTATATGACGTCACTTTAAAGCCTAAAGCTACTGCCCACAACCGAACCCGTTCTAAAAGTTGATGTATTTGTGAGCTGAGCATGTTTCTTATTTTGAGTTTCGGAGACAGAAGGTTTTGTTCCAGCACAAAACCTCAGGACGTGGTTTTGCTGTCTTCATGTTGTGACAAAATGTGCCAGAATAAACTGTACAGTGGAAGATGATACGCTTGTCTTCTGCATCTCTTAAGATATAAACACATATTTTGAGATGATCAACAGGAGCAGAAAGAAGGAAGTTGAAAAACCTTTACCAGAGTAAAGACTGGTGTCTGGAGGACACTGTGGTGGTTTCAAATCAGCCTGGTGACTGAATTTAATTTGATTGCTCTTTATTGTTGAAGCGAGTGGGATCACAATGGCGAGATCCAAAAGTCTCTCTGAGGCCTTCAGAAAGAAGGTTGCAGATGCCGATCAGTCTGGAAGGGCTTTAGAAAGATTCAAAACGATCAATCCACTTGTCTGGAAAGGCCAGGTCAGAACAGCCCGCAGCGTGTCCAGTCCATCCGCATAGATCAGAAGACGAAATGTCAATGAATGCATGCAGGGACCTACAGGCAGCTCAAGCGAATCCTGTGCGAGCACTCGCCATCAGAAAGAGACGGAACACGTTCGGTTTGTATGTGAAAGGAGGGAGAAAATCAGAGCACACGTGTGTTAACAATACTGAACGAATTAATTAAAACGTACCATATGAGCGTACGTTTGAAGATAATAAAGCTGTAAAACCGAGATGAAGGAGCAACACTGCCAGCTGCAACTCCGGAATGGGAATCACTAAGGTAACATAGTGCCAGACACACATGCCTGCAGTGCTGCTAATTTCTACAGAGAAGTAAACACACTTGATTCTCCTAAATGTTGTCATTGGCTGGTAATTGCATTGAGGGAAGCAAATTGCTGGTTAATGAAATAACCTGTCGAGACGCATCAATAAATAACCCAGTACTGCATATAAGGAGTCATACTCAGAAGATCGTGCTTTGCAGGTTTTCCAAAAAAGCTCAAAATGGCCTGAAACTGGCTTGATTTGAAATCCAAGGAAGAAAGAAGCACTTTGGACAATTAGCAATAAAAGTAATTCTTATAAAAGTGACCCTTACTGTGAGACATCCAGCCCTTGATCCTATAGTGAAAACGTGAAAGGGCTGCTTTCGCAGTAAAACTAGTAATTGCATGACAGTTTTAACGTGAACTTTCCCAGTTTGACCATTAAATATTTCTTTTTGATGGTAATTTGGCCACTTACTTCAGCAGTAAGTTCCACTGGGATTTTTAGTTGATTGTTTCTATTGAGTTATTTATTAAAAACTATTAACTACAAATGATTAAACTATAAAAGAAAAACTAGAAATGTTTTATTTTGTAAAATAATTGATTATTATGGTGAACTAGGGCTTCCTTTTGCGCAATACAGCGTCAGTCTGCTCTATGTGGGAAGGACATTTCTTGGATACAGTCCAGGTTAGGAACCCCAACGCCCCTTTCCGGTTAGCTGCCTTTATGTCCTTAATCCTGTTGGATGTGGTTGGTCCTTCTTGATGGTGTTGACATTACCCTGGATACCGTGGCTCTTGATACATCACAAAGACTTGCTGTCTTGGTCACAGATGCGCCAGCAAGACGTGCACCAACAATTTGTCCTCTTTTGAACTCTGGTATGTCCCCCATAATGTTGTGTTCATTGCAATATTTTGAGCAAAACTGTGCTCTTACCTGCTAATTGAACCTTCACACTCTGCTCTTACTGGTGCAATTAATGAAGATTGGCCACCAGGCTGCTCCAATTCAGCCATGAAACCTCCCACTACAATAACAGGTGTTTCAGTTTCATTGTCCAACCCCTGTAGATATATATACTAAATCACTGAGACTAAGAACTTCATTCAATATCATTCAACACTGGAAAAACTGACCGTGAACTTCACAGTAACAGAAAGAGTTTCACTCTCAAACATCACATACCTGAAAGAATTGAGCTGAGACTCGTAGATGGTTATAGGAAACATCGAATTGACATTATTTAAATAAGGGATAAATAGATACTCTGTTGAACCCTGAGGGAAGCAGGAGTGCAGTGTCTAGGGTGTCCAATTTATCTTTTTGAATTAATTTATGTAAAAAGGACATTTTCACCATTTTCTGGAACGCAGCACTACACTTCATTCACATAACATCCTTAATCACAATCACAAATGATGTTCCTCATCTATTATTCAAGCTGATTTCATGTTCAGTCTACAGAATTAGTCAAACATCAGCCGGAGTAGTTTATCGTCTACTGTAGACACAGTATAATCAGCCAGTGTGTTTCAGACTCATTAAACCAAAAGTCTTTCTGTACCTTTTTGATGACAATCACAGTGCATACAGTTCCGCTGTCACTCAAGCCGTTCCCGTTTATCCTCTGATGCTGGCTCAGCGGTCAGAGTACAGCGGAGGAGCCGCGATTCTTCCGTTTCAGAGGAACGATCTAGGAGATAGAGAGTCAGGTTAGCCCTTCCCGATTGCTGATCTGAAAGATTAATATTCACAACTCTATCAAAACAAGATCAGGTCCCCTGGATCCCTCTAGTCCCCAGCAAATCTGCCCCAGTATTGAGTAAGGAACAAAAGAAAATCTCCACGGACATCACAGTGCTGCTGGGAGAGTCACTGTTTCTGATATGAGAGATGCAACAATACGGCGAATGATATGATTCGTTAGTTCGGGATAGATGCCTTCCCTCGGGATATTATCTACAGAAGATTGGACATACTCAAGATTTGAGGCTCAGAAACATCACAGAATAAAAGTCATGGCTCTATAGGCACAGCAATCTTTTCCATGCCATGGGTTTTAAGCACAAGCAGAGCTGACCAAACGAGGGCCTGAGCAATAGGAACTTAATGCACAATCTAATTTTGTACAGTGAGAAAGGACTGTAGGAGCTTTAGTCACGATACAATATGCTGAATATGCTGGACTGACAAATAAATCACAAAAAATATAGCAATAATTATTTTCTAGGCTTCACATCTCAGTGTCAGAGTAACCTGCCGACATGGTTTCATTACGAGCCACAAGACTTACCCTATCGAACTGCAGTCTCGTCACACCCTGACGAATTATCAGTCGGTAATTCAGCTCAGAAAACAGCTACAATTCACTCATTTTGAAAAAAAAATGAATGTCTCCAGGACCAGGGTTAAGAAACACTGGTTTGCGTAGTTATTGCTATCAGAAGTACATGGTCCTGGTCCACTGTTTCTCCCCCAATTCAGTTCATCCCTTTATTGTGATCATAATAACTGATGTTTTATGGAAGGCACAGTTTGGATTGACCACTCGAACGAATAAAATCAATTCTGCTTGGCTGCAGATGAAAGAATAAAATAATTCCAGGCTGGTTCTGTGCACACCAACGGAGCTGTATGTGATTCCATATTAAAGGCTCCGACATATGGTGTTTGGAATTTTATGAGCTTGCACAAACCGGAGGCTCCCAGTGAGCACCAAAACTCCTCACTCAGCATTTTGCCATCATTGCGTCAAATTTAAACACATAAAAGCCTCAGCAGATGACATGGAGCTTAAAACTTTCACACAGAAAGGCTTTGAAAGTCCTTATTATGTAAAACGGACTTTTTTCGTGCTTGTACAGATACGATCTGGAATGCCTACCTCATTCAAACCCAGAAAGCGCTCAATACATCATTTGGCTTGACTTCCTACCTCACAAGCCATGCCATTATATTATACCATCCCCAGCTGGGTAGCTCCGCCCACTACCCTTGTAAAGCCAGAATTGAAAAAGTAGACACGTGTGGAAAATAGTGTCCAAAGATGATGTTCTACTAGATTCTGGAGCATTGCTGTGGGGATTTGGTTGAAAGAGTGTTTGTGAGGTCGGAGGTCTGCCATATCCCCACCCAAAGTATTGGATGGCGCTGACACATCTGTGTCAGCAATGGGTACATCTTAAAAAAAGCTGAAAGCAAATGAGCAAGTGAGGAGAGTGAGTGAACGAGTGAGATGTGAACTCAAGGTGAAGTCAATGAAAACTAGCTACTGCAAACAGGGACCAACGAGAATAAATTCGGTGAAATCAAAAGGAGTGAAATGAGATGTGGGGAACAGTGTGAAAAGGGTGTTGGTGCTACAGAAGATCCTGAATGTATTTTGACCAACGCACGCCACATACCTTTTATTAATATCCAGGTAACTGTAGCAACCACATGACATATCTTAACCACTGCTTAGCAACAACATAGGAATCTTCAAGCACCTTCTAAGTGAGGACCTAGCAGTTCTCCACCATAAGGTCACATATAAATTTACACACACACACACACACACACACTGTGCATTCAGAAAGTATTCAAACTGCTTCACATTTTGCACATTTTATGCTACAGATTTATTCCAAAATGAATTCTGTCATAATTCTACACACAATACCCCACAGTGACCGAACACCTTTTTTAATATAAATGCAGTTGGTCAGTGTTCTTTAACCCTAAGGCACTAACTTCGGGTGATTTTCACCCACACAACGTTTGTCATGTGACTTTCATTGTGTTGCTGCTGTCTGAGTTCCATGGGACGTTGGGTAGCTTCAGGGCACATTAATTACACATGTCATTAATGTTATGGTTAATTCCCTCATGCATTTGGGTGATTTTCACCCAGCGTTAGTGATCGAGAGTAACATTTTATTTTCTACCCCGCCTGTACTGGCATAAAGTAAGTTAGACTTGTCCCAGAATTTGCATATAATCCTTAATTAGTATAATGGCAATGAATAAATATCAATTACTGGTATTTTCCAAGAAAATTCATATAATAAAAAGAATTTGGTCATTTTGTCCCTTCATTTTCATTGGTCATTTTGTCTCTCTGTCCCACAGTTATCAATGATGCAGAAAGACTGCGCCTTTACCAGACAGGGCTCACATGTCCCAGGAATAGGGGGACCAAAGACCAAATTCCCAGCAGCATTATTTTTTTTGTTAGGACATTACCTGTTAAGGCTCACCTGATTTTCCAAAAATCTTTCTGTTTTATGTTGTACAATTAAAGAAGGGTTCCAAAACCTGCCATACAGTGTTGTACTTTTAAAACAAATTGATGAAAACTATATGTTATCTGGAATTTTATACCGGGTAAAATATACCCAACGTTAGTGGTGGTGTTACTAATTTTAACGTTAGTGTTCTAGGGTTGAGCACTGATGATATCCACAACATGCTCAGAGAAGTATATTGTGTATCATAATAAAATGTATCAAAACAAGACTGTCACGTTGTCCCACCAAGCTGAAAGTGAGAGACGCATGTGGACTGTGGCCATAATGTGGGTAATATTGCAGGATTTACACAAATATCACTTGGGTTGTGCACTGATGTGCAGTTCCTGAAAGCGTTTTCCAGCCCACTTCACCAGAGTTACATAGTGCAGTTCACATCGTACCAAACCTGGAGTTGGAATGATCTCGTAATTACACACGCTGGAGCTTTTTAAAGGTAAATGTAATGTTTAAATCTACTATAGACTTAATTAATTATAAAATAAATAAAATGATTAGAAATAAATTAATAATGACGGTAGGACTGAAAGCAACCGTGGACCACCACGGAGCTCACTGTCCACTCTATCAGACACTCCTACAGAGTGTCTCCACCTTGAAGATGTAAAGTCAGAGACAGAGGCTCATCTGTTTCTGCACAGTTTGTGTTGGTCGTCCTCTAGTCCTTCATCAGTGCTCACAGGACGCTGCCCACAGGACGCTGTCCAGCAGTGACACTGCGGGGTTTAATCACTCCAGCAGCACTGCTGTGTCTGATGAACTCACCACCACCATGTCAGTGACATGGTGAGAATGACCCACCACCCACAGAATACCTGCTCTGTGGTGGTCCTGTGGGGTCCAAAGTATGCAGACAGACTGTACACACACACATACACACACACACACACACTAAAATGAACAATATCTGCAGCACTATGTGATTTCAAGTCCATCCAATCTTTAAACCAGACCATTTTAGACACATCATTATAGACACTGGAACCAGTAGGTGTTTTGTAAAGCCTCAGCGGTGTTTATTTATGATTCACATGGGAGATGGTTCTGCAATAAGTAAAAAATGCAGGGAAAAAAAGAACCTAAAGCACAAATATACAGGGCAGAGCCGATGCACAGTCATGCACACTTTCATCTACCACAGCCATGCCTGTACCCCAGGTATTGCTCTTGTGTGGAGCTCGTATGAATTACCATATGTCAGGCTTCTGTCAGAGGCTAAATCCACTGTATCCTGCAGCATGCGTAATCCTGTATACTCCTAATGTTATGCAGCCAGATGTCAGCTGCCTCCACATGGCGAGGAGTCAAAGCCCTTCAAGCCTCCAGTGCTGGAAACAGGACTTAACCAGAATAGTACCGAACATCCTCAATGATCACCTGGTGCAGCATCTGAAGGTCTGGAAAAATAATAACACTAATAAAGACAGCACGGTCCCGCGTCATCCAGAGCATCGCTGTGAATGGAGTAGAAGCTCTTTAAGCGATTTAGCCTGCCAGGATCGAGGGCTGAGCCTGCTGATAGGGTTAAAGGGCGCTTCACCATGTAGAGCAGACATTACGGTATCAGGCTGGCGCTGCCATATAGGCGACTTTCGCTTGCGATGCCAGCTGAAATGAATGAACTTAATCCTCTCTATGCGATGCCACAACACAGACACTTGTTTATGCCCGTCGTATTTCAGACGGAAGATATCCAGCGCTTTATTTTCCCCTTGTTTTTCCTCTATTTTTTGCCGACCTCGTGGGACCTACAACCGTAAAGACGGGTTAATATATAGAGATGATATTACACAATGAATGCACATAAAGGAGATCAATAGGGGCTATTTTTATAGGCTTAGAAGAAGAGAACGAGATGGAAGGGAACTGCTGTTTGCTGAGGTTCGCGTATTCTCTAAAGTCTTTGAAAGCATTTACGATGAATCACGCTTCACAAACACGAGGAATTAATCCCAGCACTCTGGGGGTTTCTTTCGAAAGCAGCGGTTCTTGGATTATGTTCAGTACTGTTTATCAGACATTTGATGCTACCTGCTGGAGAGCCAAGCTTTCAGTGTCAGTAATGCATACAAACGTCTACAGGGACAAAATGAGCGCTGAGGGTGAGGCCTGGGTCGTACGGAAGTGTACACACGTGTCCAAATATTTATGGACACCCCTTGTAATGAATGCATTCAGCTAATGCCAATGGAATAAGACTCAGGATAAACCAACATGAATGTCAGGTGTGGGCTAGAGGGGTATGTAATTCCTCCTCTCTGCTACATTTCACGTCTTAGATTACTTACTGAATTCATCCTCATTTGTCCCTTGAGTTCACATCATTGTTGACACAGGTGTGCAAATGCACACACAGCTTGGCAAGTCCCTGTAGAGGAGCACTGCCAATAGGATAGACTCCAACCTACAGGGTGGTCCGATGTGGAGTTGAGTGGGAAAGTGGGGTATATACAGGGCAGTGGGTAGGAGGTGGTCCATGTCCCAAAATTAAGCCACTTTGTATTTCCTCTTAGTGACTTTTATTATGACGCTGTTTGTCCACATGAGTGTCCACAAATATTTGACTACTAAATGAGTAACTAAGTCGGTTAATCGTTGCACCGCTGATCACTGGGATTTACAAACAAAGCAACTACCAGTATATAAGTAAAAATCCATGTATCTACCACGTCAGCGTTCCTCGTGAGACCTGCATGCGTAACCTCGGTGTCCGTTTGGAGCAACTCTAATGAAACACAGGAAGTCAGAGTCTAAACAGAGGCACAGAATAAGATGCAATGCATGAAAGAACATCATGTGGTTGTGTTGCTAAGAGGCTTGGCCCTGGAGTACCAGAGTCCACAGTTGTGACTGCATCGCAGTCGGTGAAAAGGCGACGCCACTTGAGCACAAACTAATCAATGCACTGGGGTGACGCGTTTGATCACCTTCTCTACAGTACAAAAGAGTGGGGAAAAGCACTCCTGGCCTTCACCTGCAAACAATTAAAACTCTCAATACTCCAGTATCAAAGGCCACACTCTCTATTCCACAGGTTCCACATGGACAGCGGTGCTGTTTTGTCACGCGCGACAATGCTATTCAATTCCCTCCCAACGGAGCCCAATTTCTCACAGGTCTCAGGCAGCAGAGCAGAACTCAGTGTGGGGATGGTTATTCCACAGGGACTAAAAACACATTTCCTTTTGATGCTTTTTTTTCTTCTTCTTCTTCTTTAAGTTTTCACTCTAGTGGATAAGAACAGGTAGGAGGAAGAACCCACTGTGGTTGCTTGCATGCATTTGTGGGATCTCGAAGCGTGAACATAAATGATTTCTCTTAACACGTGCCAACATGTCAAGACAAAGCAGGACTCACAAACACGGCTGTGCTATTCTTGCATACGTTTAGGCGGCAGTAGGGCTGGGTTTTGGCAAGAATGCATCATGATACAGGGGTCACAATTCGATATATTGTAATATATTGCGATATTTCGCAATATTTTAACTCGCTCGGCCAATTTTGTAGGACGTTTTGATTTGTTCTTCTTATTTAGGTCTTATTTAGGCTTATTTTTACTGTCCTTCCATCTGAGAACCTGTACTCAGTGGGGTGAAACCATGTTCCTCCAGGATCACGGTGCAACACAGAACAATAGAGTACATAAAGTGCAGCACTGCCATGTCTTATCCAATGGTACCAGCGCAACACACACTAACACACCACCACGTCAGTGCCACTACAGTGCTGAGAATGACCCACCACCCACACAGTACCTGTCTGTGGTGGTCTACAGTCTGTAATTATACAGTAGAACTATTCAAATGTGAATGAAGTGTAGAAGCTACAGTTGATCATAATAATGTGACTGTGAATTGTCATTTTATCGGTGGCATGACATGGTCTTAACTCGATTCTCAAAAATACACTATTGATTTTTAATTAATACTTGCAGGAAGCAGTTTCTGGGCAGCTACATGCTGGTATTCTAGGCATCATAATTTCAGATCAGAGTGATTTACAGATATGATGCACATAAATCAAACAACTGAAAACAAAACAGGGTTATGACCTCACAACCACTGTTGGGTTCTGAGACCATATAACCAATAATAATAATAATAATAATAATAATAATAATAATAATAATAATAATAATAATAATAATAATAATAATAATAATAAATTAGCATTGATTTTTGTTTGGACTAATGTCAAGAATTAAAAATAACAGTGAAATATCTTTGTCAGTCTAATAAATAAAACATTCCCAAGCTGTGAAGTGTGAAGTCCTTTCCTCCAGCAGCCACTTTTAGCACTGAATTGGAAAGAATTCACTGCGCTTCATTTTTTGCACGTTATGTTACAGCTTTATTTGAAAACAGATTAAATTCATTTTTTCGCTCAAAATTCTACATATAACATGTACATAAGTTTTCACAGCCTTTTACACTTTGATGAAGCTCATTTCTGAGTTTGATGCTACAAGTTTGGCACCTGTTTCAAGGACGTTTCTCCCATTCTTCTTTGCAGAACCTCTCAAACTCCATTAATTGGATGGGAAGCATCCATCTCCAGAGATGGTCAGTCAGGTTTAAGTGTGTTTAGGGTCGTTGTTGTCTTGGAGGAGAAACCTTCATCCCAGTCTGAGGTCCAGTGTGTCTTGATACAATCCTGTCTCAGAGATCTACAGACAGTTCCTTAGACTTCATGTCTTGGTTTGTCTCTGACCTGCACTCTCTACTATGAGACCTTATATAAACAGGTGTGTCTTTCCAAATCATGTCCAATCAAACTGTAGAAACATCTGAAGGATGATGAGTAGAGTGTCGTGGGAAAGGATTTGTATACTTACATACGTTATATTCTTGTTTTACTTTTAAGATTTCAAACGAACTTTCCTACCTTTGTCATCGTGAGGTGTTGAGTGCAGAATTTTGAGGGACAAAATGAATTGATTCTATTTTGAAATAAAGTTGTGACATAAATTGTGCAACAAGTGAAGCGATGTGAAGACTTTTCGGATGCACTGTACGGCTCAGATGTGGGCAATGCCAAGCAGCCATTGATATCCGGGTACAATCTACAAGCCAAAAACTGCAGGCATTGATCAAAACATGGCAAAGTGCTTATAAATATGTAAATTCTGTCCCGAGACCTCAAATGAAGTCATATTACAGTAGCTGAGGTTCTTCTGAAACTGTCTCCTGTAAACACTTGAATTTTCAGGTCAATAAAAATCCACAAAACCACGATGACCATTGAATCTTGACCCCTGTATCTCGACGTGCATCATATCGCCAGATTCTTGCCAACACACAGCCGAATGAACCACATTAAGGGTTCACTAAGATGTTTTCTTTATATTGGAAGGTAATATTTGATGAAGACTAATGAAGCACAGGCTTGGCTGTAGTCAACCACCCACCCCACACACACACAAACGCACACCGCCGTTCGCCGTCTTCCTGCTGACTCGAACAGCAAAGGGTTTAACAGCAGGCTGCATGGGGCTCCGCCAAGATAAACAAAGCCTTTTTCTCACAGCCAGACATCCAGAGCAAGCAGGGCCTTGAACGAGTCCCCCCTCCTCCTCCTCCTCCCACACTCACTCAGCCTCCTTCTCCATCGTTCCCCTTTCTCTCTCCTCTCCTCTGTGGCCTTGCTGGTGCATCTCTCCCTCTCTCCTCCTTTACTCTCTCTGCTCTCTCTCTCTCTCTCCATCACTTTTCACCTCTTCAGCTGGCGTGATTGTACTGATGACCTCAATCAAAAGACAATTACCCAGACGAGGGCAGGAGGCAATTATCTCCCATCAACGTGAGATTGAGCACACCTGAATGGAGACCATGGTTTTTTCTTCAGAGGTAAGGAGAGATACACGAGTAAACGTTGGGAGAGGGTAGACGTTGGGTAGAGGGTTGTGGTTTCCAAATAATAACATATAAGTGTGAGAGCTCTTGGGTCAAATCCCAAATCTCTCCAACAAAATCCTGAGATTTTAAGTCCTGCATTAAGTGTCATTCCTGAAATCAGCCAAGTATATGAGATGTGTTCACCACACAGTTACCTGGGATTTGTTAAATGGGACTTTCTTTCCCATTTAACCTGCATGTACTTGGACCCATAAATCGCAACTTGCAGCTCTTTTTATCAAATGATTCTGCATGTTCTGTTTCACTGATTCAATATTAAGTTGAAGGAAAAGCTCTTACGATACATAAAAAAGTAAGGCATAGGAATGACATGGAAAGACCCCGTTACCGTAGGGTTGCCTCGTCAAAGGACGAAGCAGCGTCCAGTTTTCAAAGTATTTTGTCTGGATTTCCTAAAAAATTCTCGTTCCCACCCCTTACTGAGTCATTTCCAGACCTTAATCTAGTAGTGTATACCGGTCAGTTACACAATCTGACCCGACTCTGAGTGTAATCTAGTAGTGTATACCGATGTTCCCCAATCTGACCCGACTCTGACGTAATCTTGTATACTGGTCAATTAGTGTATATTGGTCAATTACACAATCTGACCTGACTCTGAGCGTAATCTAGTAGTGTATATTGGTCAGTGACACAATCTGGCCTGACTCTAGCGTAATCTAGCTAGTGTATACTAGTCAGCCACACAATCTGACCTGACTCTGGTATCAATCTGGCAGGTGTATATTGGTCAATTACACAATCTGACCTGACTCTGAGCCTAATCTAGTAGTGTATGCTGGTCAATTACACAATCTGACCCGACTCTGAGCCTAATCTGGTAGTTATTATGCCAGTCAGTTACAATCTGACCGACTCTGGGCGTAATCTAGTAGTATGCAGTCCAATTACAAATGACCCGACTCTGAGCGTAATCTAGTAATGTGATCTTGTCAATGAATCAGTCTGACCCTACTCTCATAGTAATCTGGTAGTGTATGTTGGTCAATTACACAATCTGGCTGACTCTAGGTGTAATCTGGTAGTGTATATTAGTTCATTACACAATCTGACCTGACTCTGAGCGTAATCTGTGGCTGAGTGTATGTTGGTCAGTGACACAATCTGACCTGACTCTGACCAATCTAGTAGTGTATACTGGTCAATTACAATCTGGCCTGACTCTGAAATTGTAATCTATTGGTATTATATTGGTCAATTACACAATCTGACCTGACTCTGAAGGCGCTAATCTGAAATAGTACTATATTGGTCAGTGACACAATCAACCTGACTCTGAGTGTAATCTGTCAGTATTATATTGGTCAGTGCACAATCTGGCCTGACTCTGAGTGTAATCTGGTAGTGTATATTGGTCAGTGCAATCCTGACCTGACTCTGGCGTAATCTAGTAGTGTATATTGGTCAATTACACCGTCTGGCCTGACTCTGAGCCCCTCTAGTAGTGTATACTGGTCAGGTACACGAAAATCTGACCCGACTCTGAGCTATTAATCTAGCTAGCAATTGTATACTGGTCAATTACACAATCAGCCTGACTCTGAGCGTAATCTAATGGTATATATTGGTGTTACACAATCAACCCGACTCTGGCGTAATCACGCTTAGTAGTGTATACTGGTCAAATTACACAATCTGACCCGACTCTGAGCAAATCTAGTAGGTGTATACTGGTCAATTACACAATCTGACCTGACTCTGAGTGTAATCTAGTAGTGTATACTGGTCAGTGACCCAATCTGACCCGACTCTGAGTGTAATCTGGACCAGGTGTATACTAATCCATTACACAATCTGACCACGACTCTGAAGCGTAATCTAGTAGTGTATACTGGTCAGTGCAATCTGACCTGACTCTAGGTGTAATCAGTAGTGTATACTGGTGTGTTAATCTGATACGACTCTGAGTGTAATCTAGTAGTATATACTGGTCAATTACACAGTGGTGACTCTGGCGTAAATCTAGTAGTGTATACTGGTCAATTACAATCTGGCCTGACTCTGAGTATGATAGTAGTATATACACTGGTCAGTGACCCAATCTGGATGAGTCCATCAACAGACAAAAGAATTAAAGTAAACACAGCATGTACATGAAAAATATGCATGTACCCACATTCAACATTAAATGATGGAGCAGCTTCATTCTGGTGCTAGAACATGTGATACAGCAGCTCCATTTAGGTGGAATGGAAATTCTATATAGAGCCAGCATCAATGTCGTATGAAGGTTCGCCTCCAATGCATTCTGCTTATTTCCCACACATGACCTGACGTTGTAACAATGTAGTCCACTTTGTTGTTCCCACACGCCAGCCCAATCGCAGCCAGACTTAACTATAACATTCCGCCTCCACCAGTTCTGTCCATCACTGTGGTGGTGAGGAGAGAATTAGCCATGTAATGTGACACACCTAGGAAAATAGGCTCCATGGCGCATAACAGCCTGATGGCCGAGACAGGACTGAAAGGAGCTCCGGGGTGAGCACTAGGGATCAGGTTAGAAGGATAACAGCCCCGCATACATTGGGCAGTGGCAATACCTGCCCAGTGGGGTGTAGGATGGTGCTCAGTGTTTTGCATCAATGTGTAAAAACAAAGGGCCACATTCTGGGTCATTTAGCTCTGTGTTTTGTGTGCATCCTTGTGCCGACTCTTGCCGGGTCATGTGGCGGAATGTGGAATGTCACTTCAGGTGCTTCACAGAAAAAAGAACTGAAGTCTGTTCATTTCAGACCTGGAAACATAACAGATGAATGGACCTACAGTGTTGTTATCTAGTCATCTATTAAAGCCATTACATTAAAAAAAAAACGAAATACAGAACCAACAACTGAAAAGCAACTTTTCAAAGATGGCAAAATTTCTCCACTCTACAGAGCAATTAGCGATTGTGTGACAACATTTTAGATGCGGGCACTTCAAAGTGGAATAAATTCTCCTCTGAGCAAAGAAAGGAAAAAAAGGAAAAAGGAAAGCAAGTGATAATTACAAACGGTTATCTTCAAATGGCCACTCATTTCAATATGTTGCATAACGCTTTTAGCAAGTGTTCCCTAAAAACAAGAGGACATGGGAGAGATAAATAAATAAGTGTTGACAAGTCTTTCAGAATGGATGAGTGCATTAAGAAGCGAGAGAGATGAATAAGGCTTTTGGATGTATCGCCTGCACAGGCTTTGAAAGAGCACCTCATTGTGGAAAGCTGAAACAAACAATATCCAAGTGTGCAGCGACATGACACGGACTACCAGACGGTGATTAAACCTCGTGATCAAACGATCACACTGCGCTCTGCGTCGAAGCTCTTTTCACGGACCCTACAGACCATTTCCCCAAGCCTTTCAAATTTTTATTTGTGAGATTTAAAATATGGGAGGCAGAGTAAAGAAGCACAATAGCATGTGATCTATAACCTGTAAATATGGCTGAACTCTGATAAGCACTCTCAGATTCCATCTGCTCCCATGGCAGAGTTCCATAGAGAGGAGATTAAAGCATTTTTTCAGTGATACTGTCCCCGTGCAAGGGTGATGGGAATGTGCAGTAATTTTCTGGATAAGAGGTTAATGGGCATGTGAATGGAGAAGGGGTTGGGAGAGGAGAAATCATGATGTTGGGGGGGGGGGGACAGAGCATTCTGCAGGCGGCAGACTCCTGGTCTAGCACGTGGGGTTTCTCAGGGCTCTCATGGCCACGCTGTGGTTAAAATCAAAGCCCTGCTGCTTGAACCAATCTTCAGATTACCTGCTGGGAAACCAAGCCGTGCTTAGTCCAGAACTGTCACGTGCAGGTGACCAGTAACGTCACTGCCAGTGGGGGAATGGGATTTTACAAACCACTAAGAGAAATGTCTGCAAAACAAACCTCCAAAAATACATACAAATATGACTAAGGTGCCACAAAAATGTCATGCACTAATTTCATATGATACACAATCAGCTCCCATCCACTGGTGGCGCTGTTTTGGGTGCTGTTACACCAGCTTCCAGAAACTCTTTTGTCTTGTGTGACTTTTGGGATGAGTTGGGGAGTTCTGTCCTGACCTCACAAAAGCTCCTCACTGATTGCAAGCAAATCCTCACAGCAATGCCCCAAAATCTAGTAGAAATCATTCCCTTGACAGTAGAGACAGATCCTCCAACAAAGGCAGGACGAACTCTTCTCAATCCCCTTGACTTCCGAAGAAACAATGAATGAGCAGGTGTCCCAATACTTTTGCCCAGGTTGCGTATATCCTACTCCAGTGTAGTTTATTATTAATCAGGAGAAAACTTGAGCGCGGTCTAGTCTAAGCGCACCATGACACACAGACTACGTAATTACTCCATTGGCCAGACATTCTGATTTGGCTCAAAGTGACATGCTATTAGATCTGTAAATGGAGCTCCTGGCCCGTCTTCAACCCCCCTGATTAAATCCCCCGAGGCCTATTTGGCAGCAAAACAGGCGCCATTGAAATAGAAAAAAGTACTTTTTCTTTTTCACAACACAGTTCTGTCTGCACGGGAATGACTGGAGTCCTAAACCTCCCAGGAGTGGCCACTACGCAGTGTCCTACAACACCCCACATCAGCATGCTTATGGACTACACGTGGCCGACTGATGCTTATCTCTGACACGTCATGTCACGATGCCAGATGATCCCAATGCAATTCGAAAAAGTTCCTTATAAACAGCCCTTTTAAGGAGTTGACTCAGTTTACATGCCTTTTATTGCATCGCTTAAGAGGGTAAATGCACAAACACAGCTCCAGGGCTCGGTGTCTCCTTCGCCTGGTACGGTGAAACAACAGCAGAGGGCTGGAATCTAATTGACATGCCAGATGTCAAGAGTTCTGCTGCAGAACTGTTTCACTGAATTCAGGAAAATTCATATTTACTTTAATTTTCTTTAGAGCTGGGATGAGAAGTCATCTGTAGAATTACACACGTATTAAGCAATGCATGCAATGGTCTAATCAGCCAATCATGTGGCAGCAGTGACATTCGTCAAATCATGCAGCTTCAGGTAACGTTTATATCACCTCTCAGGATGTGGTAAATTAGGACCTCAGGGAATTATTGTGTGGTAAACCTATTCAGAACCTAAAATGAATCTGGTGGACCTGAACATGACAGTGTAAACAGATCTGAATCAGGATTTGATAGAACAGGAGATTCAGGGCATGAAAGTGCTCCTGAAAAATCCTTAGAGGTTCCTAATGGTGTCCTGTGATGATCCGTCCCATGCAGCTGGAATGTTCTCACGCAGTTCTGCAGATGGTGTGGTAGGGGTGGAGTGTTGATAGAGCGTCCAATAGCATCCCACACATTTTCAATCAGGGACAGGTCTGGAGATGAGACAGACCACGGCGTAGTATCTGTGTCTTCAAGATTATATCTTTAGATGACAGCAGTATGTGGACGAGGGTCGTCCCTTTGGAAACCGCTGATCTTGGTGCTGACCAAAGTACCTCCACACAGATTCGTTGGTCGTCTCTACCGAGACAAAAGCGTGACTCAGCACTGAAGGTGACCCAAGACAGTCTGGAACACCTGGTGTAAAATATTGGTGATGTTTAATCTTATGTAAGCAGCCGTGGTCTGGTGGTCTGGTGGTTCGTGAACCAGCCTTGAGACTGGAAGGTTGCTTGTTTGAATCCCTGAACTGGCAGGACATGACTCAAGGGCGCTTGAGCAAGGCACTGAACTCCCCAGCTGCTCCCCAGGTGCTGAGGATAGGGCTGCCCACCACTCTGGGCACGTGTGCTCATTGCCCCTGGTGTATGAATTCTAACTAATGTGTGTGTGTGTAGGATTAATTCCTGTGTGTGCACAACACAGTGGGTTAAAAGTATATTCACTATTATATTACAAATCAATAGCATAATCACTGTGACAGGCCCATCACAAACCTCAAATAAAACTTAAATTAAAATGGAGTGACTGTATTTTAAAGAGTCCATAATAACAATACTGTGTGAATTAATACGACATAACTGTATTATTGAACATGAGAGCAGAATGCAGCTTAAAAAATGAATTTAATTCTCTAATTTCATGGCTGTTTCTGATAATTATTCATAAATCGATAAGTGATCTCAGCTCTGTTTTACCACAATAACAATAAAACTGGAAAATGAAGCAGCGGCCGTGGGATTATTGGGCTGTGTGAAATCGTCCAGTCATACCCCTTAGCCATTGCTGAACTTATTAGGCGTGCAAGCTGGCAAATAGGAGCCACTTCCCAATAATAGATAATACACCATATATGTGCACAAGCGGCACACCAGTTTCCTGCACACCAGGTAAAATCAAAGCAACACAGATAAAAAAAACGTGTAGAATTGAATTGCTATATATTTAAAATGCCATTTTAAACATTCTATAAATTTCTACACGTAACATTAAAATTCCAGCCATAACACGGTGACACTGACATGGCGGTGGTGTTCTAGTGTGTGTTACACAGGTACAAGTTCTGCTGGAGTGTGTAAACCCCTCAGTGTCACGGCCCACCAACCAGAAGCCTGTCACCAGCATCCTGTGAGCACTGATGACGGACTGGAGGATGACCAACACAAACTGTGTAGAAACAGATGAGCTCCTACTTTACATCTATAAGGTAGAGCAACTAGGTAGGACAGTCTAATAGAGTGGACAGTGAGTGGACGCAGTGTTTAAACACTACAGCGGCATAGCTGTGTCTGATCCACTCGTACCAGCGCAACACAAACTAAGATTAGTTTCATTAGTGTAGCATAGTATAGTATAGTATAATGTAGTATAGTGCAGCATAGTGTAGTATAGTATATTATAGTATAGTTTATTATAGTATAGTATAATGTAGCATAGTATAGTATAATGTAGTAGAGTATTAGTATACTATGATATAGTATAGTATAGTATAATGTATATGATATACCATAGTATAGCATAGAATAATATTAGTATAATTTAGTATAGTAAAGTATAGTATAATGTAGATTAATGTAGTATAGTATAGGATAGTATAATATAGTATAGTATACTAAGATATAGTATTGTATAGTATAGTATAAGGTAGATTAATGTAGTATAGTATAGGATAGTATAATATAGTATAGTATAATGTAGATTAATATAGTATAGTATACTAAGATATAGTATATTATAGTATAATATTAGTATAGTATAGCATAGTGTACTATAGTATAATGTAGATTAATGTAGTATAGTATAGGAGAGTATAATATAGTATAGTATACTAAGATATAGTATTGTATAGTATAGTATAATGTAGATTAATGTAGTATAGTATAGGAGAGTATAATATAGTATAGTATACTAAGATATAGTATTGTATAGTATAGTATAATGTAGATTAATGTAGTATAGTATGGTATAGTATACTAAGATAAAGTATAGTATAATATAGTATCATATTAATATAATATAATATAGTATAGTATAATGTAGATTAATGTAGTATAGTATAGTATAGTATAGTATAGTATAGTATAGTGTACTAAGATATAGTATATATTATTATGTGGTATGGTATAGTATATACAGGGTAGTAGCTACACCTTTATAAATAATAAACCAATCAGATATATATTCAGATAAATTACAGATAATTGCAGGTGAGAAGATGTGAGAAGTATTGCACATTATGTTGTATTGAAAACTCTAACAGTGTGTGGAGTTGAGTGTGTGTCCGTGGTCTGCAGAGAGCAGTGCCGGTTGTGGCGTCTAACAGCAGCAGGGAGGAATGACCTGCGATACCGCTCCTTCACACACTCAGGGTGAAGCGGCCCATCACTGCAGGAGCTGCCCAGTGCTGCCAGAGTCTCATGCACGGAGTGGGATGATTCTACAGCATTGATGCCAGCTTGTCTAACATCCTTCTGTCTCCTACCACCTGCACTGGGTCTAAGAGGCTTCCCAGGACAGAACCGGCTCTCTTAATGAGTTTGTCAGACTCTTCTTTGTCATCAAAAAACTTCATACAAGATGGTAGATGCCACAACAGTGTCAAAGAAGGTCCTCAGGAGTGCTCCCTGCACTCCAAATGACCTCAGTTTCCTCAGAAGGTGGAGTCTGCTCTGGCCAGCATTCCCTGGATGTTCCCTGACAGAGGGGTGCGTCTGCACCTGCAGAAGTCCATCACCACTTCTTTGGTCTTTCTTGTGTTTATCTGGAGGTGGTTCTGCAGGCACCAGTCCACAAAGTCTTCAGTTCTCTATACTCTCTGTCCTCCTTGTTATTTATGGGGCTGATGGTCGCAGGGTTATCAGAGAACTTCTGGAGGTGACAGGTCATCGATGTACAGGGTAAAGAGGAACACTGCCTAGACCGTTCTTTGAGGAGCCCCTGTTCTGCTGATCACCTTGTCTGAAAGACAGTCCCAACTACATCATGGTATCACATTATGAGGCCAATATGGTTCAGGTATGTGCACTTCAAAGCAGCAGACATGCTTTCTTGATCAGCTCAAACCTGAGTGTCTAGCTCCACTTTAAAGAAAACCAAAAAAAAGCTTTAAGCACTTCCGCCAATATTAGCTCTGTCTGACAGCTCCAGAAGCCAAACTGATAAAACAACTTTTCAGTTCCAAAGAGTTCATAAAGGAAAGAAAGAGTAAAGAAAGAACACAGAAGATAAGAAGAAAAGCAACTTGTTCAGGGCAAATGCTGTTCTAATCCTTTAAAAAAATGCGATGTATATATTAGACAGAAGAGCCACTCCTCAGTAAAAAGGCACGTGGAAGCCTGTCTGAAAGACTCTCAGACAAAAGAGAAACTAAACCATCTGGTCTGATGAACATCACGTCTGGAAACCAGGCACGGCTCATTACCTAGCCAATACCATTGCTACAGTGAAGCATGGTGGTGGCAGCATCATGCTGATGAGATGTTTTTCTGCAGCTGGAACTGGGAGACCAGCCAGGGTTGACTGCAGTGATGTACAGAGACATCCTTGATAATAACCTGCCGCAGAGCGCTCTGGACTTCAGACTGGGATGAAGGTTTTCTTCCAATAGACTGACTGTGAATGTCCTTGATTGGCCCAGACAGAGCCCAGCCTTGAATCTGGAGATATCTAAAAATGGCTGTGCACCAATGCTCCCCATCCAATCCGAAGGAACTTGAGAGGTTTCGCAAAGAAGAATGGGAGAAACTTCCCAAAAACTTTGTCATCATGGGATATTGTGTGTAGAATTTTGAGGGAAAAATGAATTGAATTTTGGTAACATCACATAAAATGAACACTGTGCTCTGAAGCTGTGCATATGACCTGCATGGACTTATCAACACTGAGCTTGTATCCTACGCTCACTCTCATACTCATGGTCGCTCATACATAGCCTGCTCTCATTTTCACTGTCCAGATACTTCTGTCCATGTAATTCTTTTCTTAAGGCATCAATCTGAGGAGAATGGGTTCCAATTTTGAGTTCCTCTCAAGGTTCCTTCTTCCCGGTCTGAGGGACTTCTGAAAGTAGTTTGACCAGAGGAGGAGGGGTCCCCCCTTTGTGAGTCCTCCCGAGGTTTGTTCCTCCAGCTCGCCACTGTTGCTCTTTGGCTTACTGACTAGGTGGTTTATGTCTCATCCTTTGTTCGTGTGTTGTTAACCTTATTTATTTCTTGATTTCTGTAAAGCTGCTCCGTGACAACCTCAGAGATCAAAGCGCTATACAAATACATTTTGATTTGATTTTGTCTGACACTGTCGCCCGCTGGTTTGCACAAAAGAGGCTTGGACCTGGATCTCTGTAAAGCTGCTTTGTGACAACCCTTCTGTTGTAAAAGGTGCTATATAAACAAGCTTTGATTGACTGATGTGGTGTAAGCAAGGACGAACCTTATTGCTCTACCTGACTGACTACATAAGACTTTCCGTCCTGACTCATGCTTTTGTGTTGGTAGCATCCATTGTATGTAAAGTATGCCTCTAGAATGCAATTCAAACAGTTGGACGAGTTCAAGAGGGGTCATAGAGGGGAAGCAGGATGGTCTAATAAAGGTATTGCATGCCATACTGGTCGTGTGGAAATTGCCATAGCATTATTTTGGTGGCAGTGGATACAAGAACTACACGACAACTGCCAGATTGTCCATTATGCGTGGACTCGTCCAACAGCCGCGATTGAGGACACTCAGCGAGCCCACAAGGTCTCCTTTTGCTTTTGAATAGTAATCAGGTCTTTGAATGGAGGAAGAAGGTGGTTGTTTTTCAAATTTGGGGTGTGTTGAAAAATATTCAGGGTTATACCCCCCGAAGCCCGGGCCTGGCGACACCCCTGATGCCAGCACCATGCGTGCATTCAGACCATTACGACAACTGTACTCTCAACTGTACCTGCGCATGCGTAAAGTGTCTCCATTACACTTCCTGACTCTAGGTGGAGCCCTGGAGCTGGAGATACCAATTCCAACGTAATGCTGCTTTAAATGATTGAGGTATTCAAAAATATCAATTATTGTTTCACGGCAGACAGACAGCAGCAGACAGCAGTGTCTCAACATACTGACCCTCTGCACTGTGGTCAGTGTGGACATGCACGTACATAACTCCTCTGGCAGCAGATTAAAGGGCACATCGCCGAAGCCTGTACTTTTCATAGGGTTAATTACAAAAGCTTTCAGCGTTAGAGTAGGTTAATCTGTTTATGCCCAGTGACACACATGTAATCAAGCAACAAACACCACACAGCAATCGGCCAAGGTGCCGAGCCACTGAGGTGTGAGCGGGTGGGCCGGTTGGTGGGGAGAGGATCCCACTGACTGGAGTCTAAGGCAGCAGCCGGGAGGCCACTAGTGCTATCAAGAGCCTTGCGGGAGTAAGAGAGTGCACATTAAAAATGATTAATGTCCTTCTCCAGATGCCACGCAGCCTCCTGCCTTCAGAGTCAGGAAGAGGAATGGGCTGCAGGAAGCAGAACCCTGCTAATCTCAGAACACACAGAGGGTAGTGGAGATACCGTTAAAGAAACTGCACCATTACCAGGGATGGGCAGGTAGGTTTGGACTTTTCTGATATATATAACATACACAGTGCCCAGAGGGAGTCTAGACATCTATATCTGTACTTATGAGGCTCGAGTTGTTATTTAGGGATGGATGATGTGACGGCCTTCTTATCACACTGTTAATGTGATCATCTACAACCAGGGTTGGGTAGAACCGAGTACACGTAATGGCATTATGTCACCGGGACGCAAAAAGGACAGAAAAGTGCGTAATTAAATTACAGGTACATTTAAAAAATGTGATTACAAGTAAGGATTATTGCAACAGGGGTGTCAAATCTCTACAGAGTCAAACTCTATTTCTACCGACCCTATTGTCCCATTTTATTTTTCCATTTTGCTTAATATGAGCATCTACATCTCATTTTTGACATATTTTCTATTTTTGTGCATGGATTTTTGGTGTGTGGCTGCAGTTTCTAGCTGCTCTAGAACTTCACTAATGCATAATTATGTATTGAATATAACTTTAGGAAATGTTCATTCTGTTGGATATCTTTAGTATCAATAAAATAGTCAATCAATTACTAAATTAGATGGATTAGCTACTAAATAAATAATATCTAATAGTATAAACATATGTTTAGATGTATAAACCCGGTAGAAACAGGCTTTAAAGGGTTGCCATACAGCTGACCTTCAGTGTAACTAAAACACACAGTCCAAACTGAAGGTGGGCTTTATATGTAAAGCGTCCGAGCTCAGCGTAAGCTGCTCCTTCACTGTCTATCAGCGGCTAAATATAGACTATTAACTACCACACCGCCGCAGACGACTGAAAAATGTCATTCTCTTTTGATGACAACCTAATGACTACAACTTATCATCAGAGGGGAAGCGGGAGATTACACTGCGACACTTGGGCAAAGTAAGTGACACGTGCCACGGCGTGCAGCGCAGACATTTTCATTAGTGTTAACATCATTCTAGCGCGTGACGTCTGACAGCCAGTTCTGAGCAATTTATCAGAATTATTAATTTCATTATCGCTGCAGTAATTACTTTCCATAATCATAATAATTACCACCCTTTGCAATGCCATCAATAACGCGTGGCTCATTGGCAATGGTATGGCACCGACCATTTTCGGGGGGTGGGGGGAGGGAGGGACACTTAACCTTTTTAGGATGACTTTGGAAGCGATACAGATTTGTTTATTTATTTATTTATTCATTTATTCATTCATTCATTCATTCCTCCCTCGCTTCCCACAGCCAAGCATACCTAGGTGATTAAGATGCACCAAATATTGGGCTCCGTAAATAGAAAGCCAGGATAAATTTGAAGGAGATGGTCAAGGGTAGAGCTGCATTCCCTCCTCCCCAGAGAGATAGTGTATGCAAGAGCTTGGCAGAAAAATGAGGAGTATAGCAGGAGAAAGGAAGAAGCACGCGTAGGACCTCTGAGGGCTTGCTGTGCATTCAGACTTTCCCTGCGTGCACTGGAAATAGATGAATGGGGCATCGGCCTGCAAAACAACTAACCTTTATTATGTGGGTGCAGAGGCTACCACAGGGCACATGCTATTGTTTATTGTCTGAGAACAGCAGAAATGCCTATATAGTGTATTATCACCCATTTCATTAATTTTCCCTTATGCACAGCGGTGCTCGAACGCTTGCCAACCCTCCAGAATCCTCTATATTTCTGCATGAATTTGAGCAAAAACTTTAACAGCAAAAATGCTCGACCGAGGCTCATTAAAGATGCTTAAATTTCAGGCAGCCCAGCCAAGAAAACAGAGCCTTCCCACCCCGTTTTGGTGAATAACGAGGAAAAGACCCCACAGAGCTTAAACGAGCACATGGAGCTTAAACGAGGCGCTTCAATGAGCATCTGACTGTCCAGTATGACTGGCAGGCTTCTGTTGATGAACACAGGTGGTGGTGTGCTTCAGGGGTGCTGGAGGAAGCAGGTAGGTGACATTGTTAAGTCTGATTGGTTCTTTGGTCAATCTGATGGTCAAGCCCCACCCAACTTTATTCTAACATACAGATGCTAAAAATCTTTCCATAGAATTGACCAGTTTATTGATTTCTCTGCTTGTTCAGAGTAAATTCACTGAAGATAACAGTTTAAAAGAACCTGAGCATGGATGAGTCTTTGGTGCCATATCGGGACAAGAATCTGGTGATACGACACATATCACGATACAGGGGTAATAAATAGATCGTTTACTCCCTAAGCCAATTTTGTAGGATATTTTGATAATTTCACAGACCTTCAAACACCAGAACATTACAAAGTATTCATAGGAGACAGAAGAAGCGTAATGATGTCATAACCCTGCCTCTTCTCTCCTCAGCCTTACTTGCATTGCTGTTGGAAGGTACTGACCACTGCAAACCAGAGACACCCCACAAGACATGTCTGATGTTCTGGAGATGTTCTGGCCTGTCGTTTATCCATCACAGTTTGGTTCTTATGAATGTTTCAGGTTCCAATACTTCAGTAACAAATGTTCTACCAGGAGACTCCAATGTCATGCCTTCCTCAACCAATCACTTGCTCCCAGCTGACTTTACTAGGCCCCTTTGCTGCTTTGCAAATGCTGACGTCCTGCCTTTTCCCACCTTCCTCTCCACTGCCACCGGATTTGTCCCACTGGTCACCATGGGAGTTGGCTCCACCCCGCCTTCCGTACTCCGCAGGTTCTGAAAGGGCCCAAACATCTCAAGACCAGGTACAACTGCGGGGCCAAAACCAAAGACTTGAACTTTTGGTTTTAACTACCTTTGGTTTGTGCACCACGTTTCTTCCCCTTTTTTCTGGTAGAACTGACTCTTCACTCGCTGCCTTTGAGAGGAGCCCCTGGAGATGAAGGTAATCAATGTTCTTCACTTAAACTGTGACTGCTTACGTGAAGAGTTAACAATCAGAGTTAGCAATGTCACCTACCTTGATTCCACCACAAATACCATGAGTTTATCTAACCTGCTTCCACCAGCACACAACACCCCTAAATCACACCAACACCAGTGTCCAGAGGCTGCATACTGTGGTTCAGTGTTGCTGTGCCTGACGTGCTCATGAACCAGCACTACATCAAACAACACACAACTACATATAATATAAGGTCGGGGGTGGTCCAGCGGGGTCCGTCTCCTTTGAATGCTTCAAGCAAACGGGCTGAAGCCAGTCACTGTAACTCTACAGTGCATCCATACGATTTGCCTGATACAATGAGCCACGAGTCTTTGTGCAAACCTAAAAAAACACTAAATTGATGTGAAGCTGAGAATAGAAAATAGGGGCACATTTGCAAATCAAACAAAAAAGCTGCAGGTGCTTCCAACATCAAAATTCTTAGACTGGGATATGGAAAATCGCCCTGCAGATTTCCTTAAAAACCTGAAAACACATTTTCGGAAAAGAAAAAGCTGCAAAAAAAGCAAACAATAAACAAAATAATACAAAAAATACAATTATATAGTTTTCTGTTAAATAAAAGGTGATCCCTGGCTCTTCCACAGTGTTGAGTCATGACATTATGACCCTGATCTTCAGTGGTCAGGACCCCACAGGACCACCACAGAGCAGCTATTATGTGGGTGGTGGGTCATTCTCAGCACTGCCGCGACACTGACATGGTGGTGGTGTGTGAGCGTGTGTTGTGCTGGTATGAATGGATCAGACACAGCAGTGCTGCTGGAGTGTTTAATCCCCTCACTGTCACTCCTGCGCTGAGAACAGTTCACCAACGAGAAATATCCAGCCGACAGCGTCCCACACAATACCTGCTGTGCAGTGGTCCTGACCATTGAAGATCAGGGAGAAAGGACGTTGGATGGTCAGAAAGAATAGTGGTCATAATGTTATGGCTGTTCTGTGTACTTCTGTGTACAAGCCCAAGCACGATAGTAACCGAAATGCTTTTAAACACAAAATCCATCTTGGATGAACTTTGTTCAACATCGGTGCTAACATTTTTGGAGGCTTCAAGCTGTGAGAGCCCACACAACCAATGAGTCATGAAGAACGCCATAAACTTTAGCTATATTCCATGTAGGGTCAACTAAAGTTCAACAAGGAGTGCTTTGTTAAAAGCATGTTAATAAAAGTGTTAAAAGCATTCTGTTGGTTCAGCAAGACCTTCACCCTGCAATGGAGTATCAGCAATCATCGGTGGTTTGCTCTGTGCTGCCATTTACCATGAGGCACATACATATCTGAAAATGAGTGGGATGCTCTTGGACGTTCTATCAACACTCCACCCCTACCACACCATCTGCAGAACTGAGTGAGAACATTCCAGCTGCATGGGATGGATCATCACAGGACACCATTAGGAACCTCTACAACTCCATGAGGCGACGTCTGGCATGTTGTGTTAAACCCGACGCCCCAAGAGACACGACTTCTGTATGAGTAGATCAATAAAAATTGATCAGATCAGACGAAAATTCTTAATCAGATATCCTTCCCAACAGCACTGCACTCCCACACTTCCAACTGGGTGCAACTATTTCTATTTCAGACCAAAAATATCTGAGCAGCATCTACAAAAACTGATTTAATAAGCTGTAGTAAGAATTTGAACTGCATTCCCTCAGGGATCTCCGCTCTTGAGTTTCTGGAACAGTTATTTTGGTCACTACTTCAGTTGACTATTCTGTTCTTGTACAGTTAGAGGCTATTCTACACAACACTTCCGCACAGAATTCCAAAATTCCACTGTAAAAATGTGTTACAATAACAGAATAAAGTGCAGCATGACATCAACAATCACCTTGATGGCAATGAAAGACCTGAAACTAAGACCTGGACCATGTGGTTCTTCTACAAAATTAAACATAACAATATTCACTAGTGTTATTTTGAAAATAGTCCACCAACCACAAATATCCAGTCAACTAGAAGATGACCTGCCCAACTAGGTAAAGTGGACGGTGAGTGGACACAGTGGTTAAACACTCCAGCAGCACCGCTGTGTCTGATCCACGTCTCTGTCTGGGTGGGTGGGTACACGTTGCTCTGGTGGTGGTTGATGTCATATATAGATCAGAGGAAGCATGTGCAGAAATCAAATACGTTAAAACATGACGGGAGATGAACGGGATGGACCATACGCCGCCTCTCCTGCATATATAAACCAGCCCCGCTCACTTGATCTTCATGTGGTTCAAATTCAGGTGTATCATATCGTGCATCGTCAATATGACATTTTCATATCGTCCAGCCCAAGTTCACACCCTTGATGGCAGATCAAACAAATATATATTTAATATATCTAATAAATCTATATGGTGCACATCAACACACGATCCACTGAAAGTCACTGAGAATACTGATCAATAAAATAAATGAATTCAGGGTTGCAATGGTGTGAAATTTGAAATCACAAAATGGAAAAAGAATTAAAAATATCATATTTTTTTCAATATCACAGTAAATGATATTTCACAGTTATTATGAGCAGTAACAGTGACCCATAAAGGAATGCTAATAAAAGGACAAAATACTATAAATGATGGATTGCTTGACTGCACTGAGAAGAGTAAGGTCTGTAAGAGTAAACCTCCCCCCACCCCAAATATTGTTATTATGGAAATACACATGGTAGGATTACCATAAATTGTCCAACCATGGTCTATAGTACCTGAAACTGGAAAACCACTGAAACGTTCCAGTTTCAACACAAATAATAATGGCTCTCACTGTATTTTAATTTGATCTAACATATAGGGGTTGGACAATGAAACTGAAACACCTGGTTTTAGATCACAATAATTGATTAGTATGGTGTTCTAGGGCCTCCTTTTGCGGTCAATGCAGCGTCAATTCGTCTTGGGAAGGACATTTTTTGGATATAATCCGGGTTAGAACCCCAACATGCCTTTCAGACAGCTTCCACTTGCGTTCACAGTTAATCCTGTTGGATGTGGTTGGTCCTTCTTGGTGGTGCTGACGTTACCCTGGATACCGTGGCTCTTGATACATCACAAAGACTTGCTGTCTTGGTTTCCGATGCGCCAGCAAGACGTGCACCAACAATGCGTCCTCTTTTGAACTCTGGTATGTCCCCCATAATGTTGTGTTTATTGCAATATTTTGAGCAGAACTGTGCTCTTACCTGCTAATTGAACCTTCACACTCTGCTCTTACTGGTGCAATTAATGAAGATTGACCACCAGGCTGCTCCAATTTAGCCATGAAACCTCCCACAATACAATGACAGGCGTTTCACTTTCATTGTCCAACCCCTGTAAACAGGAATAGAGCAACCTACCAAGGGTCAAAAATCCCTAAACACTATTATTCACCTCAACTTTGAACTCTTTAAATGTGAATTTCACCATAAATCGAACCACTGATGGTCAGCAGCTGTGGCGAGTTTATATGTTTATGAGTTTAGTCCAAATTACATCTGGCTGGATGCTGGAGTGACAGCTGTTAAACACAGCATATTTTAAAGAGCCCCATTAAAATGTACAGCAAGTCTTCACACAAACAGTGCAGCCAAAGCACTTTCCTCACGTTCAACGAATGCAAGAATACAGGAATAATTAGGGGCCGGTTCCCTCAAGGGTGAGCGGGTTTTTTAATTACACTGGAATCTGATGTGATCTTGTAATAACCACACGTCATCTGCTGGCAGGAGAGAATGCGCTCGGTAAGCTTTCCGTCAACATCACCAAATTTGTCGAGTTTAAGCCCACGGTTCAGCACGTGCGGGACGTGGTGGCACTCGCGAAGTTGAATTACATGGATTACGAGATAAGGCAAACTGCTGCGCCACATTAGCGATGCCAAAGGCAATCTGCACATAGAGATTACAGGCCGGTCGTCGTTGCCACGGCACCGACAGGCCAGACGGTGTGTGTACACGCAGCGAGGGAGCTCGTCCTCCACTCAGTCTAGAAGTCTGCCCTCCGTGTCACATAGTACACACTTGCAGTGCTCTGCCAACAATGCTCTTAGATTTACACAAACGCGGTTTTAAATCTGGCTAAACCCCCGTAAGAGGATCACGCCTCAATCGCTTCAGCTTCGACTAATGAAGCGCAAACTACTTTTTCTTCCCAAAGCGAATCAAACCTGAAACCTACAAACAAGCTGAAATGGGATAAACACTGTACTGAAGATAATACATGGTAATCTCCACCCAGCAGGTAGCGTTATCTGTGATCAGTGGCACCAATGTCAGGTCAAAGCCCCTCGACAAACCGTCCCACTCTGGTGTCTCAGGGCATTAAGCGGAGAAGGTGCGACAAGTGACACATTCAAGCGCTTCAGCTCTTACAGCGAAAGCACCCGATTCACCAACAAACCCAGGATAAGCCCCTACACCCCCCCCACCACCCAAGAATCTGTTGACTCTCGTCCAGGAACTCATTTGGTTTTAACCCCTGTGAGCCACTGACCTACTTCCCGCAGGCCTGGGTGGCAGCAGGAACGGCCTGGGGCACCGTCCACCCGTTTTTTCAGTGCCCTGAGCAGGACACGATCAACAGGCAATGAAAAGAGCAGCTTTAACTTTTATTTTTGTGTTAATGTGCTCTTCGCCCAAAGCTTGCTCTCCGCAGGCTGAATGAAACACACGCTGTACGCTGGTGGGTCTAATGAATGCATGAACTGCACATATGTCAGAGGAAGCATGCTGTTCATCCTTTGGGCAATTTACTTGATATTCTTGATGGTCCATCAGAAAGTTGCACTTACGCTGTGTGTCCAAATGTTTGTGGACGCTAGGGGTGGAAGGAATATAGCCATACACTGGAGTATTGTGATCTCACGTTTCATAACACTGTCTCGATTCTCAAAAAGTGATCGTAAATTAGCACTTTAAACGTGACGCTCACACAATGCATGCTGAGGTTTCTGGGCGGCTACATGCTGGTAGTCTAGGCTTCATAACTCAGGATCAGAGAAACGTACAGACCTGATACGCAGATCGTAAAAAACTAGGGTGGGGCCTCCAACCTGTCATCAACTATCAGCAAGTAATCTCGCTTGGAACAATGAAATGCGCTCACACACACACACACACACACACACACACACACACACACACACACACACTGACTGGATGAGAAAAAGGGATGATGTCACGACCTAACTATATATATGTCACGTCACCTTCTGTATTTAGATCTCAGATGAAGTCACCAACCCTCTTCCTGGAGAGCTACATACTTCTGAAGGTCTTCAGAAGGTCTTGATTGGCTGAATGGGGTGTTAGATTTGGAGTTGAACCTACAGGAAAGTAGCTCTCCAGGAGCATGGTTGGTGGCCCCTGTATTAGAGAAACCTGGAATATACTGAAAATAGCCATTTCTGACCACTGCGATTGTCTCCTATAAATACTTTGTAATTTTCAGGTGAATAACGGTGCGTGACACTATCTAAACATACAGCAACACTCATTGCAACCATTGACACAGATGTGCAAATGCACACACAGATCGTCCCTGTACACTTTCTAATAGAGAGCAGATAAACATGAACCTGTTGGCACTATGCCTAATGCCAGGCTTGGGCTAAAGGGGTATAAAGCCTTCAACCTCCCACAACC
Source organism: Acestrorhynchus altus (assembly GCA_034509495.1). Lineage (NCBI taxonomy): Eukaryota > Metazoa > Chordata > Actinopteri > Characiformes > Acestrorhynchidae > Acestrorhynchus > Acestrorhynchus altus. Next base: position 4,347,210 of record CM067508.1, read on the forward strand.
ACCTGTAAGGATTTGATTGAATTCAGCAGCAAGAGCATTAGTGTGGTCAAGATGTTGGATGGTCAAGACCCCACCTCATCCCAAAATGACTGGATGGAGATCCATCATTCCATAGAACACAGTTCCACTGTTCCACAGCTCAGTGCTGGGGCACTTTATGCCCCTCTAGCTCACGCCTGGCACCTTAGTGATGCACATGTACTTCAATATCAGTTTGGCCCTAAATAGTGTGCAAAAGAAAATAATGAAAAATGCTTGGACTAGCTTTGATCCAGATTCTTCTGGCCTGGATTTGGACATCATTTGCCATCAAAATTATTAAAAATAATTTGGAAGAAAGCAAATGTTGGAAACCAAAATGACTCTGATTGGGACTCGCCAACTTCCGATCTTGGCCGTAGTAACTGATTTCTGCATTTCCGTCCACAGTGAAGCGAAATGGGCTGGCGTGTCTGGCCTGGTTAGAGCAACCAAGGCCGACAGGAAAATAAATAAAAAAGTGGCACTCCTGAAACTGTACCCTGGCTCCAGCAAAAACTTTATCCCAAGGAAGAAAATCTATAAAGTGACTACAAGGCTGATTGCAGCGCTTGTGGGCACATCGTACGTCTCCATCATGAGGAAACCCAACACTGGCACTGGGTGTGTTTGAGTGAAAAAGCTTATACACCCATTAGATAGGACTAAAAATGTCCTCACGCACTCTTCACTCTGATGGCCATGTAAGCGATTGTGGCACTGGCTTCAAGCTGCATTTTATCTTGATCTAATGGAAACAGACTTGGAATAAACTTCCAAAACTGGAACACACACAGGAGCAGGAGCAGCACAATTATTATGGTTTATCAAACTCCTCCAGGAAATTCCTCTAGGAGCTGTACGGGAATAAACAAGGAAAAACAACAAGGAATTAAACTTTCATACAAATGGAAAAACAAGAAAATAGCTTTTCTTCAGTTATTTTTAGTGAACAATTTAGTGACAAATTAAGCAGGATAATAATATTTGGTAATATTTGGACTTATTGGTTTAATGTTGTTTAGTGAATAAAAAAAACAAAACATCCATGGATTGTTTGATAAATACTAAGCTGTGTAAAGTAACAGATAATGGATTTATTTATTTATTTATTTATTTATTTATTTATTTATTATCTTTCTCAGGTGAGATCAAGATGCAGCTTCTAATGATATTTGCACTGCTAAGTTTGTAACCGCTAAGTTCGAGCTGGACCAAGAGCCCTTCGAGCTTCAAGTGCAGGTCGGCTTGACCCACCGTCCCTCAAAACGCCAGGAAAACATGCATCCAGACTCTTTTCTGTTCTGGCACCAAAATGGTGGAACGTACTTCCCCTGAGAGTCCGAACAGCCGAGTCCCTCACTGTCTTCAAACGCAGACTGAAGTCTCATCTGTTTCAGGAGTATTTAACTCCATAAAGACATCTGTTTGAACAGTTCAAGTGTGAGGAACCTCTAGATTCCAGCCTCGTCTACTAGCGAAGGATATTTTCTGAGTGAACAGCAAAGCACTTTGTAAGTCGCTCTGGAAAAGGCCGTCTGATAAATGCCATAAATGTAGCAGAACCACTCTGGCCTACACTGCTGTACACATACCTACACCGGCATACACGCATCTCTGACATATCTGCCCCCGGGCACCGTGGATAGGGCTGCCCACCGCCCCTGGAACGTGTGCATGGATGGGTAAATGCAGGGGGTAAACCCCCCAGTGTGCAAGCCCAGTGGGTCAGTATGTGCATCTGTTCTTTTAGAGAGTGATGACGGCGGAAGTGTGGAGCCAGACAAGTAAAATCTGTCCACACTTCAATGTACTAAAAGTTACATCACTAAACTCTGCCATAATCCATCACAGCATTATCCCTTCCACTGTCTTCATCCTGCAGAAACACACTGCCCCCCAGCTCCTCAGCTTCCTCAGCAGCGCGGACCACCCGTGCCAAGCGGCGACTAATCGGTGGTACCTGTTCTTGCACAAAAGTGAAGTCGTTTCTTTGTGCACAGTTTAGTTCTACTGTTATATGAGCAGGACTGTGTTTTTTTTTTAAGTGACAGACATGATATATCTATATATAAGCCCGTTCTTGCATAATGAACATATCCAAGCCAACCTGACATAACAGCATCACACTAACTCGTTGAGCAGCAGATGGTGGAAGCATCCATGAGACCCCATGCATGATACTGATATGGTTCAGACCCAGGAACATTTATGATGCCAGCGCAATTAGCACACTTAACAGAGACGGCTTCATCAGACAGACAGCAGACTAGGACGTGTAATAATGCGCTTTACAACCAAATAATAATCCTGCAATGGAATAACTACCTTAGCTTTAAATACTTTATAAATTTAAAATAATATAATAAAATGGTCAAATTATTCTGTTAAAGCAACGAATTCCTCTGCAGCCCAATAAAGTATGATTAATTTTGCCCGTAGGCATGCTCTGCAGGTGAAGAAAACTAACCTTGTCACGGATATTCACTGAGGAAACCCTGAAAGTTGCTTGAGGTAGCAAAGTGGAACTGTACGTACTTCCTCTTTCTTCTGTTCCCCTAAGACGCAGTGACTGCTGTCATAGAAGCAAGCTTTAATTCGAGAGTAATTATTTCACTCTAGTATCTCGTTAAACAAGCAGAGAAATGACTGTTGTTATTGTTGTGATTGGTATAACCTGGTGGACAGCACTCATATAGACACGGCTGGGCGCCCGGGCCTTCGTCAGCGTGCTCATGGTGCACCAACCAACACTGCTGTATAGACATAAACGATGTGTGTCCCACCCACTTAGTGACGTCACCATGTCAGAGGTAGACCGTGCAAAGGAGGCAAAATGATAAAAGAGTGGTTAATAACCTGACACGGTATTGGCAATAGAATAGGACCGTCTGGAGCAGATAAGCATGATCCTATTGGCATAAAGCCCTCCAGCACTGAGCTGTGGAGCAGTGGCACTGTGTTCTCTGGAATGACGGAGCTCCAGTGCTGTTGGGGTGAGTTGGGGAGGTGGGGTGATGATCATCCAACATCCTGACCTCACACTTTTGTTGCTGAATGCAATCAAATCCTCACAGCATTGCTCCGGAAATCTAGTAAATGTACTAGATCTACTAAAATGTCTTCTCTGACATTAGAAACTACATCCAAATATTAGAACAAATACTGCTAAAGTGGATGCCTCTTCCAGGCCACTGTCGTGCTGTTGCTATGGTAATTTCAGTGGTTGCTATGTTATCGCAGAAGGCTGTTGTCATGTTTCTAAATGGTTACTATGGTGGTACTAGGTGAAATACAGCGTTCCAGGTGGTTGTTATGATGTTGTCAACTACATTCATTAAAATGGCAGGTGGCTGCTATGGTGTTGCTATGTCTATACTATGGTTTCACTAGATGATTCAGATGGTTCCTTTGTTTTTTCTAGGTGGTTGCTTTGGTATTCCAGTGGTTACTATGATGTTCCTATGTGATTGGTACAGTATCCAATATGGTTGATATGGCATTGCTAGGGGGATGCTATGGTTTCATGAGTGATTATTACAGTATGCTAGGTGGTTACTATTGCAAGGTGGTCAATATACAATTTCCAGGAATAACACCAGACTTCTAACAATTACACCAAATAAGTATCGAGAGATAAATAATAATAATAATAATAATAATAATAATAATAATAATAATAATAATAATAATAATAATAATAGATTGCAGTTTTGGTTGCCATGTCCTACCTCGGTTGTCAGCGCGTTCAAGGGTCTAAAGATAAGACTGCTGTGCAACATCGAACCTACGCTCTGACCCTTAACACTGCTAGTGTTCCTGCTCAGCCAGAGCCGTCCAGAATCCCTGCTCCACAGGCATGGTTTGTTTCCATCTCCTAACCCCAAGCAGTCAGCATCTGATATGGAGGTTTTAGCAGGAACTCAAGCACAGAAGAATTCAAGAACCTTTTTTGGCCAAGACTCCCTCATCTCTCCTGCAGTATCGATTGGGGCAATGGAGAAGAGAATTCGACCGTGCAGCTGCGGCACGGGCCTGGACTATTGATTTCACTTCAAGCTGACAGAAAAAAAAATGATGAGGAACAGTAGGACTATGGACCCCCTTTTGACTGTGTGCGTTACCTGTTTGGAATAACAGATAGTCCTCAAACCCACAATGTCCAGATCTCAACACCCCCCACATTTACCCCAGCAACTTTGACCGCGATTACCACCATACGGTGATGGGTCATCTTTCACAAGTTATTGAGCGAACAGGGGACGCTGCGAGACTGTGGCAAACTATTTCAGGCTGACATATGGAATAGTGCACAATGCCCGTTCACAATCCTTATTACACAATTGTTCGGCTGAGAGACACGATGACAAACGGTTGCTAAACCTTGTGACGTGCGGAATCTGTTCCTCTGCCACTTCATTTGACCTGCTCGTTGAAAAATAGCTTTAGACACTGGAAAGCACATCGACTCATTTGGTTCTTGTTGCGCTGCACTTGAGAACGGGCCCAGTAAATGCTACAGTAATTGTAATGCAGTCATTTGAATTGGAACATAGATATTGTTACAGTAAAAAAGCAATTTCTCTCTCCCTCCCTTTCTCCATTTTCTGTTCAGCGCATTTCCATGTCTCAATGCAAATGTAAACTCTTATTTGTGCCTCCTGCATACAAAGCAGGCCTGCACAATGGCTCATTTCTTAATCGTTGATGAAACACTGATATCACAGAAGTGAGCAATTGAATGTCTTATTGTGTGCTGCGAGCAATCGGACCAATCCCAAATGTTTCCTGAGTGTTTGGATGCATCAGGGCGTTCACACAATCTAAGAAGCATAAATAATTTAAACCGGTGTAACATCAAGGCTCCACGATTCCGTATCCTGGAAGGTACAGTATATTGCACTAAACCTCTGAAGTTGTGTGTGTTTTCATTCCGCAGTCAGCATCAGACCTATACTAGGAACTACAGATCTGAGTCATTTTTCTCGCCCCGTGGTAAAGAAAATTATATAACTGTATCCTCTGAATTATGTGGTGATATGAACAAGAAAGACTGGCAACCTCACTGAAATATTAAAATATGCATATATATTAAAAAAATATTCCATCCAAGAGGTACTGAGTTACGAATGCATCATCCTGCTCTGTGGGCAGCCACTATTTTAATGTGCAGACTGCTAGGCAGCTGCTTAGAGGAGCCCATGGCTGCTAATTGTTGTGGCAATGTTTGGGGGAACTACCCCGACTTTCCTAACGATTACTATGAACGAGCCTCGGCCCGAACAAACTAAAGGTCCGAGAGTTTGTTCTAAGTGACCTGAGGGTGCCCATATTTTTGAATCTTTTCACTCTAAAACAACAACAATACTCGAATTCTGCTTACTATGTTCAAAATGTCACTGTTACCGTAATGCCTTCAGCTCATTTTCTATTCCTATTTATTTATTTATTTATTTATTTATTTATTTTAACCTTTTGTCTATCAGAATATGCTAGAATGATCTAATCACAGTAATGCAGGGGTACATTCACTCGGAACCATCACGGGACAGTGCACGCAGTCACACGGAGAACACACAGTAACTGCTATTAGGATAAATATGGTCATTTCTCAAGAACATATGCCAGAAACCTTAAGCTGTAAAACATTGGATTTGCATGGTATTGCATGGGATCCCTGTCTCTCTCCCTGTTATGGCTTTAAATGAAATCAGGTTGGATTGGACAAGGATGACAACTCAGCATGGAATGGGTGTGAAAACACTTAGGCCTATCATGAATGATGAGTGATTTTGTTCAGATTTACCAGATATATACTAAATATTGCAATTTTAAGAACAACTTTTGCCACTACTACTACTACTAATAATAATAATAATAACAATAATAATGCAATTACACCCTTTAAAAGAGCACTTTATTATTAAGAATATTCAGATAGTGTAACTGAATCTGAATTTAATAATATAATATAATAAAAATCTTTTAGTAAAGTTGACAAAGTACCAACTTAGTGATGTAAACGAGTTTTGTGCTAAGAAAAATTTGATGATATTGAAATCAGCAAAAATATACTGATTTAATTAACAACAATACATGTTGCAATAAGTACCTCAGGGGGCGCTATACAGCATTAGAAGGCAATTAAATAGTTAATTTTAAATGAAAAGAAACCTAGATTAGTCTTATGTTTATTATTATTATTATTATAATTATTATTATTATTATTATTATTATTATTATAGTTTACAGTATTTTGTACAGTACTCATGATGAGCACCCCAAACTCGAATACCTCCACTGCATTAACCCCCCTCTACACACATCCTTTTCTGAAATCGCCGACTTACGAATATTTCATGTCCCTTTTAGTTTCCATCTTCTTATAAAATGAATGAATGTATTTATATCACACGTGACATTTCCCACAGTATCGTTCAGCCCGACTACAGCGGCATTAAAACGTGCAGACAAATCACTGTTGTCTCCTGCTTACAAAGGAGCGAAAAAGTGCATCTAAGATTCCTACATCACGGACAGCAAATCCATTCACGGTATCTTAATCAGCACACACCACTGTCTGCTGTCTGTGTGCAAAGCGAGGTTCGCTGCAGGATGTTGTTAATTAGACATCATACTGCGCTGCAAACTCAGATAGGAGGAGAGGAAAAAACAAGGCAATATGACTGGGACAGGCTGCCACGCAAACACTACAATTAACATGGTGTCTCAGCAGGCTTCTTTCTGATTAAGGACGGCAAAATTAAGAATCTAACAGCGCTGTGGATTTGGAGGGCTTAGCTGCTGCTATGAGATTGGATGGGTGCAGGATGGAGGGAATGTGTTTATTTAAATACATCACAAACGTGTAAAAACACTGGATCCTAATGGAGATCCATCTGTAATAACAGTAATTACTGTATGATGACGCAGCTTTATAGTCTGGAGTAAAACAGGTGTCCTAATCCCACTCCGCCGTTATGGAGCCTCCTGCCTGCTGCATGTGTTATTCACCATCCAGCCGAGCCACAGACCCCCACCGGCATGGTCCACTCACCCCCCTGATTAGACTAATCCCTGCCAAGACTCTTAATAAGGGTGTTTTCACACCTGATGTCCAGACCAAAGGCTGAGAAAAGGATCATATATAGCTGTTCTACTGTCCACAAAATGATTTACGATGATCAGACACAGCAGTGCTGCTGGAGTGTTTAAACCCCTCAGTGTCGCTCCTGGACTACAAACAGTCCACCAACCGGAAACATCCAGCCGACAGCGTCCCGTGGGCAGCGTCCTGTGAGCACCGATGAAAGACTAGAGGACGACCAACACAAACTGTGCAGAGGCAGATGAGCTTCTGTCTCTGACTTTACATCTACAAGGTGGAGACACTCAGTAGGACAGTGGACAGTGAGTGGACACAGTGTTTAAACCCTCCAGCAGCAGTGCTGGGTCTTCACCCATACTGGTGGAACACACACTAAGACACCACCACCAGGTCAGTGTCACCTCAGTGCTGAGAATGACCCGTCACTCCTACTACCTGCTCTTTAAACAAAATTCATTAGGACACAAAGTGGACAATGACAACAAAGTCCGTCCCTGCTGCTTCTACAGACACACAGTCCAGTACGACATGCTGGGTTTGTCTGCATGTCTGGCCCAGCTGAGTATTTGTTTATTTATGTCTCCATTTCTTAATTTATTTCCCAGCTCTTTTCCATCTCTCCAAGAAATAATGAGTGGAGCAGATGGTAGGGAAAAAGGACAACCCACGTGGTTAACCTCCCGTATCGAGACTTCCGCTCAAGCTCACATCTCGGCCCGCTGTGTCTGTAGCGAGTCAGTGGCGGAAAACGGGTCTCATTCTGCCAGAGCTGGGAGGATACCGCCACTTTGACTGGCTGCAGTCGGGGACATTGAGACTTTCATTGCCGATCACAAGGCCGACTTCCGCAAAAAGCTTGAGGTGTTGAAACGGGCACGAGTGGAGGAAACTGCAATTAAACAGTAGGACACGGAGAACCACTTTCATGCACACAGGAGTCCTTCAGGACGCCTCGTATGAAACACTCCTTCATTACAGAATCCTTCTGAGGACCGCAGAGGAGGAGGACGCTTGGCTCCTCGCAGGACCTTTTGACGAGCAAAGCAGAGCCGAGCAAGGGCAGACATTTGTTACAATTAAACTATCAGGTCCCTTCTAATCAAAACAGGCCCCGGATCAGCTCTTAGCATCAATCATTTATGCACGCAATGAACTGGGTCATGCCAGGCCAGTTCTCAAACCACCTTAAGTGTGACCCGTGTAAGCCGCCTGCTTTTTTGTCATTCATCATTTTCAATCATTGTAATTGGACAGTGCTTGGAGCTATTTTAAGGCAACCACTGCGTCACTCGCATGGAGTCGACTATTAAGTTTTGTGTTTTCAGGAGAAGATGCTCACTGATCCTGACAAGAATTATCCCTGGAGAATTTCCTCGACTCAGCCGAGGAGGCAGGAGGAGAGATGAGACGATAGCAGCCATGAACGTGAGCTGTGTTTAATTAAACATGCACACTAAAGCACTATCGGAAGGGTTTGGGATAAAACTAGGAAGCTATGGATGTCCTGATCCATTTCCTTGCCCACACGAACGTTATCTACGTACCTAACTGCTGAGTATCAGACTCATCCCAGATGATCTTTGTGTTTTTCTGTAAAATAAAGCTTTAATGTGAATTAATAATGAAGTAATTTGTTATAGTAAGAGCTTATGTATTAAGACATTTCAATACGAACTACATGTGCAAATGCACACACAGCTTGTCGAGTCCCTGTAGAGAAGTACTGCAAATAGAAGAATAGATAAGGATGAACCTATTGGCAGTGTGCCTAATGCCAGACATGGGCTATAAATAGGTCTCTATGAAATCTCCTTATTATTTCTCAAATTCCATAAAAAAAAACTAAATAAATAAATAAATAAATATATATATATATATATATATATATATATATATATATATATATATATATATATATATATATATATAAAAATATATAATTAATATAATATATTAATATATATTATATTGTTATTTTTAATACCTAATATATATTTAAAAACATTATATATATATATATATATATATATATATATTTTTTTTTTTTTTTTTTTTATGGCTGGCCAATATATCATAAATATCACTTTATCAAGATATATTTTGTACAATATATAAAAAATGTCCATATTATAGTGTTGCATTTGTTATGGAGGCTACCACTGGTGTACAATTCCAATAAATTAGTGGGTTGCTTGTTTGGAAAGGGTGTGGATTGAGAACAGTCATGTTCAAATGATGTGGTAGAAACATGGTAATTAAAGTTTACAGTTAAATACTGATTAAGCTCTTCAGGTTATCATAATCATATACCACCATTTTTCTTAGGCCTATCCTGAAATTCATTTTTACTGAATACTAGTGTGTAAGAAAACATGTCTGTAGCAATGTAATCTTATCCACTTCATCCTAAATAGGGTGACGGTGGATCCAGAGTCCACCTTCATTCATCAGGTGCATCAGGTGCCAGTCCATCAGTGGGTACCACACAAATTCACACTCACTAGATAAAGTCAAGCTCATCTGTCTCTGCATAGTTTGTGTTGGTCATCCTCTAGTTCTTCATCAGTGCTCACAGGACGCTGCCCACAGGACGCTGTCGGCTGGATATTTCTGGTTGGTCGACTGTTCTCGGTCCAGCAGTGACACTGAGGGGTTTAAACACTCCAGCAGCACTGCTGTGTCTGATCCACTCATACCAGCATTCCTTACACTAACACACCACCACCATGTCAGTGTGACTACAGTGCTGAGAATGACCCACCACCCACAGAATACCTGCTCTGTGGTGGTCCTGAGGGTCCTGACTATTGACGAAAGGCTCCAAAGTGCTCTTGGATGGTCAGAAGAGTTCAAATTGCAGAAACGTCGTGGTCAGTGTAGCTTGCTATGTGGTTTGACAATGAAGGAACCAAAATATCTAAAGTTATGAACAGACAGAACGATGAGCACACAGACAAACAGACGGACAGAGTCAATAGTACCTTAACAGGTCACTTTTAGAGCCAGTTCATTTGATCACATGGTGTTTTTCTCGTAACCATACGAAATGAAATGTGAGCTCCAACAGCAAAGAGTGAAGTTGATGAATCTGAACACTTGGGTTCTGAGGCCCTGCGTGTCACACTGAGTGAGCGTCATACGTTTATTCTCTGTGATTAATGACACGTGGGTTACTGTTTCCCAAGGGTTGAATGTGTTCTCTTATTAAAGACACAGTTTGGCCTCTTCAAATTAAAGCAGACATGATGTTCCTTATCCTCGCTGATGTGTGAAGGCTCTGCATATTTGACTATGAAAAGGACTGCTGGCACTTTGAGAGGAATAATAAACTCTGAACAAAGTATCAGTAACACGTCAACGGCATATCTGTGCAACAGCAGCAGCTGTGAAGCATCTGAAGACACTGCGGTATAGATTCTGTTGATGCTTCTCTTACATTATGTCGATTTGTTATTTTATATGAAGACGACTTCATATGTTGCTTCCACTGAGCAAAACCTAACCCCAACCCTGCCCCTAACCATAACCTCAATCCAAAGCCTAATCCTACAATCCAATATTTCTGCATACACACAAAAAATCGATAAGAAGAACCAAATCAAACAACCAAGACTATATTACACTTGCTAATTTAATTATTGAGGAAAATGATTCAATTCATGATCCTTATTACCCTCCCCAGGAGAGCTTGACCAACAAAGATCACACCAAGAGCTCAGAAGGTCAGAGGGTCATGCAGCAAGACAATGACCTTGAACACAAAAGTCATTCTACCCAAGAATGTTTAAAGAACAATCTTAATCCAAGAGAAATGTTAGATCTGAAAAAGGAACCTTACTTAACATTTGATGATTAGTTCATTTCTATTATCGTCTTTAGTTGCAGGGACCCACTAGATTCACACCGAAGGTTCACATACTTTTGCCACTCGCAGATATGGAATATTCAACAAAGTAACAAACCAGTCTTTTGTCTGATTTTTTTCTCCTTATCTACTTTTAAGACTATTAGGCTCAAAGGTAGACAGAAATATAGACAATTCTATAAATGGAAAAGGGTTCACAAACTTCTAAGCACCACTGTAGCTCATACCGCACGTCCCACAGCAAGTTAAGGCTCTGTGTGTGTAATGTGAGTTTCATAATGCTCCGATTCTTATCACTTCTCTTCTCCAAGACACCATTAGCCATTATTAAGACATTCAGCAAACAGCATTTTTGAAGGCATTCCAAGAAAGTGCTTTTCCAGCTATGATTAGGCCAAACTGGGACAAGCATCCGTGAATTTAAAAAGCATCCGAAGGCTCAGAGTGGCTCAGAGCTACCACTATGATCTGCAGATTGCAGGTTTAAATCCCGGGTCATGCTGTTTGCCATCGGCAGCTGGCATCTGAGACAGTAAAATTTGGACTTGCTCTCTCTGGGTGGGTAGATGGTGCGAGTGAGTGTGACGCTGGCCCGGCACAGGCATCTGTTAGCCGTTGTATCGGAGCTGGGGATCCGGCACTTTCCTCCGAGCGCGTTGGCTGCCCATCAATGATGCAGTGGCAGCAGTTGGATAAGAGGCTGTGGCTGACTTCAAACGTATAGGAGGAGGCGTGTGCTGGGGGGAGGGTCCTAATGAGGTTGGGGAATTGGCACTTCCAATTTGGATGGAAAAGTAGAAAAAAAAGCATCCGAAATGACAAGCGTCTTGAAAATGCTATTAAGTACAATGTAATCAAAAATCAAGAGTGAACGTCGTGAGTCGTCAGAACTCTTTGATTAACATCTACAAGCAGCTCCCAGTGTGTGTTCAACAGTTTCCCCTTCAGCTGTTCTGTCTCGACACCATGTACAATGACGGGAGATTTCATGCATTCTCCGTTTCAAAAAAAATGAAAAGCCCTGTGTGTCACTTTCAAAAACCACCTGAAAGTCAAACTCCTACTTTCTGCAGAAGGCAAGGAGACAGAGGAGGGGACAAAATGAAACACTACGCTCCTCGTCTTTTACTCGCCATCGAACGTCCCGGAGGACAACGTGGGGAAGTTTCAAGATGTATAAATAAGTAACTTGTTAAATAAATATAAAAACACAGTGAAGGAGAGAGACAGAAGATGACTGACAGCTCAACGGACGTCTCATCCTCCAAGCATTTGGCCATCATAGGGGAGCGACGGGATAATAAAGAACAGGCTGACATTTCTGGGACAGGTGGATAAGTGCAACCTGCAGTGAGGGGTGTCACACATGTTTGGTCAGTAAAAGGATTATAGAGACATTCTTGAAGAGAACTGGGAATCCAATAAACACCAAACCAATACAAAAGGTGTTTATTGGGAGGCTGGGGATTCTGAGGTCACTCAATTTCACTTTTTACCTCTGGATTCTCAAACCTGTTAGTCTTAATGCTGTTCCAGTACTTTGGTGGCAACAAGGACGATCTGACTGTCCAAATGTTTGTGGACACCTCTGCTCTGTCACAAAATATTTACATCGTCGGCCGATCAACCATAACATTACGACCACCACCTTGTTCAATTTGATATGCACTAGTATTTGATAATAATATAAAAGCTACAAGCAAATACAGTAAAATATAATATAGTAATATAATATATACTCTTATAAACATTGTAAAGCTTCTCTAATCATATTATAATTACAAGGGAACAAGTGTAATAAAACTAAATGCAGTAACCATACTTATACGAATTTTAGATTCTGGATTATATTATTTTTAATAATATTTTATATAACATTATCCTTTACAAAACATAAACATATTAATTAGATTGTTAATATAATATATAAAATATTAATATGAATCTTATTGATATCTTGTATTATCCTACTAATATATACAGCTTATATAGATGTTATTAATAGAATAGAAAATATAGTATTAACATTATTAGTTATATTTTTATAGTTTTATTACATTTCTGGGTGCTACTGCATTTTTGGGAAATTCTTACAATATGCAATAACCAAAGTGTTACACGCTGTAGTTCTGAGTCAGTTATTTAGTAATGCTGGTTTAATTCTTTTGTCATATTAATTTCAGTTATTTAATATTTAATACTGGTGACAGGAGACAGAATTTAAGTGCAGCATGAATTTCTACATGTGAACTGATTCCTGTTATTCCTAGAAGACCAATCATCTCGTGACTAATCCATACACCACTGTAATGCATTACGGTTATATAAAAGTGACAGGACATCAAATCCGGGCTATGACTTCCCACAGACCGAGCTGAATGTAATTATGTCAAAAACACAGCAAGAAAAGAAAGTGCTGCTTCATTCCCACCACATTACAATCGAAATATATTTACCACGACGGCTTCACACAAATACACCATACTGTCGTCTGGGTTCGGTAATAGAAGCCGCTCTGATGTGATGGATGATGTTATTTGGGGAGAGCAACAGCTGAATATGAACTGCCAGTAAGCAACTTAGCCAACATATTCTAAATAATTCAGGGTTGCGTCTCTGGTTGTATGTGGATCCATAAAGACGTTTGCTCAGGAGTTTAAATGCCGTCTCGGAATGAGATTTTTCTTTTTCTCCTCGGAGGGAGGAGGGAAGCTCTGCCGAATCCCTGCGGACCCTTTCTATTCGACTCACGATCAAATCGTCCACAGTTTTTGTTTGTTTGTTTGTTTTTTCGATGAGTGACTGACAGCAAACAAAAAAGTCACCAGACTCTTGAGGATACTGACGGAATCGTCCGACTGAGAGCAAGAGTGAGAGCATGTCAGAGCTACTCTCAGCCTTGAAACAGAGGCTGAGTTAAGGATCAATTCACACAATTCCACCCTGGCTTGTTAGTGGGTGAAATGCAATATACTGCATCGTACAAGGTTAAGCAGAAAGTCAAAGTGACATTCCTTTACGAAAAAAAAAACAAAAAAAAAACTGCAAGATGGAAGTGCACGAGAACTTTCCTCTAAAACGATGAATGGATCACAAACCCTGTCCATTCATATAAAGTACCAGTCAAAAGTTTGGACACACCCACACTTTAACCCTGAAAGGAAAACCCTGGAAAGAATTCCGCATTAACCACATGGAACCACCTGTTTTTTGTGGTTTGTATTTATTTATTTATTAATAAATGCATTGTTTTGTCTTCTTCATTAAGAAATAAATTAATTGGTAATTAGGAATAAAGTGTTTGGGTTCATACTGTACATAGTACTGCATATATACACTGTGTCGAGAGCAAGGATGCAGCACCAGATGTCAGCTCAAATCCTCACTACTAAGTAGAAAGCTTTCCTGGACATTAGAGACAGTCACTCCGAAAGCAGGGTCAACTCTTTAACACCCTTGATTTCAGAAGAAACAATACACGAACAGGCGTCTTGGTACTTTTGTCCACATAGTGTACTGTACTGTAATTAGCTAATGGTGGAAGAAATGAATATCAGTATCAAAATGTATATTGCTTATAAAGATATTATTTATATAATACAAAATATAGTATTAATTTCAGTTATATTTTTACTTGCATATATTAGTTTTATTACATTTCTGGCTGCTACAGCATTGTTGGGAAATTCTTACAATATGCAATAACCAAAGTGTTACACTCTCTGTTCTAGTTCAGAGTGTTTTAATCAGTTATTTAATAATGCTGGTTTAATTCTGTCGTCATATTAATTTTAGTTATTTATTATTTAATATTGTGACAGAGACACCAATTAATATCAGTATATTATTATTATTATTATTATTATTATTATTATTATTATTATCATCATGTGACGATAGCCTACCGCCTCTTTTCAAACTTCTGCCATTTGTATCGTTGCCAGGCAGCCATGACGCTTGGAGGAGAACGCCGGATCCCCGGATCTGACACAATGGACGGCAGACGCCTGCGCCGACCTGCATCACACTTGTGAGATGTGGGAGGAGCACCATCTACCCACCCCCCGAGGGAGAGCAAGCCAATTTCTCTCCCTCCGGACCCCGGCTGCCGATGGTGAGCAGCATGAACCTGGATTCAAACCAGCGACCCCAGGATCATAGTGGTAGCTCTACGCCACTCAGGGCCCAATATCAGTATATTATTAGTATCAGTATCAAAGAGTAGCATCGTCTCATCTCTAATACATTGTCAAGTGCGTCCAAACCTTTGACTCGTACTATATATATATTTAAAAATTCATGGAAAAATTTGAATAAATGAACGTAATGGCGTGAAATCCAGTTTGTGCCGTGTCTGTGCATCACTATTGTTTAGGGATGTAATAAAACACCAACACACTCGAGAATCACGATAATATGCTTTTTAATACTGTATCGATTCTCGGTTCCAGTTTCAACTGGAAGTTTTTTATGATTGAAATGACAGTTTTATTATTACAGAAAAGGTCCTGTTGGCTCCGGGAGAATTCCAGGTATCGGTAGAAATGTTAACACTATTCAACCCTACACATAATATTTGTCCCATATCTCCCAGCTCTAATGCATGACTGAAAATGTTCTAAATATGTGCCATCTGCTCCACAAAAGAAAACAGCTACTGCCATAAGCAAGCAGTAAGGGGTATAAGCAACTGAACCGTGCTAGATCCCTCACTCCATTTCTTTTTGGACTTTATGGGCAATGAGGCCCATCACCGCAGCTACCCAGCGATGATTTATTTGTTAATATACCAAAATTCACTGGCTCTAGCCTTTAAAGTCGCCTCTCTGTGTTCGTATCTTGGGCCAGATTAGGACGGCAGCACCGGCACTCTTGCCAACCCATCACAGAACAAAGCTCCAGCTCATGCCAACCTGCTCAGCTGGTCCACTGCCTGTTCACTGCCACACAGCGATGGTTTCCATGCTTGGCTCGAGTGCCCGTACTTCACTGAGACTTGAGAACAGAGCTGTAATAATGCTGTGATGAGGTGTAGGAAGCGAACCCTTTTCTTTCTAAAGCCGGCTCAATTAACACGTGCTGCAGAGGCAGCTCCACACAAAGGCGATCACACCTCTCTGGCTACTCTCTATAGGAAAGAGACGGCGACGGGAACAAAGTGGAAAAGTCAAGTCTTCCGTATCTTTGGTGCTAAATGTTTAAATTGATACAACGTGCAATGTTGGACCTATATCTGCTAATATGACTGTAAGAAAACAAGAATTCAACTAAAGAATGGGCTGCTCATGTGGATTTTAGGGTGAACTCACACTAGGTCGTCTGAACCGTCGGAACCCGACAGCAGTGACGCTGCCTCCTTCTTATACGAACGGCGCAATTATCATGACATAGCAGTGTCGGTAAATCCGTGAATCTGTCAGACATGTGAGAACATAGAACTCTATGGCTGTGTCTAGTTGTACAGGAGCAATTAGCAATGACATACGATTCGTCTCGTACGGCGTCGCCTTCTACGTCTTTTTATCACCAACAGTTGATCCATGTTTGATCCAGATTCCTGATTTGCATTTTGGAGAAAAACAAACGTCTGTAACACAAATGTTCTGGTCCTCTATACGTGCTACACTCTTCACACTTCGGTTCACTGACGCTGTGCGGCGCCCTCTATTGGGGACGTATTCTGTGACATATCCTCAGTTCCACTAAAACTGGTGAAAATGCGGATGGCTCACTAAAAATCAAAGGTTCTTATAAGCCCGAACAAAACCAGTCACCCGAATCTGATTTACAAGTCGAATCTAAACCACATTTGCAGGTGGTTTGAAATGCGATTGCAGTCGGAGTCTGATGCACCTCCGTCTGGAAGCTGCAATGAGGTTTTCAATGTCTTAAGCGTCACATACAACACGACAAACAATGACCGTGTCGAATCCAGTGAGACAGGAGTGTGGAGATTGCCACCGGCTACATACACTGCTGTAATTCCTAGACAGTTTGCTCTACAGTCATACAGAGCCTGACAGTCAGCGTTTTGTTTCTACTATAATGTTGACGAGTACAAAGCAAGAAAAATTCTATAGCCGTCAATAACTATTACCCATCCTCCGTCAACCAAGGACTAACATTTACTGAAATGATCGGTGAAACCTTCTTTTCTTTGGGTCGATTAAACACTAGCAGGAGACATCAGTCACGTCTAGAAGCTCCCCTTTTTAATCTGGGCATAAACACCAATTAACATCCAAGGCTAATGAGTTTAACTGATGGACTGTAATGGTCTGCAGAGCATGGACAGCAGTCTTCTGCTGGGCTACTCAAGTTCGGACCAATTTTAAGCAGATACCGATACAATACTGATCAATACTGATCATCAATACTAATGTTTTTGTTTTTCTTTCCATTTACAAAAGAAATATTGGATCTTATTGGATATTTTAGTCCAGCATGAGAGGTTTAAACACTCCAGCAGCCCTGCTGTGTCTGACCCACTCACATCAGCGCAACACACACTAACACCACCACCACCACGTCAGCGTGACTGCAGTGCTGAGAATGACCCACCACCCACATCACAGCTGCTCTGTGGTGGTCTCGAACTAGAGCTACTTAAAAAGAGTTCACCCTGTTTTGCTGTTTGTTTGTTTGTTTTTTGGAGCAACTGTCTCTACAGTCCAGATAAGACTCTACTACATTATGGAACATTGTTGTGAGGATTTGATTCACAGTCCGAGACATCATTCCAGAGAAGAATTCCACTGCTCCACAGTTCAATGCTGGGGGGCTTTATGCCCCCCTTTTGCCCGTGGCTGAGATTAGGCACGGTACAAATATATTCATGTTTATTTTCTCCACAACTGCATTGTATTGACAGTATTTTCCACAGGGACCAGACAAGCTGTATACGTTCGTTTGCACTTATGTGTCAGCAACGTGTTAGCTCGTTTCCTTTCACATATTTTATTTCGCACATTTTCAAGTTAAGCCAAGCCCTTCTGAGGAGTGCTTTTGTGCTATTAAGCCATTTCCTGTGGCAGATCACTGCCTGCGAGATGCAGAAACAGTGAGGGATGCGGGAGATAAATCCCACCTTCAGCAGCTGTTAGGAAAGCTATCTCAGAACACAAAGATTGGGAAAATATCACAGCTATCTGTTCCCTTGTGCCCCGGGTTGCCTTTATGATAGCTGAGACGAAGGCCGATTAAAGCCTCTCTTATCTCCCGAGCCCTGTCAATTATTCTCTCAGCACATGGAATTCAGAAACGGAGGGCTGGAAATGAGGTGTGATCCCACTATAGCATTTTTCATTTTGGATTCCAGCCGAATGGGCGGACGCACTTCCAGTGGACACTGTGCTCTCAGAGTGGAAAGATTGTGCTCAGGAAGCACAAAAGTACTGATGGATTAAACCATGAAATTCTATATGCTGTTCTATACATTCAGGGCTGTTCTCAAATCACTGGAACATGTTTTTTTTTCCATTCAAGCAATTTATAAATTGGTTAATTTTATTGGATTTTAAAATTCTGATATATAATGTTGAATTTTTGGGAACCCATTATTTTTGGTATTGTCAGTAGGCAGTGCTGGACTTTGGGATGGGGCTGGGGGTCCCCCTTCACCCTCTGAGCGACCCACATCCATAGTGGGTCGCAGGACTTTTGCTCGGCTCTCCCGACGGCGAGTCCGTCACTCGATAGTTAAACGAGTATGTAATTGATATGTTATTTAAATGTGTTGTCAATCTGTGAATTTAATAATCCATAATCTGAATTGCTCGGTTAGAATATGTCCATGTTTACGCTTCAATCGGAGCAGAGTCGTCCGAAAGAGGCCATTCGTTTCAATGTCCAGCCGATTAAACGAGCTGGGTAATGATCTACCTAATTAAAGAAATTGAAGAATAATATCGAACATTATAAATGATATAACAGAATAAACACCTGTATCTGGAAAGTTTAAGTACGTTCTTGTGTCTCCGAATTGCTTGAGAACTTTAAAAGACCCAAAATGGTGGGACGGCTGTAAAGCGCAATAACCAGCTGTTCAGACAAGTGTTTGAGCAAATGAAGGACAGTGGGTTCAAACGAACTGTAGAGTAAATTAAGAACAGATGGACGTTTCTAAAGCCAGCGTGTATAAAAGCTGAGAAAAGGGTCCGTTTACATTTCTTTTTCACGAAATTATGGACGAATTCATGGGAGACTGACCTCTTGATAACACAGGTGAAACTTTAATGGAGGCATTTTCGGGGGAACTTAAGGTCGTCGATATTCTGCTGAACAATCCAGCTGAAGACCAGCTTTAACTGGTAGCTGGTTTTGGATGATTTAAGCTGGTTAAGATGCTTTAATGGTCAAGGTGGTTGAAAAGCTGGTCTTCTAGGTCTTCTCACAGCCTTGAGATACGTTCGTTTGTCATTTTGGATGGGATTGCCTGCAGTGAGCACGTAAACAGACCGATCAGATTGTTGAGTAGAGCGTGAATGTAGCTCTGAACGTAGAACCGTAGCCACTATTTGTTCCTAACAAACCCGTAACAGACTCACACGAACCGTTTTACACAGTAAGGTTCTTCAGAACAGGAGATGTCCAGCTTTTGCTGTGTGTTGCATCGTGGATCTTTGTGCCTCCTTACCCTGTTTTCATTTTCCAGACTCTGATTTCTGCATGTGGCATGCAGTGGAAAACCATCATTCGCAGCAGTTAAGAGTTCTTGTTTGGAGAATTGTGGCTCTGTCTACAGATTTCTGATGGTGTTCAGGTCAGGGGACGGTGAGGGCCACAGCAAAACCTTCAGCTTGCACCTCTTGAAGCAGTCCCTTGTGGATCTTCTGAGATGTGGTGAGGATCATTATCCTAATCCTGCTGTAGAAGCTCATTCTCTTGTCATTTTCAGCTTTTTTTACAGGCGGTGAGATGTTTGATGTTTGCTTCCAGAACTCACTGGTATTTAATTTGATCAGTTCTTCCCTCAGCCAGTAAAACAGTCCCGATGCCAATGGTTGCAACAAAAACAGGGGGAACGATCCATCCACCCCCGTGTTTAACAGCTGCACGGTTTTTCTTTGTTCGTTTTTTTTTTCTCTCCAAACATCTTTGTGACGAAAAAAAAACCACACTTTACAAAATGCACCAGGCTTGTTTAGATGTTCTTAAAAACACCAGAGACTGAATTTTGGGGATGAATCTCTTTTAATCTGAGAAGTTGGAATGGCTTAAATCTCTCATGGTGTCCAAACTTCTGCAACTATTTCAATCCGAAACTGTTCATCCATCCATCAGATTTCTTATCTGTTTCTTCCTGGTCAGGAGTTGGAGCCTATCCAGAATCACTGGTCCCTGAACAGAGTGCCAGAAACACCCATTAACACACACACACACACACACACACACACACACACACACACACACACACACACACCTAGGGACAATTCAGTGCAGCCACTTCGTGATTGTGTACTACGGGAGGCGTGAAGAAACCAGCGTACCCGGTTAAACCCACACAAACATGGACCGAACCACACTTTGTGCCACACGCACTACCTGCAGTGCCACCATGCTGTATAAAATAAGCATAATTTATTAACCTCCCGCAGATCCCTTCATCTTCCACTCATTTAACTATAAATCTGACTAGACGTGCTCAACATTCTGCATCCTATTTTACAGGAATTGAAGTGGTGGAGCATTATGACTTTATTTCTTGCCCCTCAAAAATCAATGGGCTTCAGGGAGTGTACTCAGTGATTGATTGAGCCCTTTAGAATAATTACAATTATGTGCGCTTAACCTATTTTTCACACTGAATAACAACAAGCAAAAGTAAGGCAGGACGAGCCAATACAGCTACGCTGAGCTGCAGTGGAGTACAGTGCTTTTAGCTTCATCTACAGCACAATCCCAAACAATCCCAAACAATCCCTATATTTGTACCGAAAATGTGCAGATGTCCTCGTGTTGATTTGGCTTATTTACATACTCTCACAGCTTCCTCCTATAATGAAATATTTGTGTTGAAAAATTCATACAAAAAGGTTAAACTGTCATAATTTAAATTCATTACAGTGCTGGATGATATGGTTTAAAAACTCATATCTCGATATGTTTAAGAGAAAATGTGAAATTCGATATGATATATGATAGGATATGATATGAAAACCTGAACAGAGTCAGTGAGTCAGTCATTATCTTATTCGCTTCTTCCTGAATAGGGTCACGGCTGATCCAGAGCCAAACTGGAGTCACTGGGCGCCACAGTCATATTAACATAGGGGGCAATTAAGCACGGCCAGTTCATCTACACATGCATTTTTGGGAAGCAGGACAAAAACGCAGTACTTGGAGGAACCTTGTGTGGACGCGGGGAGAAGACGTCAAAACTCCTCCCAGTGACCCCAAAGCGGGGATTGAACCCACAACCCCAGGTCTATGGAGCTGTGTGACACATGCACCACTGTGCCCTTCACAAACCAAGCCCCAAGCCATTCCCACACAAACCACCCACTCGCATTCGCTGGAATTATGTCGTATAAATATATATGATTACGATGTTCTTCCGGCTCTGGATACAAAGTGAGATATATTTCAAGCCTTTTGTGTTTTACTGTTGATCATGAGAATCAGAAATCCAGAAACGCAGACTGTGAGAATATTTCATTTCAAGTTTGAATGAATTAGTAATCAGACTGTATCAACATAGCAGCGTCAATCTGTTGCATTTTTAATCACGGATGGAGAGAAATCAAATAGATGTGCATAAAGGAAACTGCTTTAATTTTACTTTATTATAACATTTCAGTGTTGGGAGATTGCTTAATTAGAATCTCTCTGCTGAGTTTCAGAGCTCTAGCATCAAAAACATCAAACATATGAGAGAGAGAGAGAGAGAGAGAGAGAGAGAGAGAGAGAGAGAGAGATTAAAAAAATATATATTTTTTATTATTTTGATACTGATTTTTTTATTTTATTTAGTCAAACCTGAATATAAATATTACAATAATGTAAGATTCTGGATTTCTGATGTTCATGCACTGAAAGCATCCTGATCCACAGTAAAACTAAAAGGTATGAAATATGTAATTTTACATGTAATGAATATAAAATCTGACATTTGTCTCTAAATTTTGTATGAAATTATGAACATGAATGCACATTTTCATATTCCGATTTTCTGAGATGCACTAATACCTACATACACACACACACATGTATATATTCTGTGTCTATGTGTTACGTGTCCCAGTCCTTCCACTCAATCATATATTAATATATTCCTTTCATACTCTTCTCTCCACAATCCGCAGTCCTGCGGTCCCTCTCTGTATCGTAAATGGAACAGAAACAGTCCCGCAGGACCAAATCGTCCCTCGACGTACGATAAATGTGCGGGGGCAGAGCTGCCCAGATGGTCTCAAAGTGCCGCCTGACTCAGAGCTTCTAGTCAAGGTTAAATGCTATCAGGCTGCACCTGGAAAGGTGCATCAAGGTAAGACCCTGAATCACAGTAACAAAGTAAGCAAAAACAAACTTACCAGTGTAGCCACGGCAGGACTGACCTCACGTAGAGGAATCTACAACCTTTAGTATTGCATCTGTTCCCCTGTACGGCAAGGACCTCTGTCTTTGCCAAGATCAGATCAGAGAAGATAAAGCTATTTTGGACTGTTTCTATTGGTCATGCGATTTTCACGTAAAGGTCAGCAGACTGTTTTTTAACGTGAAACTCGGATAAAATCTTCATTTTTCTACAGATCGGAAGAGATGCACGTGTTTTTTCCCCGCATAGTTGCTGGCAGGTGAAAAAAAAACGTCAGCCGGAGCAACAGGGCCACAGCCTTGACATGACAAGACACCCCCCATTTCCAATTCTCAGTAAACATGTTGCCATGGATACCTCAGCTAGGATGGATAAGATTTCTCTGAAATCTCTAGAGAATTTTTTAGGGGGGTGGGAAAGGGGTTCCACTGGGTTTTCTGCGGATTTGGACATCTTTCATAAAAATGATCTCCAATAATGCCCTACCGTGCTGGTCTAAACTAGCTCTGGCGGGTCAGCGGCGTGTCCTTTGGGAAGGAGAGCACAGCAGAATTGCCCTTTGAGCTCTCTATTATTTATTGTTTGCTCTGGCCTTAGGATTTCTGCCATTCAGCCCAACACCTCTATATAAGACCAATAACATTTAGGGCCTCGAAATGCTTGAACACTTTATTAATCATAGATACACACAACACAACCTGCTCGAGACTGGAAAGAAGGGCTTCAGATAGTACAGGAAGCAGCTGTTTGACTTATTTTGGTGTTATGTGAAACAATTTTTGAATAGTTCTACAAAGTGCCACCAGAAGAACCATGGAACCAGGATATCATAGGACTCTGAGGTATCATGGAATCCTTGAAGAACCCTTGAAGCCCCTTTACAGAAGACAAAGAATAAATCAATCTGCGTGGCCCTGCAGAACACCATCTCAGTCATATCGTTATGGACTAGATGTTCCAAAAAAAGGTCTGAATAATGAGACCTACTGATATTTTATCCCTTTTTTACTGATATTTAATTCCCAGATTCCTGCCAATTTTCCTTTGTGTTCATATGGAAAAAGTACGGCTGGGCAATTAACCAAAAATGTACCAAATCCAACCTTCAGAACCTCTTGCCGAGACAATCGTGCCCTCGTCGTCATTTATTTTTTATGTTAATTAGTGTGTTCTGCTTAAAATCGCTTAGTGCTGCAAATTAGATGCACCACAAACAGCACAACACTTAGCACAGTGTTACTCGTAACAGCACACAGACGCTCCCCAAGGACCCACAGCTGGTTTCATGTCCGTGGAAACGCTGTCATTCTGGAGAAGATTTTAATCACTGTCACTATGAGACGTCAGTTCATCAGTTCACTATTCAGAAGTCAGCATTAAATACACTGTGAAATGAATCTCTATCCACACCATGGACATGATTCCTATATTTGGGCCAAACAAACCCAACAGCACTCAAATCCTTCATCATATACATGATGGACTTCAAATGTACTTTGAAGTTCTCATCAATTTTAAAAAATTCAAAGCATTGCGATATTACTCCACAATGACCTCATAATATACACAAATCAGCCATAACATTAATACCATTTGCCTAATATTATGTAGGTGCACCAACCAATTTTGCACATCAAGGCATGGATTCCCCAAGACCTCTGGAGGCATCCTGTGGTATCTGGCTCCAAGATTGTAGCAGCTCCTTAAAGTCCTGTAAATTGAGGTGTAGGCTCCAAGAGCATCAATGAGTGTGTTTGCATACACTCAGTAATCCAACCATAACCGGGTTCCTCAAGCTTAGTCTGATTTCGTTTGGTTTTCTCAGTCTGTTCATGGGACTCCGCCTTCTTCCCACCTCTTTCCAATTCTTCTGTGAGACTATTGCAAAGTAGAAATCTTATTCCTGCTGGACTGTAAAACGGGAGATTTCTGAGCACTGATGCATTGGTCAGATTAAATGCATTGACCAGATCACATCTGCCTGAGGTTTTGGAGATGTTCTGACCCAGTTGTCTAGAACAGGCATTCCCAACCTTGTGCAACTTGCAGCCCACTTAACCCACAGCCTTCACAAAAATCTGGATGCATCACATTTTAGACCTATATATCATTTAAGGTTAATGAGTTCATAAGGTGCCCATTGTCCACACACAGGGAAGAGCAGGTGTCCAAAAACATCAATCAAAAAAAAAATACTAGAGCTGTAAGAGACGCCTACGGAACCTTCAGGAACGTCCAGACTGAAAGAAATCAAGATAGTCTGACCCAAAGATAACAAAGGGTTAAACAGTAGTCTCTGCACATCAGGGGTCAACAATCTTGTCCACAAAGGTCCAATGTGGCTGCAGGTTTACACGACCAACCGGACCAAACAGGAGCACACCTGAGCAACTGGGACCAACTAATTAGAGAAGTCCTCCAGCTTGTTAGGAATAATAACCTGCGGACTCACCAGCTTTTAGTGGGTGAGACTGGTGACCTCTGCCCGTCTCCATGTGTAGAGTGGCGGCTGTTTCTTACCTTAGCAACGGTTCACAAATGGGGAAAGGAAATGTTCCAGCTTTACATGCTTCAAATTCAAGCCCTACATGAATTAATGAGTAGCTCCTAGCATCCTTTGGACCAAGTAGGAGGAGGACGTTCAATAGCCAGTCTTTGATGTCCTTAATACAGTCCTCAATCTTATTAAGTTGGTGTTTATAATCTGGTCAGGCTGATGCATACAGTTGTGTGTCATCAGCATAACAATGCAAGTTAAAGCCATGTTTATGGATACAAGGCCCACTGGCAGCAAACACGAGGAGAATACGGATACTGTCTGCATTTACATGGTGGACACGGTTGGACAGAAGCAAGTGACTGGATGTATTAGCCTCTCTGCAATGCAAAAATCCTAGGATATTAGGAGGTTGGCATTGCTAGAATTTTATATAAATAAAACAGCATCTAGATTCAAGTATGAAAAGCCTTTATGGATGTGAAACCTCAGCCATGGAGAAAAGATTTGCCTCTAAAATACTAAAGAAGTACAAATTTCCCAACCATTACAATGAACATGTGATATCATCGTTGGGTTAAACTGGCTTGAACTGGTTCCTGACTGTCACTGCTCACAGACCCTCCGTGCCACACGCAGGGGAATTTGTCCTCCACTTTCAACCCATCCACACACACACTAGTGAATTCACACACCAGGGGGCAGTGAGCAGTGGACAGCCCTATCCATGATGCCCAGAGAGTGCCCTTGAAGTGTCTTGCTCAAGGGCACTTCCATCATGTCCTGCCAGTTCAAGGATTTGAACCGGCAACCTGGTGAACTGGAACCTGACCTGGAACACGGGTTCCCTAACCACCAGTCCACGGCTGCCCCAACCAACCTACACCAGCAAAAGGGAGATAACTGACCTAAACAGCACTAATTACCTTCTCTCAAATGAAATCAGACAGTGTTCTTTTAAATATTGTCAAATTACCCACGACTACCGTCACCATGTTTAACAGTAGAAGAAAACCCCAAATTATCATAGCTGTGCACCACCACCGTACAGGGTTGTGCCTTAACACTGAAAACAAATGTTACCGCCGGAGTATTACTGCCGCAAAGTGATGATCTGAGAACATGCCTAATCCACATTAATAATGCCAACCATACATGCTTTGGTACTATACGCTGTTGCTCACGCATCTTCGCCTTGGAAGCAGAGATTATTGTCTTTAATCCACTTGTGTGAGGTGGGTACCTTTCATTTTGAGTGCACCATAATCCACCGCAGGGCTTAGTGAGTCGAGTTATATACAGTAACATGGTAATTTTGGGCAGATTTAAGAAAAAAAGAACTGCAAACTGCAGTATACACAATACACACTACACGGACAAAAGTATCGGGACACCTGCTCATTCATTCTTCAAGAGTAATAAATGAGTTTATCCTGCTTTTAAACCTTTTATAAACTGATCATTTATAAAACAATTTGACTAAGTTATGTGAGGTGTTTAATGCACATTAATGCACATTAACGTTGGTATTTTAAAGGGAGGTTGGGAATGGTCACACTGTAAGTATTTCATGCAAGGATGTGATCATTTCCAGTAGCTTTAAAGGTCGAGACATGCATTTTGTGAGCTGTTCTTGTGCATTTCAGTTGCTTTGCACAACTATGTTTTTTGCAGAACAGTCACTGGACCCACGGTTGAAATTTCCTCATCATCAAAAATTCCAAAAAGGAATCAACTGACAGGAAAGAAACTTGGTGGGTGGGTTTGACATTGTCAGATACAAAGGGAGAAGGAGAACCAATGGATTGTCCAAAATGCTCGGAGCGACCCAACGGCCAGGCTTGAGGACAACCAGTGAGCAGTGATGCCCTCCATGATTCATCCTGTTAGTGCCAGCACTATTGGCAGATGTCTGCATAACACAGGACTACATGAACGCATTCTGTTACAACGACTGCCCTTAACACCACATCAGCGTCATCAAAGACTGCAATGGTGATGTTCCAGACTGTCATGGAGTCACTCAGAATGGCAGCGGGTCATCTTCAGTGACAAGACCCGGTTTTGTCTTGGTGGTGGTGACCAAGGGATCAGTGTGTGGAGGCACCATGGTCAGCACCAACATCCATGGTTTGCAGTCACATGTTGCAGAAGATGTCCAGAAGATGGGCAATTTCACAATCACCTTTGGTCTTCATTACAGGCACTGTAATGAGGTCCTGCATCCTGTGGCCCTACCATAGCTTATCCACATACTGCTGCTGTCTCAACATCTCACCTTGAAGATGCAGATACTACGCCGTGGTCGGTCTCATCTCCAGACCTGTTCCTGATTGAAAACGTGTGGGACGCTATTGGACGCTCTATCAACACTCCACCCCTACCGCACCATCTGCAGAACTGAGTGAGAACATTCAAGCTGCATGGGATGGATCATCACAGGACACCATTAGGAACCTCTACACCTCCATGCAGAGACGTCTGGCTTTGCTTCAGATCAAAATCAATAAACAAGCAAAGCTCATTCTTTTAAAGAAAGAAGCAAGAAGAAATAGAAATAGTTCAACTTTCCAAAATATCAAAATCATGATGGCTCAGCAGACTGACAGTACCGACACATCTGTTGCTTAGCAACAAGGAGACACAAAGCCTGAATCACCCTTTGAAAAACACAGCAGTGTGAATCCCAAAGAAATAAAACTTCAGAAACGCGCAGTGTGAAGCCTTCTAATGGGACAGCAAGACTTATAATTCTTTTTATGGTGCTTTTAAACTGGTCAATGTGGCACCAGTACAAAGCCAGAACTATCTGTACACTGAAACAGTGTGAACATCACCAAACAGCAGCCGCTCCGCTCGACTTCATAAAGCAGGAAGACCATCTTTTGTTTTACTAAAAAAAGAGAACATGGGGAAACAGAGGCATTAGAATGGTGTGTGTGTGTGTGTGTGTGTGTGTGTGTGTGTGTGTGTGTGTGTGTGTGTGTGTGTGTGTGAGAGGGTGTAGAGGGAGTTAAACATCTCTAAAATCATGTAGAGACAGGCCTTATTACATAAAGGTATTCAGTGAATAAATATGTATTTCTATAAACATATAAATTAGAACTGAATAGAAAATATGGATTTTATTAAACATAAATATTTTGGAATATTATGGTCACGTTTAACAGGATCAGGGTGAACGCAAGTGCATTAATTATTTATACACAAGATATGAATATTTGTCAATATTTGCCCAAATCTTTACCTTAATTATTATTATTATTATTATTATTATTATTATTATTATTATTATTATTTTAATTCAATTGTGATGGAACTTTCGAATTATTATTGCCTTGTAATAATGCTTTTATTGCAGTCACACTAATGAAGCTTGAATATAATATATATGCACACACACACACACACACACACACACACACACACAAATTAGCAGATGCTCTAACAGAAGAATCATATTACAGGACAGTACAGGCTGGGTGATACATCAATATTTATATCTATATTGGGATGTAAACAGTGCATTTTGAAGGTTTTCCCAAAAATCTTTTTCCGGGAAATCTTTTTTCTGCTCCCTCACTGTGCTCCGCCCCCTGCTCTCAGCTCCGCCTCCCACACAAATCATGGAGGGAGCATAAAACAGCTCTGGCATGAAGACCACTTTGGCAAGAAGTTCAGCTTCATGCAAAACGAATATGTGCAAATGGAAAAAATGACAATTTCAAAATGTCTTTTAAGACTATATATATATATGTATATATATATATATATTTAGTGATATATTTATAGTGATATATTTATTCACAATGTGCTGCACTCCATCCAATTAAGCAGGCCCAGCTCCACGCTCTGAAATGCAACATGCAGCTGGTCAGAGTTCTTCAGGCCCTGATGTTTTCCACAGTGAGCAGTACAGCGTGCGTCGCACCGCCTCCTGCCCCTACACTTAACCATTTCACCGGAACACTCAATAAATAAACGTCACGTTCCTCTGTCATACTCATCCAGCTGGCTCCAGTCCCAATTTCTCCATCTCATAAATATGTATGTGTACGTAATGTCGCTGACAGATATACATCACAAACATCAGCCCACGATTCCCATATCGGTGCATCCTCAGTATTCCAGCCCCCGTCCTTCCAGTAGGGAAGGAACAGCGTGTTCATATGAGGGCAAGCACTCTGCCGTAATACTGTCTGTAA
The DNA here is from genome assembly GCA_034509495.1 of Acestrorhynchus altus. Lineage (NCBI taxonomy): Eukaryota > Metazoa > Chordata > Actinopteri > Characiformes > Acestrorhynchidae > Acestrorhynchus > Acestrorhynchus altus. The sequence goes on from CM067508.1 coordinate 4,376,439, forward strand.
GTCAAATGTGAGAGAATGCAGGGGATCTGGGAACCCTATGCCTTTCTGATCTCTTCTAATCCTGAGACAACAACAACAGCGAGCGCGAGGGAAAGTGAAAATCCCTGCCTCGCCACAGAAGGTTACAGAGAAGCCGCGCGGCATCCACTTGAATCAGTGCACGCTCTAACTGAGTTATTTTTGTGCACTCGTGGCAGCGGGTGGAAAGCATTATTGTTTTGTTCTCTGTGCCCTGCAGTGGGAGATGCACATAAATGCTCCAGAGAGAGTGAGGGAACGAGAGAACAAGAGAGAGAGAGCGACACATAGAGATAGAGGGGGACATCAAAGCTGACTGTTCGTTACGAGCAACTCAGCCACAAGCCCCCTCTACTGCAGCCCTGCACCTGCCGGTGGCAGCGTCAAGGGGAAGGGCGAAGATTCCGCTCCGTCCGCAAACGCTCCCGCAACAATTCCAGAAGGAGAACACTAAGCTGACCCTGCCCTCGAGGCCCCGGTGACAGCACTGCTCAGACTGCCTTCCCCAGCGCCTCCTCCCTGGAGCCCGAGGCACAATGGGGTGCCTGGGCCTAACGCTGACGCAACAATGTGTGAGTGCTGCCCTGAGGGAGCGCAGGATCCCACCCTGGTACAGGGTTATTCACGGATGGGTCTGGCGTCACGGCTCGGGGGCCGGCAGCTCTGTTCTCAGGCTGCTTGATGACATATGTCTTCTTCTAAACTCGCCGTGCAGGACAGGCCTGTGTAATTTATGTGGTTTGTTTTAAATGCACTGACTAGCGCAGAAAACGATGGATCTCGGATCCACAGAAACGATTTGAGAAGTGCTGTAATTTCACTCATTTTAAGGCCTATTAAATAGGAACTGGTGCACCCGTTCTTATTTTTTATCACCAGTTCCAAGGACCATTTCTTTACAGCCCAACCAGACAATTTTCGCTCATTTTTCAAAGCAGGAGGAAACTGTAATTCCAGTCTAGAAGTCAGATGAATTAGGAGGAAATGCTGGCCATTTCCAATCCTGGCTGAAGTCAAGCACACCTACATTGAACCAATCAATGACCAAATTATTCAGCGACCAATTTGACAACTAATTTGGTCGTTGATTTGTCAATAATTCGTTGTAACGCTGCATCCCTGAATAACCCGGGACCAGGTTGGGATCCTGTGCTCTGTCAGGGCAGCGTTCAATCATTTTTACACCACAAACTGAGCATGTCAACAATAAAATCACTAATACAAACAGACTGTGACAAAATAAAAGTCACTAATACAAACCAACAGTCTGTGGTAAAATAAAAGTATATAATAAAAACAGACTGTTTCAAAATAAAAGTCACTAATACAAACCAACAGACTGTGGTAAAATAAAAGTACATAAAACAAACAGACTTTCAAAATAAAAGTCACTAATACAAACCAACAGACTGTGGTAAAATAAAAGCATATAATACAAACAGACTGTGTCAAAATAAAAGTCACTAACACAGATAAACAGACTGTCAAAATAAAACTCTGATACACTGAAACAGCCTCAACCAAAGTAAGCTTTTGCTTAATTGACAAATTATCTCACTATCAAATTAATCCTGTTTTGTAGCTCCTCCTTAAAATAGCAGATGCTCCACTGACTGTAACAGGGAGAATAACATCTTTGAGCTACACTACGCAAACCAGGTCTTACTCTACCACCTCAGTCCACATGCTTCTTTCACTTCTGATGCTGCTTCTGTATTTCTCAGCTTGTCAACAAATGCACGTGTACATCCATGAGATGCAGAGCACGTAACCAAAGGACAGTTATTGATGTACATGGATATATTTATTAAAATAGCCATGCTTTAGAACTAAAACTGCAGAGCATTTTCCAGTGTCAGAGCCGTTGGTGAGAAAAGGCTTGAACTCTGAAAGTGGCACTAGAGGGCTCTCGGGAAAGCAGCTGAGCTCTCCAAGTTAAAACTGAAGTGGGCAGAAGGGGAACGGAACGGGTTACGCAAGAGCTCCCCTTTTAAGAGGCAAAAAAGTAATTAAGTTTATCGTTCGACAGGGCGCTCGTGTCAGAAGACGTGCTTTTACATGAGGTTAAGGAGCCATTTGATATTCATGAGCTTGATAAGAGGATTATTGCTCGTGAGCCTGAGATTACACGGAAGCCCAACACAGAGTTCATTAGCTTTTCATTATGAGGTCACGACGTTGTTTCTAGTTTTGACAGTCACCTGACTGTACTGGCACTCAAATCAGATGCGCTGGAGTGCGAGAAGTGAGCAAAGTCAAAAAAGTGCCAACATTCAGTTCTGAAATAAAGGGGCCGAACTGCGACGGAACAAGCATCCCCTTTACCGCACGACGTTTCAGCTGTTTATTCAACTTGACTTGAATTCACATTGTTAACTGTGTCATCTCTGACATATATGTGTGTGGGTGTGTGAGAGTGTGTGCACGTGTGTGTGTGACTCTTTCTGTGCCACTGGGATGTGTGTAAAGCACATAGCTTGGGGGATATCTGCTCCCATTGTGACATCCCTCCAGGGAAATCTGTTACTCACCCATGCACATTTTGACAGAATTGATATTTACCTTCCTAAAGCAACACGACTCCACTGTGTGCTCACGCATATCAGCTACAATCACACCGTCTCTGGAGGCAGGAACTCTATTATCATTAAAGGAACCAGTTCTGATTACAAAATCAGATCCATCATCCAAAAATACACAGAGTTGAGATTCTGTCACTCACAGACACCCCCTCACACACACACACACACACACACACTTTTCATTATTACTGCTATTATTTTGTTTTTATTATTATAAGCTCACTTGAATCTTTCATTATTTCTTACCCCATGTAATTTATTTCAATTCTTTTACTAAAACAAGCATATTTTGGTAAAACTCCAACCAAACTCTACAAAATTCAACACTTTTGGACTTAAAATAATCCATAGAATTTAAATTCCCTACAATTAAAAACCAGGAAATAGTCATTTTTGAGTGTTCATGAACTGGAAAAGAGGAGTTGTGGGCACATGACTCTCAGCATGGCAAAAAATTAAATTAAAAAATAAATCAATTAATTAATTAATAAATAAAGTTTTCACTCAGAGGTACATTGAGGGTAACCTCAATATTCAGTGCATACACACATTTACAGCTTAAATGGATAAAAAAAAACAAGTTAAATTAATGAAAACTACATAAAGGTACTGTAAAATCAGCTTAGACAAATGACAATTTAGGTTAAAATACATCCAAAACCAATCAATACATCATAAATGAATATATGAGCAAATAAAATTTTAAATAAAAGATTATAAAACAGGTAAATAATTAGTAATAATAAAATGTAAGTAATTTAATTAAGAAATAAAAACTAACACAATAATATAAAAATAATGATAGTGTAATATTTATAATAATGATCAAATAAAACAAATAAAAAGGATATTAAAATAGTAAAAGATAAAAGAAATGTTAATGTCAAATAAAATAATTTCAGGCTGAAGATGGCTAGACACTAAAGGTTTCCTGTGAGCTGTATTCATCCCAGTATTCATGCGTTCAAAAAGCAGCTCAGTGTACAGTGCAACCAACTGCATTTTCCCATTTTTATGCTTTAATCAATATCATGATTATTGAAAATTACAACGAACATGGTTAACTTTTCTTTTTTTTTTAAATTGGAGGTCTTTTTTTTTCTTTTCACTTTTTTAACTCTGGGATCTTTTGTGAAAAAGATGTAAACAAATTTCTCAGCTTCACCATATACGGTTATTTGTCAAAAATACAAGAAAAAAGAAGAAGAAGAAAAAAGAAATGGGTAAGATGACATCAGTTAGAGGTTCTGAACGTTAATTATCATCTTTTTATTAACTTTCCAGCTCTGATGCTCAATATTATAAATTAGAAGACTGTAAAATTGCATAGGAACTCCAACGTGTCCACAATGACTCTGATCTGCATTTCTTCAACAGGAACCAAGTTTAACAGGACACAGTCTTCTTCCAACCCAATATCACGACCGTGTGCCACTGCTCATTAAACTCTCTGCTGAGTTCATAAATGAAGGAATTGATTCTAATCTAAATATAATCATAACAGCCCAAAAACACAGATCATGAAGAGTGATTGTTTTCTGAAAGGTGGTCTGGTAGTCAGTTCCCAACCCCCTCCGGGTAGTTAGAGCTCCACTTCTTCTGTCCCAGCGTGCCATTTGACTCCTCTGCCACAGCAAAGCCCCTCATTACCACCACTCCATCTCACTCAGCCTCACTGTCCACGCGCTTGTTGGACATTTCGAAAAATAACATGTCGGAAAAAGAGGAGCTTTAGTGCAGCCTGGCCAAATAAGGGTCTTCCTCTGTCATGTGAAATCAGGAGACGGGTGAGAGGTTGGGGAAAAAATCCGCTGTCCCTCCCTAAGGGTCAGTGCACACCATCATCAGCATCACCATCTCACACGTTCCACCTTGGGGCATGGTTTACACCAAGAAAACAAGCCCCTCTCTCGGACCACCGTGCGCCAGGAAACGTCGTAGAGAGGACAGAGGGCAGTGCTGGGCTAAGTGAGCGTAATAAAGATATTTCCAGAGGTAGTAATGTGAAGATTAAAGTGGAGCACAAAGAATTGGTAAAAAATAACCCTCGTATTGCTTCTGACTGAGATTTCGTTACGAGAACTCTTATCGCGAGGGGGGTTATGTAAGCATTTTCCCCCCTCAACCTGTAATTTCCACAGCGGAGAACCACTAATGAAAAATGCTGTTTGTCAGACGATGCTATCCAGCAGCGTAATGTTCTCTCTTCAGACACAGATCTCTTAAATCTCTCATTGGGACTGGCTCTAAACACACTTATCTCCTGCCCCTGGAGCTGCCCTGTAAACACCTCTGTCAGCTCACTCTGTTAAATCTACTCCTAATCTCAGATTTAGCTGAAATCCACAATTTTCTCCCTTTCCAGGTGTCTGCTCAAAGCCTTTTGTGTTCTCGCTTTTTTAAAACGAAGCCACAGCGGAGAAGCTGCCGTGTCTCTGCCTCGCTATCTGACTGCGCCCGCTCATCATTTACCTCATGCTGGCAGGCCTCAATGTGGCCAGTTAAGAATAATTAAAACTGATTAGACTTCAAGGCTGCTGTAAACAAAAGACATCATTTTGGTATGCCTGTGGTGTGGCGCAGAAGAATCTGCAAACAAAACACATCAAGAAGTTCATTTTACGTCCCGATTTTTGAGATGGTTGTAGAGGTGGGCGATATGACCGTAGTTTATTGCATTGGGAACTTTTTTTACAGCAGCATGCCTTTTTAGAAGATGCTTTTTCTCAGCACATCATGGTTTTCAAAGCTTGAAACAGAATTTCAGAAATTCAGAATCATGCTGTCGTTACGGTTGATGCTCCACTAACTGTAACGGAGAATAGCACCTCTATCATTGCTACTCCAGATTCAGAATGCTGCGAACTACACTATGGAACTCTGTGCTGTTTTGGTACCTTCTGAGAAGATCCTAACATCGGCACTGAAGTATCACGTCTGTTAATGCCGCCTAAAGCCTACTGGCTGGCCTTCCTATGCGACCATCAGACCTTTGCAACTTATCCTGAATGCAGGAGCGCGGCTCGTCTTCAATGTTCATAAATTCAGTCACATAACTCCTCTGCTGTGTCCCTTCTTTGGCTCCCTGTATCTGAACATCAGATTCAAAAACCTTGATGCTGACCTATAAAACCAAAAATGGACCAGCCCCTCCATACATGATGGCAATGGTCAAAACTCGAGCTGGACCAAGAGCCTTTCGACCTTGAAGTAAAGCTCGGTTTGACCCACCGTCCCTCAAAACACAAGGAGAACATGCATCCAGACTCTTTTCTGTTCTGGCACCAAAATGGTGGAACGTACTTCCCCTGGGGGACCAAACAGCTGAGTCCCTCACTGTTTTCAAACGCAGACTGAAGACTCATCTGTTTCAGGAGTATTTAACTCCATAAAGACGTTTGTGTTCAACAGGAGCTAAGCGTGAGGAACCTCTAGATTCCAGCCTCGTCTACTAGCTAAGGATATTCTGAGTGAACAGCAAAGCACTTTCGCTCTGGAAAAGGGTGTCTGATATAAATGTAAATGTAAAGCAGACGATGCTTCGCTACAAGAAAACTAAGGTTCCATATCAGTTCGGAATGCTTCATCACAAAAAGCAGAGCAAACCTGGAAGCAGCTTTCAAAAGCTTTCTGCTGCTTGTTTTCAAACCTGCTGATTGCTGCCTGCTAGACATGCCTCTATGAAACACTTGGCAAGATATTTGCTCAGCTGACAGACTTTGAGACAGGGCACATCACTGGACTGAGAAATGTTGACAAATTGCCACCATCTAGGTCGTTCTGACCACATCAGAATCACCTTTGTTTGCAGCGGTGCCGTGAACGAGAAACCTGGACTGCTACAGACTGGAACCGTATTGTCCTTATTCACAAATCCAGGTTCTATTTGGGATCCAACAAGAGTCTTGTGTTGAGCGCTTCAATCCTGACCTTGCTGTGGAACGACACACTGCCCAAACTGCTGGTGTGATGATCTGGGGAGCCGCTGCATACGACAGTCGGTCACCCCTAGGAGTGATACGCGGGACACTAACAGCTCAGCGATATGTGCAGGACATCCTGCGGACACAGCGCAGGGTGCTAGAGGCTTTTCAACTGGACAGTTTTCCTCTTCCTCTGATACTGTAATCGTGGTTTTATTCACACATAGAACGATTAATTCCATTCCAAACCTTGGGTTCTTCTGCAGTGCGCTGACGTACATCCCTATAGGAACCGATCTAAAGTCAGGGTAACCGCCCTCGGTTTCAATCATCGTGGAACACATGGAGAGCGTAAGTGCACGCTCACCTCGCCTGGAAATGAATTAACGAATTAAACGAGTCAGGTCGGATGGAGTCTGGATCTCAATTAACTGAAGAGCATTTATCTCACTTTATTCAAGGTGCGATTGAGTGTCTTGTTCGGGAGCTATCCAAGCCATCCAGTCCTTTATGACACTGCGCCACTGAAGAGGAATACAATTCAATCTGGAGTATCCAATGAATATATTTAGCACATTTCCTTGCAGACATCGTAGAACCCTGTAGAAGTGAAAAGATGGGCGGAAGAGGCTGCCTGTGGCTATTTGCAGATAATATACATAACAGCAATACGGGAAAATGTTTAGCACTGGAAGAGAGGGAATAAAAATCACGTCATTTCATTCTGAGAAGAAAGATCTGCATAAAAAACACCTTATGCAAATGAGTTAGTTGCATATGAAGCCGTCCCATACTCTAGTGCAACATTGGGCATTGGGGTTCTATGTAGTTCTTTAAAGGATCTGTTGAGCCTTTTCTAGTGCTACAAAGAAAGGTCTTTAAACTGTCTACTGTCTATATATATTAAAGGTATGCAACAGATATGCAATCAATGTTATATTCAGTTTATTTTGATATATTAAAGCAGTTTATTTTTAATAAAATGCTCTATAAATCACAGAACTGCAAGGCCGCAAACTGTACAGAAAAGATGACCCATGAATCTGGTGGTACTTTATTATTATAGCCATATTTGTCAGATTTAATAAAGTGGTGACATTTCATAACTTCAGGTCATATGTTCACTGGATCTGACTGATATAAAATGTTTCACAGACACTTTTAAAGAAATAAACGCAAAAGCTTCGCTGTGCTCAACTCAACAACCGAACCTGAAATTCCATCCTTATATTAGTAAGGAAGTTACAATCTGGTGCCTGTAGCCTCTGCAGCGTTTAAGGTGGAACGGCGAATTGCATCAGCTAAGCTGGGCAATAAATCACAGCTGCGTTTGTGATTCTGAGTTTTCATTAGCACACAGAGAGGAGCTTTCAGTAGCAGCAGTAGTAGTTTTAAGCTTGACAAGCTTAAACGAGCAAGCGTCAGGCTGGTATGACCGACAAACTTAGCTAAGTTGATAAGATAACAAAGGTGTTGGTGTGTTTAAGGGGGCGCCATGTGCTGGGGAAGTCGCAAATATGTCGCCAACTCTGATTGGCGCCAATCTGATGTCAGATGGGTCACATTTAGTCACGAAGAACTTAAATCCATCAGATGGAATCTGCAGAAAAAATAGTTTGAAAAATCTTTCTACAGAAAAGACTAATATCAATAATAAATCTACCAGTTCACAGTAAATGAATTAGAAAAATATACATTTATACATATATTTAAATACAAAAATATACAAGCATCCCAGAAAAAATGTTTCATCATTTAATAAAAAAATAAAAACTGTCATATTTTAATTACATTTAAAATAATGTATTTCAAGCTTTTAAAGATTTTTTATATTTTTTATATTATATATATATATATATATATATATTTATTTATTTTTCACTCCGAACATACATACACTTTTTACCTTTTTGAATGAAATCACAAATGAGCTTTTTAATGATCCCACAATTTCCATAAAATTATTGCACAAAGAATTATATCCCCACCATCAATATTCACATTCCCAAAATAATTGTGGTCCTACAGGATTAACTTTCTGAAAATGCAATAATGCTTTCTCCAGAATAATGAAGCGGAAATGAATTCATAGAATTATAGTGATCAATGAAATGATAATAATCAAAAAGTATTTCAGTTAATGGACTTTGAATCACACAGGTTGAATATCAATTTTGACTGTGTTTAGGGGTCGAGATCGTCGGCTGGGACAAACGTTCTGTTCCTTTTATAACATTTTTCTTCAAAAGACTTTATTTTTCCGGTCCGATCGGGGAGCTCGGTCGAGAGGAGCCGACAAACCGAGGCGCGAGGGTTCAAGCACTTGAATCCTTCCTTGACCCGGGTCTAACGCACTGAAAGGTTTGATACGGGGAGTTAAATAGCGAGAACCACACAGCAGTGCAGAATGTGCTGCATTAAGTCAATTTCCACAAAGCAGACACTTACAAGTAATTATACAAATTAACTTGTCAGAGGGTTCCGGAGGGATGTTTGTCTTCCTACGCGTTTTCTAAAAGACCAGTGGGCTTCCTTTCTAAATGAGGCACAACAATAAGACGAGCCTCTGGGCACAGCAAGGGTGGCCAGGGGAAGATTCTATTCCACTCAACAGCCCCCAACACTCAAAAGTCCATTACTAAGCAGCTAGGCTCACTCAGCGCTGAACACAGCTCGTAAACGCTCTCAGGCATTATGGAAATCACAGTTCTCTCATTGACTATATGCTAAAATATTAGAGCAGTCATCTGCCTGCATTGGCTGTACTACTGTAGAATTGTAAAATACTCTCTCTCGCTCTATCGCTCTCTCTCTCTCTCTGGGAGTAGGCCAATACAGTGGTGTTCTTTTATGTATGCAGTCATCCTCAGTCAGCTCCCCACATATTTCTGCAATGCTTTCTCCTACAATGGTCACAGCAAGCTTTATCTGAGATAAAATAATAACGCTGTTGATGTACCTGCAGTTCGATGCGAGTTAGGCAAGGCTGGCTTTAATTAAAAGACTCTAATCTCTTAGAAACGCATTGAAAACAATCAGTCTTAGAAATTGTACTACTCACATCAGAGGATCCCGACTTTATCAGCTCGAAAAGCCGGTGTAGCTCCAATTAGTCTTTATCGTGCGAACAGGCAGGCGTCAATTAGGGCCGGGTCATATATCTTAATGTTATTATTATATCCTAAACGATAAACTGGTCGTATTTGTAATATTGCATTATTCGTAATATCATTATCATCTGGGTCTGATTTCATTAAAAAAAAAACAACAACAATGGGTTTCGTTTGTGTGGGACGTGTTCGGTTTCCGGGGGGACGACCCTCAACCGGGTATAGTCTTACATAAAGTGCAAAATATGTCGTAGAAACATCGTAATTAACGGAGCAGCACGACGACTTTATTTCAGCATCTCCGGCAACATAATCCAGTTTGCCGAGTCGGTGAAACACCACCAACGCTACAGTCGTATGACTATTATTGAAGATATATTACTGAGATCCACAGTTAGATATTCACTGTTTAGACATACAGCCGTGTTTCTGCTGATACAGACGAACACTGATACTTTAGCATTATGATCTGTTAATAACACCCATTTCTTACGTTTCTTCATCCAAGCATGTTGGCTGCCCAGCAATAATGAAACGATGGTAGTTCTGAGACATGTGCTTGTCTTCACCCTCCTAGGGAGGGGGACAATTGTCAGTTAGTCATTGTCTTTTCAGCATCCTCCTGAATAGGGTCACGGTTGATCCAGAACCCACCTGGAGGCATCAGGTGCAAGACAGGAATGGCCCCTGGACAGGGCGCCAGTCCATAGCAGGGCACACACACACACACACACAGACAGCGACCTAAGCAGGATTCAAATCCACGACCACAGGCCTCTCGAGCTGTGCCACACACACACACACTCACTGCCTCCTTAAACCCTTAAAAACTGCCATTCAACCAGCACATTCAGAATGTGCAGCACAGAATCCAGTCAAACAGCACTAATATAATAATAATAATGTCCACCACTACCGTGCATCATCTTAAAGCCTCGTAATACTTTATTTATGCCACGATTCCCACATCAGGTGCACCCCCCCCCACACACACACACACTCAACACCCAAAACCACTGTGTTATGATGAAAGCAGAAGATGTGATGAGTTTTAAGGTTCTTTCGCGCTGCTGCCGCAGAACTGTTCAAATGCTCCGAGCAATGAAGTACAGCTAGGCTTAATCTCAGCACAGCTTCCCAAAAGACTTATGGATACGTGTCCACTTGCAGTTGTTTTTTTACGCATTCCACATTCTCTGCTCACTGTGTGTGGGCAAGTGTGCGATGAATTGTTGTGCAAATGAACCAAAAGAACAGGAGCTCGTTTTCTGAGGTTAGATTTTGAATGGTAGGAAATTGAATGGTTGTGTTTTAGTTCTGGAAACTGAGATACTGCCGCCATCAGCATGTCATCATGATATGACGTTCCAACCTGCTCTTGCCTGTGGACACATAAGTAGGGCTGAGTATCTGAAGAATCTGGCCATATCATACGCATCATAATACAGGGGCCACAATTCCATATATTGCACTATATTTTGATGCTGCCATTTTACTCCCTTGACCAACGTATATGAGACATACAGGTCACATACTGCTATTTTCAGAAGATCCTCAGCTACTCTAATATGACTCAATTTAATAAATCTAAATACAGAATTTTCATATTTGTAAGAATTTCACCATTTGCATGTTTTATGGTTGTAGCTTGAAAATCAATATTGCGTTTTTCAGAATCGATACAGTATCACACAACGTTATATCATAATACTCAAATGTATCCCTATTGTTTCTTACAGTGTTAAGAAACCCTCATGATCTTAGAATCATCTCACTGCTTCTAAAAGGATGAGCTGGGGCAGTTTCTCAGCCCGTGGGCCGGGGACAGCAAGTGGGACATGAAGCACTCACTAGTGGTACTTAGGCCCCTGTTCAGGGTAGACAGTAGTCCATAGTGGGCCAGTAATGGCACTTTAAATCATTAAAATGTGGAGAAACAAAATGTAGAGGTAAGAAACCGAGACATCAATCATGTCCGACATAAATAAACGTAGCCACGAGCTGCAGTTTTTGGAGCCCAAGCACTTCGTACTTTGGTAACTTTGGTCTAACCCTAACTTTAAGAATAGGGGTTCCTGCTCCTTTGCAGCTTAGATCCCTAACGACACCCTAATTCTCATGCTTTCACTGCCACCAATTCATAAAATCCATAAACGGTTGTACATTGAATGATGAGTTTTGTTGGCTGGTTATGCTTTCCGGTTATAAACAGGTGGCCGTGAAGTGGAAAAGGTTGAGAGCCTCTCAGCTGGGGTACGTCTTGTTCAAACAGAGCAGGGTTAGGTAAGTCTTCTGCATAAATGTATAAATGTGGTGAATTATTTGATTACAGCACAAGACAATCTGACAAAGTGTCCCACTGTTCATCACAGATCTTTGTGCCACGCATTCTTAAATGAGGTCAGGGAAGAGAAGACTGTCTAACAAAGCAGTGCAAATCAAAGAGATTTTCCCTTTCAGGGACGTGGAGCTTTCCATACCCGTCTCCAATCATAGTACATCTTAATAAAAATTGCAAACATAACTTTTCCCCTTTAAGATTTATAGCTTTTCAATTCCAACCTCCCGAACAGTGACGTGTTGTAACAGCCAGACGAGTGAAGGCCCCCTGTTCAGGTCACATGCCATTTCTTGGACAGATGTGCATTAAAGAAACCTTCAAAATACACTCATCCACTAAAAATAGTTGCACCCAGAAGGAATCAACCCACTGCATTGGTGATTGAGTCACTCAGAACAGCAGCAGGTCATCTTCACATGGGGTCCCACTTTTGTCTTGGGGCAGGAGGCCTGGTGTGCACTTTTGTACAACGCCAGATCATTTTTGGTCTTTATTACAGCCATTTTGACAGCCCAACTGCTGACCTTTCAGATTGTAGACCAGTGCAAACTGAGAGAGCTACCTTACCTTAGAGTTATTTGGAGGACCCAAGTGGAGGTTAGAACAGAAATGAACTAAATATAACTAAAGGCACGCACAGGAAGTACTGTTGGGTCTAAGAAGACAACGACACTTAGAAACTGAGGAAATATTTATTTGAGCTCAAAACTCAAACCCCCAACCTCTTGGTTATAAGACAGCAGTTCAAAATCACAGACCAAAAGAAGAACCGAAGCAAGAGTAACCTTCCCAAACATCTCAAAAAGTTCAACACCCAGAAGAGACTAACCAAGGAGAACGCTCAAGACTTTTTACCAGGTAACAGCCAGCCTTGCGTACGACACTCTGACCAGAAAACCCAAGACTGAGCACAGAGTTAGGAGTTGGGTGGGACAGGTGTATGTGAAGATCAGTAAATATTGATCATATCAGTCTAAATATTTAATCACTTATTGATTCTTTAACTTCATCGTCCTTCCTAACAGCACTGCAACCCCACACCCCCAATTGTTTTAGGACGAATGTGTATAAATCAAATCAAAAAATGGATTTGTATAGCGCTCTTCACAACTGATGTCACAGAGCAGCTTTACAGATGTTCACATATTTTAACTGCACCTCTGGACTGCACACCACTGTAGTATAGGCAAGCGCTGGGTGTGTTTCATCAAAAACAGGACATTAGAAAATAAAAGCATATATAAATACAAATACAATACTGATTTAGAAATGACAAAACTTTTAGATTTTATTGTGGCTTCCTTTTAAATTCTGACAGGAAAATCACATCAGCAGGAAATTTCACTGAAGTGAATAAAGTATTTATTTGTATTTTCTATACTATATAACATTATGGGGGACATACCGGAGTTCAAAACAGGACAAATTGTTGGTGCACGTCTTGCTGGCGCATCTGTGACCAAGACAGCAAGTCTTTGTGATGTATCAAGAGACACGGTATCCAGGGTAACGTCAGCACCACCAAGAAGGACCAACCACATCCAACAGGATTAACTGTGGACGCAAGAGGAAGCTGTCTGAAAGGGATGTTGGAGTGTTAAACCGGATTGTATCCAAAAAATGTCCTTCCCAAGACAAATTGACGCTGTATTGGCCACAAAAGGAGGCCCTAGTTCACCAAACTAATCAATTATTGTGGTCTAAAACCAGGTGTTTCAGTTTCATTGTCCAACCCCTGTATAAACAACCTCAACCTAAATGTAAAAGTTGAAAGCTATTTGAGTTATTTAGGTGATTTATAATCCACATATTCAAATGTTAATTTCAATAATCAATAGGTTATACGACTGTCACAGCAGCTGTAATATACTACAATGTTCATAAGTGCAATTTTACATTAATTTCAGTTGTGCACACATCCATAATGATAACTGTCAACAACATTCACAGAAAGATTGTAATTTATCTTTATTACGAGAGATTATATCTAAGAGATTTGAGATTTCATTATAATCTGCCATGTCTAGTCCCAGGCTCTGGAGTATCTGTCACCATGCAGTATTCATGCCAACCCTGTGGATAAACCATCCTCCGTGTTTACTCAAGGCTTGGCAGGAAGAGATCCTGAGGACATTTGTGTCCATTTTTTTTTAAGTCCTAGATCTCTTGGTTGAACTCCCTGAGGTCCCATTATCTTATCTAAGGGGAAAAAAAAGCTTTACCCCCGCAGTTCGTCCTCCTGTGCGGACACATTTGGGCTCAGATTTCTCCCGGGCGTCTTTGCTGCATTTGTCACTTTCAATTAGTCCTGATCCCAGGCCTGTTGGGGTCCTACGAACCTTTAAAACTGCAAGACAATGTTGTCTCACGGCAATAACATGCGAATGAACTGTGTGCCAAGACCTTGTGTGGCTTGATAAAGACCAAAGTGGAGGGTCTGCAAAAGGAGAAACAGCACAACAGGGTAAAACGTCACGCTGCGATGAAAATTAAAGTCTACATTTGAGCCAGACAGCATCCAACGTAAATAGGGTGGATAAAATATACCCAGTGTGCAGAATATTGCTGTGTTGCATGTAATGGCCATTATTACTGTGGCACAGAATTAAATATTTTAATGAAAGGGAGACATAATTAGCACATAAAATGCGAGGCCTGAATCGGATGACCTGTATCACAGTACGACATCCTTTATCTAGCTCTGAGCAGCACTACGGTCATTAGGAGCATAAATAATTAGTCGTCCATGTTGTGAAATCTTACAGAAATCCTCAGTAAGCCACTTAACACACTGAGGAAAGAGATGAGTCCAAGGATATTCATCATGCTTATTCTGAGCACAACATCCTACCCTTAAAAAACTGTCATTCCGCCAACACCGGGGGTAATTTATGGGGGAAAAGCCCAACTCCCGAGACCCCTGACCTCATATTTACCAGCACATTAAAGCAGAGCGAACCTCAGCCCAGGCTGGAATCAGTGACGTAGTACTACAGCATTTAGAAGGGTTTCTGTGCAACGTCAGCAGTGGACAGAAAGCAACACTGTACACACTACAGAGCCATACTGATACGGAGTTATGCCGTAAAACTGCACCAACCAGAGACGACGGTCGGAGAACGTTTAATATCCTGAGGGGATCACATCCCTTCACCAAACATCCCAGAAGATTATGAGTCCAGAACTGAGAACTGATTTATATAATTATAATAAAAGGTAAACAATATCAGTGCTACAGTCCGAGCTACCAAGGCTTCCAGGGTAATCTATGCCGGTCATTTCCTTGCTGCCCCAGACCGAACAAACTGTACAGTATGTTTATTGTAGTGGCCAAATTCAGATATGGCAAGTTCTAAAAAAGTACCCTGGTCTTATACGTTTTTACATCGACTCCCCCTACTGTTCATAGTTAGAATATTATCTTAGGGCTCAAATACTACATCAGCTCCCATTTACCACACTAAATCAAATGATAGCAGAGGTGTGGACTAGGGCTAGAGAATACTATCAATATATCAATTCATCTTATATACAAGATTTAAAAAAAAATGAACATATAGTGATATCGCTTCTGTTGGGTTAACATCTGTCTACGATTTAATAAAAAAAATAAACATGAGTGGACAGTCTGGCTTCCGCACAGAAAAACAGGACAGTCTTGTACAAATTACTCTGTAGAAATAATAATACACAATGATACAGCGAACCATGTTTCTGCTGTTACAGAGAAATATTAACCCTTTAACATCATACTCTGTCCAGGTTTTCATTGTATCAAGTATCACCATTTCTCTTAAGTATATCAAGATATGAGTTTTTTTAGTGATATTGCCCAGCCGTAGTGTGGACTGGAGTCACATGACCCAGATAGCAAGCATATATTGGTCCGCCAGTTTAATAAGGATGGCACTGACCGGATCAAAAGTGTTGTGCAGCGGTGGTTAACTGAGATGATCCACTATATGTCCAAATGTTTGTGGACAGCCCTTTTAATGACAACACTCAGCTACTTTAAGTGCCACCCATTGCCGACACAGATGTGCAAATGCACACACAGCCTGTCTAGTCCCTGTAGAGAAGTACTGCCAATAGAAGGACAGATAAGCATATACCTACTGGCATCATGCTTAATGCCAGGTGTGGGGTAGAGGGGTATAAAGCCCCCCCAGCACTGAGCTGTGGTGTAGAGGTTCTGCAAAAAGTAATGATGGTACTCCATCCAGTACTTTAGGGATGAGTTGGGGATTTGGTGCGGTGGTGAATGCAATTAAAGCCTCACAGCAATGCTGCGATGCTCGAATCTAGTAGAAACTGTTCCCTGGATAGTAGAGACAGTTACTCCAACAAAGGCAGTTCTCTCCTTAATACCCGTGATTTCAGAACAAAAGTGAATGAGCAGGTGTCTCGATATTTTTGTCCATATAGTGGATTTCACGAGTAGGACTTGAACGAGTGAGTCAAGCACTGTTGACAAGATAATTAAATGTTATTGAAATCACCTGTCAGTTGTGTTAATGTTATGATCAGGGTATATATGGTGTAGTACTGAATGAGGGTGTTAACATTAGACACAATTATAGGTCTTTAATTAAGTTGAAATAATTAAGTTTAACATATATATATATATATATATATACATACACATACATACCTATATATATATATAAATATTTTTGTGATTGGTCTATATATATATATATATATATATATATATATTATATACATATTAATATAGCCCACAAGAATGTAAACAAGTGAATCACAAAAATACACGTCATGAATAAATGACAGGACTTCACGTTTAGCTTTGCTCATTGCACTGCAGTTGGCAGCAGCGTAAAAACAGAGCGGATTGTGATCTAAATCTTTCCTGCGGGCTCGATTCAAATTGGTCCTCAGCATACTAACACTTCAGAGCCCAGAGCCTGCTGGTAAGCAAAGCATAATGGCCACGGCTGGTTTATGTTTCATTAAAACGTGCAGAAGGAGGAGGACAGCGGGTGTAAATACTAGAAAGCAATTTGCACAGCCAGTCTGATTCAGCAAGACCAAATTAAACCGGAAGCTGAACTGCTGATCAAACTCTGCCGGCACACACTGTTCACATGGGCTCAGTCATGTTACATGTCTGTCAGAGGAAAGCTTCAATCAAAGGCTTAAATCCAACTCTGTCCATGCTTCTCTTAGGACAAACACCCAGCAGATTGATCCCGGCTGCACGTCTGAACGATTTCGTTTTAGAGGAAGACTGAGTTTCTGGCGCTACGGCAGCAGCATTCAAAACACACACACAGATTTTACAGTCGCTGTGTCTAATTATAGAAATGATGTGTTTGCTGCTGCTTTTAATTTTTCCACAACTAAAGCAAAAACGTTTCGCTTAGAATATGCCGGACATGATATCATTTTCCACAGTTATATCTAGAACAATATATCCTCAGAAAATAGCTATTACTGTTAATAGCTATTATTATTATTATTATTATTATTATTATTATTATTATTATTATCATCATCATTATTATTATCATTCTATTTTTATATTTTCTATTTCATAAATATGGGTGCAGCTATATAGCAATTTCCCTCTATAATAATAATAATAATAATAATAATAATAATAATAATAATAATAATAATAATAATAATGAAGGTTTACACATTTTTAAAGAGCAATAAACCTTTGTTAATGAAGATTACATTGACATTAGAATTGGATATTAAAATTTAATTTAATTTAAGTGTCCTACACATTATTAGAACCTCTACAACTCCATGCAGAGATGTCTGGCATGCTGCGTTAAACCCAACGCCGTACTGAGAGACACCACTTCTGTATGAGTAGATCAATAAATATTGATCAGATCAGACTACATTAATTCATGACATGATCGTTTATTGGTGACTTTGATCTTCCTTCTCCACAGCAATGGACGACGAAAACTTGAACAAAGTATAATGTTAACGTATTTAATTTGAATTCTACACAGACAGTAACCTATGAAACATAAAAATGACCACATTGAGAGATTGAGAGAGTGATTTAGAAAAGCTCCATTTTCGGGGACCAAAATTGATGTTTCATGCAGATGTAAAAAAAAACACGTGTGGACGAAGCCGAAGAGGAAGAAACCTTCAGAGGAACTGGTTCTCTGGTCAACACCAGATAACAAGAGATAGAAAACAGCACTTGCTCCACTAACAATCAGCTATAAATCTCAGTTTCGTGTGACATCACATTATTAGAACAGCTCAAAAAATTTTAATATGGTTAAAATGCTCATTTATGATCACAATTTCATTCACAAAAGTAGTCATTTTATATTCATTACACATAAAATGATATTTCATGCCTTTAAATACTAATCACACTATCAACTTTAAAACAAAAAAAAGCTTGAAATACATCACTTTACATGTAATGAATATGAAATATGGCAGTTTCATTCTAAATATTCTAATTTTTTGAGATGCACTAGTGTACAGTTGGCAACATTTTCAGGACTGAATCAGGGATTATCACCGGTCCCAAATATGTCGGCCATAACAAAACTGAAACTAGTGCTGTGCGATATGACAGACATCCCATGTCTCCCGGAAGTTCCGGGAGTCTCCCGCACATTATGTGATATGCCAAGCAGCTCACTGATTGCTCCTGGCCACTCGTTCTAGATTCCAGGAGATTTCATCTGACTTGGTGCTCACATAAACCTAGGGTACCTAGAACCTTATTACCATTTTATACATGACAATGCCTGCAAAATAGGGAGGGGTCTGGTTGGCCTGTTCTCAGCCCAGAATCTGTCAGTCAACCAATCAGTTTATAGTAGTCTGCTGGATGGCATGCATGCAGAGGCAGTTAAAGCGTAGGCAGTGCCCGCTGTAGTTTGCCATAGTGATTTCAGCATTGCCCACAGCAGCCTAAATGACTGTCCGGTCCGAAGGTACCTCCCTGAAATGAGATTTTGCAACTTGGGATATCTGATATGACCTCGAATCAATATCACGCTGACCTCGATTATGATTAGTGAACGATTATTTTAACAAACATATTTAACTTTGCTTCCATTTCACAAACTGGACAGGGCAGAGTCACATGACTATATACACAGTACATGAATAAACACAGAACATTAACAGAATTAAAAACAAAATAATTTGAGGTTCTGAATATTCTTAAGTTTTGATTAATTGTCCAGCCGTAACTGAAACCCTAGAACAGTTCTACTACAGTTCTACCCCGTTCCTCAACACTGCTGCCACGTTGTGAAGGACAACTCTGCTGCTGCAGCTATTATCCAGAGAAGACACATGTGGGGGAACTTTACGAGACTCTCATTTGAAATTGTGTGAAATCCCCTTTGAAGGCTTTGCATACGGGGTTCATATGAGTGAGCCTGAATCTCTGGTGCTGAAACTCTTAAATGAATATCTGACCCAGTTGTGAAATGTCTAAGGTGTTGCTTAGTAACTACACACACTGGTCATATGGAGGACATGTAGGCATCATCACGTTCCCAAGTGTTAATAACAAGTCCGCGAATCAACCCCTGGCATCATTAAAGGGACTCAGAGTTCTGCGTCCTTCTCACTTCTGACTTGTGATGTGAAGATCTTGACGTGATTCCGCTGACACACTGACTCGTGCAATCGGGATAAGAAAGTCTCGTACTGGAGCGGCCAGCGTCTTCGTTCAAGGCTGCCTGACCAGGAAAACCTGAATTCCGATGAAAATGCAAAGCTAGAGTAAAAGTGAAACTCACACTAGTTCTGTATAGCAAGGCCAGGACATCCACAGGACATCCATCCATTTCTACCAACATCAACCTCACAGACTTATAAGAGTGATTAAAAAGAGTCAATCAAGCAGAAACTCTCAAGATACAGTCTTATGCAACAGTTTGGGCACCATTTGACCCACTCGTACCAGTTCAACACACACTAACACACCACCACCACGTCAGTGTGACTGCAGTGCTGAGAACGACCCACCACCCACATCACAGCTGCTCTGTGGTGGTCCTGTGGGGTCCTGATCATTGAAGATCAGGGTGAAAGAGGAGAATAACGTCTGCAGAGAAACAGATGAACTACAGTCTGGAATTATAGAACCACAAAGAGCTCCTGTGTGATCAGAGGAGCTGATAGAATGTGTACAATCTTTGGGGATCATAATGACAACTGATATCTGATTGATATCTGCAGATATTTGCTTATTTATTGGAAATGCTGTTACTATTTGTGATCCCACTTTGCACGTTTCATAATTGCTGTAAGAATCTGTATCGTTATCGACTTCAGAATATCATCCCCTTGGAGCTATAAGGCTCCATCTGGTTTTTTAAAATCAAAATTTAGTTATAAAAATTATTTACATATTATTTTGTGACTTCTAAACAATATGTGAGGTGTTTTAAAGTTGTATGGGCTTTTATTCTAGAAAGCAAAGTGTCTATGTCCTCCTATGTCCTGTCAATGCCACTATAAAGACTTTAAGGCTCCACATCTCAAAACAGCTCAATAATGCAGATACAACTTTATAGCTCCAATGGGACGACATCACAAATATCAGATATCGACACCAGCCGTGAAATTCCACATCGGCGCATCCCTACTTTAACGTTAATCAGAAAAAGCAACAGTGTAACTAAATAATTGACACCTTCACTCAGTTTATTTTCCAAATTACAGAACAAACAACTAAACACCGGAAAGCTAAACCTGGTGTAATCCTCGCTTTATTACATCTAAAGCAAAGCAGGTCAGATGTGAACGAAAACGACGTGTTAAAAGTAGGACTGCAATGATTTGTTGACAGAAATTGTCTGTGGAATTTGTTGACACGTCGTTAACCAAAAAAAGCTGCCTAATGAGCGTGAGTTTGTATCATACAGAGTTCAGTACATATCAACAAGCAGGAGCAGTGTGGCGTCTGTCTTTCTAAGAAGGAATCGTTTGTGACAGGGAATTTTAAATTACCACAGCGGAAGAGAGAGATAAACTCACGAAAGACAGACACAAACGTGTCAGAATGCAAAGCAGAATATACAAAGTGGAGACAGAGCTTCACTGCAGCACTACAGAGATGTGGAGAGGGGAGAAATGACTGCAACGAACTATCCGGGTGCAGATAGGGATGCACCAAAACTTCAGAATCCATATATTTGGCCAAAAATTGAAAAAAAAAGACCAAATAATTATAACAAACAGTGACTAAATTAAAATATTTAGTTTTACTAATTCATTTATTTAACATTATTAACTGTCATATGTTTTATATTCATTACATTTAAAGAGATATAAGTTTAGAAATGAGCAGATCAGAGGGACAGTGAAGCTGGAGCAGTTTGGAGATAAAGCCAGAGAGGCCAGGTTGAGATGGTTTGGACATGTGTTGAGGAGGAATAGTGGATATATTGGACAAAGAATGTTGGAGATGGAGCTGCCGGGCAGAAGGAGAAGAGGAAGAGCTCAGAGAAGGTTTATGGCTCTAGTGAAGGTGGACATGGAGATGGTTGGTGAAACAGTAGAGGACGCAGTGGATAGGGCAAGATGGAGGCAGATGATCCGACTCCTGAGGGGAGCAGCCGGAGCTTTTATGTTTTAAAGTTGATGGTGTGAAATATGAGTTCAAATTTCCTACTGTTTTCTAATATATAGCCAAACTGGTCAACAGTAAAACAAAAAAGCCTCGAAATGTAATGAATGGATATAAAAATATGACGGTTGACGTTTTTGAAGGAAATTGTGATCACGAATGAATCTTTTTGAAATGCGCTAGTAAATCATTCTTTTTTGGCTTATTTATTGGTCATATTGTGTTTTCATTCAAAAACAATCTTTTAATTACAGTTTCTTTAAACAACAGGACAAAAACTTTACCTTATGCTATATAATGTATGCAACGGAAAAAGTGACAATTATGAAAAAAAAAAATAAGAAGAAAAGTGCGTTTCATTCAGTTCAGTTTCAGTTTCAGCCACAAAAAACAAACTTTGGGAAACATCAGCAACAACAAAGCGAGCCAGGTCAGGAAAAGCCTCTCGCAATAATTACATTATTGACTTCTCACGCAATAGACGGACATGACCTCGATATTGTCTACTGTGTTTACATGCGTGTATTTGAGCCAGTCGGGTTGTTCTGTTCTCTTATTTGCTCTTTGCCTGAGGCGAGTTAGAATTTATGAGCAGACGGCGACATCTATTGTGTAGAAAACCAGCGCATCAATAACGGCCCCTCCATACACACGGAGCAGACCTCGCTCACGGCTAGAATTCAGGGCGCAGGCCGATAAGAAACGTCAGCAGTTTGTTAGAACTGTCTGTTCTTCCAAAGACTGCATCCAGAAAGTTTGGAAGGAGGAGTCAAATGGATTTGTTTCAAAGCCGCATCGCAGCTCTGGTGTGGGAACATTTATATGTTACATTTAGCTGACGTTCTTATCGATAGAGGACTGTTCGTTCTTTCCGATTTGCCATCGTGGAGTTAAGCTTGGTAAAATTTGGCACCAACTGATCTGAGGAGAGATGGTCCTCAGCAGAACCATCATAATTCAGTCTGTACCATAAAAAGCACCGACTTCCGTACCCCCATCTAACCCACTTCAGCGTTTTCTTTGATGTAGAGATGACCAGTAGGTCATAATATGTACCAAGTTTTATTTCCACCAGTATATATTGGGACATAACCCCAAAGAATTCTGAACAGTACCCATTGCAGTGACCATTGCAACTTGCATGCAGCAGCTCGTCTTTAATGTTCCTAAATTCAGTCATGTGACTCCTCGGCTGCGGTCCCTTCACTGGCTCCCTGTAGCTGAATGTCAGATCCAAAATCTTGATGACCTACAAAGCCAAAACTTGACCAGCCCCTCCATACATGATGGCAATGGTCAAAACTCGAGCTGGACCAAGAGCCCTTCAAGCTTCAAGTACAGCTCGGTTTGACCCACCGTCCCTCAGAACGCAAGGAGAACATGCATCCAGACTCTTTTCTGTTCTGGCACCAAAATGGTGGAACGAACTTCTTCTGGGAGTCCGAACAGCTGAGTCCCTCACTGTCTTCAAACGCAGGCTGAAGACTCATCTGTTTCAGGAGTATTTAACTCCATAAAGAGTTACTCTACTCTATTAACTACTCCTTCTTTTAAAAGGAAGGGAAATTTCACTTCCACAATAAAAATGAAATAAGTGAGAAACCCAATCCATGTTTCCACCAATTCTAAAAGTAGCCATCAGTTGCAGCTGCACTTGATAGCCAGGGGGAAGGCAGTGCAGGCCTGGACAGTACGAGAACCCTCTTATGAGGCTGTCAGTAGAAACGTAGGATCTTCCGGACGCCCCTGTTGCATGGCAACCAGCTGGCATGAGTGGAAGTACAAAACAATGCACCACGGCTGTTGTGAGAAAACTTCCCATCTTCGCTTCTGACACTCTGCGGGGTTTTTCTTACGAACGCTGAACACTGGCTTTCCACTCTCCACCGCCTTCAGGCACATTACAGCTCCTGGTCCGGAGAGAACACAACGGTACTGCTTGAAGTTTTCGTGATTCTTACAACTCAGCAGTGCCCACACATACCAGCAGCTCTCCTCCGCTGAAATGGTGATGCTTTAAAGATGGAAGACTTCCTTCCACCATCTACTCTCCTCTACGGTCCAAATCCAGCTCTCCACGCGGTTCGCTCCAACATGAAGAGCCCACAACTACGGGCCTTAAGCCTTAACCTCTGAGAAAGTCGTTTTTTTAAGGCTAAAAGACATCAGACACCTCCGAGAAACACAGTACGTCCAACAGAGGCTCGTCCAATATTAGTCAAGTACACAAACCACTATATTAGATTGCGACTTGTTCTGGTTCGGTTTGAGCTGTATGATATATCCTCGTCTCGCAAGGCAATAAATCACCAGCCGTGACTTTACCTTGTTTACAAAGAAACATCTCCCTTCACTCGGTAAAGATGAATTGCCTTGTCGTGGAGTTCTATTGTTATTTCTAAGAGCAGCTGCTTTTCTAACCTGTCTTCCTCATAACCGTTCATTTAACTCCACAAGAGAGAGAACATGGACTGTTCCCTACCCTGGCCGGCACAGCGCTGATTATTAAACCCACTAGTGCTCAGTCCAGGTTAATTGGGGGGTGGAGGACATGACAACATAAAAAGCAGCTGAGGGAGATGGTCACCTGTCCCGTCTGCTTCTCCCGCTATCAATAATTCAAGCTGTGAGCCTGAGGATATATCTGTTACTTCAGTGAAATGCTGAAGGAGTTACTATTTAAAAAGTTTCTACTTCAGACTATTTCCACCATTTGTCCAAATTTTCTGTACACGTGTGACATCACCAAAGAAGGATAAACCGGGCCTGACTTTCAATGGAAGTCGATGTAGAAAGACATTTTGGACATGGGTCCAATCATATGGAATTTGGGAACAATGTGAAGAACAACTGCCAGATTTCTATTTCTAAAAATGAAAATAAATAAATATATATATATATATATATATATATATATATATATATATATATATATATATATATGTACATGCATGTCTGTATAAAATACTGTAATAACTGTAACATACTACAATCTATAATAGTAAAAATAAACAATCAATTAACCATGAAAATCATCAGAAACGAATCTAAATATATCAAACAACCATTAACTGCAGATAAAATACTTTGAAAGAGCTCGACTTCACGCGCAGCCTCAGATCTACTTTCCTACAAACATTAAACAAACGTTTCAGCAATAATAAAGTGTTCCTAATGAACGGATGAGGATTGTGAAGTATCAAACTGCCACACTGTTACAGCGTCATATACTCAACGATGGTTGTCATACCATGAAAACCACAGCAAAGGTTGAATCAATGTCTGTTGACACAACGTTACATCGATGTTGATTCACTTTTCAAAGACACTGTCCATGAGTATGATGCACAAATCATACAAATCACTGTTTTCATAGCAAATTAATCGTGTTTGGCAACAAAGTGTTGTTGACATTTTGAGAACAGTTCATATTAAACATTGTTTCAACCTCGTTTCAGATGGTCCTGCTCCAGCTGAGAGCTTAGACAACTTTTCAGCAGTTACATCATCATCATCATCATCATCATAATAATAAATGATGATGATGTAGGTTATTGGTCGATCCTTTGTCCACACTGTCCTCTTTAAGTTCAGCAGGTTCTTCAGTCAGGACCAGCTCCGTCCAGCAGCTCCAGATGAAGCTCTTATGAAAAGAGGAGCGTTTAGAGCGAAAGTGTCGGGTTTCTGCTTCTCCCCAGTGCCTTCTCAGTAATAAACACACTAAGCAGACCTGAGACCACACTCACACACACATTACACAATAATACACACACATCACAGCATTCCAGCATCTCCGGAGCTCCGGTCAGCCGAGCAGCAGAGAAACAGCCTGAACAGGAAAGTCTCACTCACCGAACAGACGAGCGACGTCGGAGCGACGTTTCTCCGCCTTTAAAGAATGTTTAAGAGCGAAAAGTCACAGACAGACAGACACACTGACTGACTGACTGAAGGACTGACTGAAGGACAGAAGCGCTGGAAATCCAGTGAAACCGAAGAATGTGCTGAAGATGCTCAGGACCAGCAGGAGAGTCCATACCGAGCTCCCTCTCTCAGCCCCTGCGCGCTCTCTCTCTCTCTCTCTGCTCTCTCTGCTCTTCTCTCTCTCACTCTCTCAGACTCAGCTCTCTCTCTGCTCTCTCTCTCTGCTTCCCCTCTCTCTCTCTCTCTCTCTCACTCTCTCTCAGACCTGCGCCTCTCTCTGCTCTCTCTCTCTCTCTCTCTCTCAGATCTGCTCTGTCTCTCTCTGCTCTCTCTCTCTCAGGACCTGCTCTGTCTCTCTCTCTCTGCGCTCTCTCTCTCTCTCTGTCAGACCTGCTCTGTCTCTCTCTGCCTCTCTCTCTCTCTCTCTCGCCTTCTCTCAGACTTTCTCTCTCTCTGCTCTCTCAATTTCTCTCTGCTCTCACAACTTTCTCTCTCTCTCAGACCTGGGTTTCTCTGCTCTTCACAATTTCTCTCTCTGCCTTCTCTCTCTCTCTCTCTCTCTCTCTCTCAGACCTGCTCTCTCTCAGCTCTCTGCTCTCTCTCTCTTCTCTCTCAGACCTGCTCTCTCAACTCACTCCGCCCAGCCCTCTCTCTCTCACAGACCTGCTCTCTCTCAATTTCTCTCTCTCTCTCTCTCTCTGATCTGCTCTCTCTCACAGACCTGCTCTCTCAATTCTCTCTCTCTCTCTCTCTCTCTCTCTCTCTCTCTCAGACCTGCTCTCTCTCACTCTCTCTCTCTCTCTCTCTCTCTCTCTCAATTTCTCTCTCTCTCTACGACCTGCTCTCTCTCTCTCAATTTCAACTTTTTCAATTTAAGTTTGCTTTATTGTTATGACTGACTTTCTGTGCTGCCAAAGCACAGAAACATTACATTAATGTTAATATATATATATATATATATATATATATATATATATATATATATATATATATATATATATATATATATATATACACACACATGTACACATAGATTCACATAATACAAGCAATAAAGGTATTTACATTTACTTACAGTGGTTTTGAGTGGCTGTGGTAAGTAGGGTGTGATGTGATGAGTGTCTCTCTCTCTCTCTCTCTCTCTACACAGGTCTGTCCTGGCTGATAGTTGTCATTGGTAGATAACCCACCAAAACCTTTGCAGGATGTTTTTTTGTGGTTTAACCTACTTTAATTCATCAGAAAATTAGAAATGTCATAGGAGATATCACACATGCCAGGTATTGTTGTTTTATAGTGCGAACTTGACAATGTTGTTTCAAAACTCTTAACAGCTGTCAAAAAATAGTGATTTATATATGTTTCAGTATCATCCCTTCTCATGACTTTTATTCTGAAATTTGAAAGAACAAACAGTCCCATCATCAGCCCCGCCCCCTCTCTCTGATCAGTCAGAGTCTGTATGCAGGTTGAGCATCAGCCCCGCCTTCCCCTCTCTCTGATCAGTCAGAGTCTGTATGTAAGCTGAGCATCAGCCCGCCCCTCTCTCTGACTGGGGTCAGAGTCTGTATGCAGGTTGAGCATCAGCTCCGCCTCTCTCTGACTAGTCAGAGTCTGTATACAGGTTGATCATTGGCCCCGCTTCCTCTCTCTGATCAGTCAGAGTCTGTATGGTTGAGCATCGGCCCTCGCCCCCTCTCTCTGATCAAACAGAGTCTGTATACAGGTTGATCATTGGCCCTGCCCCTCTCTCTGATCAGTCAGGAGTCTGTATGCAGGTTGAGCATCGGCCCCATTTCTCTGATCAGTCAGAGTCTGTATGCAGGTTGAGCATTGGCCCCGCCCCCTCTCTCTGATCAGTCAGAGTCTGTATGGAGGTTGAGCATCAGCCCCGCCTCTCTGACTGGGGTCAAAGTCTGTATGGTGTTGATCATTGGCCCCGCCTCTCTCTCTCTGATCAGTCAGAGTCTGTATGCAGGTTGAGCATCAGCCCCGCTCTCTCTGATCAGTCAGAGTCTGTGCGCAGGTTGAGTATCAGCCCCGCCCCCTCTCTCTGATCAGTCAGAGTCTGTATGCAGGTTGACATCGGCCCCGCCCCCTCTCTCTGATCAGTCAGAGTCTGTATGCAGGTTGATCATGTACAAATGAACAGAGCAGTAAACATGCACTGGAAGCTCCTTTGGTATTTAAACTGGGATTTAATTCAGATGAATATTGTCTGTTTTCCGAGCTGAATTACTCTCTGATAATTCATCACACAGTTATGAGACCTGGTGATTATATGGAGTAAGTCTTGTAGTTTATGATCTTAAATGTGGTAACAGGTCTGTAGGTTACTCTGATCCCAAGTTATGAACCCTAGAAGTTGGCGTGTAACTGCCCGCATAGTGCAGATCTTGGGTTCTAATAGTTCGTAAAGGGTCACAGTGCCACCTGCAGTTGTGAAGAGTATGCCACACACAAAACGAATCGCAGAGAGCGTACGCGAGCTTGTAAGCTTGTGAAGGTACATCCGTGCAAACTTTGCTTGGCAGGAATTATGCTGAGGCCTTCAGACTGTGAGAAACAAGATTCTCTGGTCTGTTCAAACCAAGACTTAACTCTGGAATGAAGCTCTGAAATCTTTCGTTACGGGTTACTGAGTGCAGATTGTTGGGGAAAGGATTTTTTTTAATTGTAGCAGAAGACCATCACATAAAAAAACGAGAAAAGCAAAAGACTGGAGACTGAAGGCTGGTTTTATACAACAGATTATATGTGAAAAAAGACAATAGAGAGCAAGCCAGCGTGCCACCTCAACAACTCTCACATGACCTGATCTCAGTCGTCTGAAATGGCTAAATCATCTCTTTCTATCTCCCTGCGCCCGCCTGTCTCTTGGTCTTAACGTATTAATCCAGGCTGTTCTGTTTATCCAGGATTGTCAGCCCTGGGTCTCCCTCACCATGTCACAGCCTTCTCTTTCCCACCGGCAGAGAATTACGCTCACACACACAAAGTCACAGGCAGATGCCTGCAGGGGTCACATCAGCAAAGCGTGTGTCCTTCATCCGGTGAATGCCTTCATCCCCCAATTAAAAAAGCACCACTTTGGGTCAAGCTTTAATTGGTGAGGACACACGCAATTCGGAGTCCCTTGAGTGACCGGTGCCAGAGAAAATGTAAGTGGACGTTCTTTGTGTGTTCTTCATGCTGCAGTGCGTCTGACCCAGACAGACAGACAGTGACCGAGGCTCCGTACGCCACCGGCTTCCATGACATCAATGTCAGGGTGGGTTATTTTTTTGTGACATTAAATCATCAGGCTCTCAGCACAGTGTCCTTTGCACTTGCTGTCCTGATGCCCGTCTACTAAATAAAACAAGTCCACTTCTGCAGCCTTCCTCTGACCAGCAGTCAGGGAGGAGACTCGCAGACCACTGTTGGGATGGAACTCAATTTTGGTAGGGGGCCAAGCACTTATTCTGGTGTTTCACAGCAGTTAGTCACACACCGCAGCTTGTGCTGCTCTGTGGACAACACAGAAAGTGAGGTCAGCGGAGGTCATTATAGCTAAAGTATAGTATTGCTTAATAATTGGGGGAATTGTTGGGCAAAACTGTGGAGTTGAAAAGAGGTTCTAGTACCCTTTTGGGCTCCTCTAGCCTGGTTCCACATAGCATGCAGCAGCACAGTTAACCACAGATGTTGCAGCTGGGCCTGTAGATCCTGCACACACTAAGCTGGTGTCCCAAACGCTCTCATAAATGCTCAATTGGCGATAAATCTGCCGAGCAGGCAGACCAAGGAAGTGTTAGAGTCTGGCAGAGACATTCCTGGGAAACCCTTGCTGTGTGGAGCATTATCCTGCTGAATATGCCAGTTGGAAGTCCCGCCATGACAGGCAACCTGTGTCTGCAGGATGTCCTACACATCACTGAGCTGTTAGTGTCGCTTGTATCACAACTAGGGCTGATCAACTGTCGTATGGAATGGCTCCCCAGATCTGTGTGTATTAGTTTACCGCTAGTTCATACATCGGTATTCCGAATGCCTGTAAGCACCAATAGATGAACTCACAAATAGCATGTAAAATAAGATCAGGAATCCTGTCACACTGATGAGGTTCTCTCTTAGAACCCGAGATCCACATTTTGTTGAGCAGTTAGGTCCCTGTGTTCTAGGCTTCATAACTACAGACATGACACACCCTATCTAACCAACAATGTCCCCATTATTGTATGATGACATGTCAGCTTGGAAAACAGCTAAAATTCACTCATTTCCAACTGAAATAATAACGTAAAAATTATGAAGTCTTTTGAACAACATTGTATTATAGTTTGAGCACACAAATCTTGAATTTTCAGCTCATAAAACAATTTCCAACAGGAATTGTGAGAAAGTCTTATTTAGACTTAAAAATAAATAAATAAATAATAAATAAATAAATAACTCAATAAAAACCCACAATTGTGTGCAGTGAGTTATCAGAATCAGAATTACTTTATTAATTGCAAGCTTTTACAGCTGCCTTCATCTATCTAAAATATAAAAATATTATAATAAAATAAAAATAGTAATAAAAAAATAAAAACAACAACAACAGACTATTGACAAGAATAAGCAGAATAAAGAATAAACATGTTCAAATGCTTATGAAGAAATTTGTTGAATAAATATTGATCAGAACATGGTCAAATTCCTACAAACATCTAGTTTCTGTTCATTTTTACATCTCAAATGAAGACCGGTTTGAGTCGCCTAGGATCTCCTGATAATATCTGGCATGTGTGACGGTCTCAGAATGCTTTTCTGATGTTTCTAATCCCAGAGGTTATCCCACAGGGTGACGGATACAGTGCTGCAATACATCACATCACATGACAAACATATCCAATGCGAGTTGCAGACTGAGGTGCCCCTTTAAGGCTCCTAACATTTTGTCCCATGTTAAAAAGTCATTGTCCCTCTTTGTTGTATTACAGACTCAGTCAAAGTCAGACCAATTTCCACCGGCCTGCACATCCCTAATCTAATTTCCATAGAGCTTTCCATTGCCATTTGCAGTCCTATTTATTCATTAGCCATATTGATCTCTGCTGGCACGCCCTCTCCGGCTCATCCGGGCGGTCTGCTCTCAGATGAATGCTCCTCTCCATCTCCTGAAAGATGCAGACTGACCCCCGAGTTCAGGCAGATTAACCAGCACTGTGTTTTCAAAGGGAAGCCAGTGACTATATGCATTATTACTTTTGAGTGTTTCACACTTGACTGATTATGTGCTTCATTTCCAACTCAGTACTGAAGAGGCTCTGCTTCAGTCTAGGAGACACAATCACTGCTCAGCCTGTGGGGGAGCTGTTATCCAGTAATTGAGCAGAGACATATTGGGACATTCTCCTTATGCAGCAGGGTGGACTCGGCGGAAGTGGGACAGGTTTTGAAAGACAGAAATTCAGATAATATAAAGCCAACCTACAATAGGTCGACAGAATTAAGGGTATATATTTTATCCTGCGTTTGTTGGAGTAACTGTCTCTACGGTCACGTGAAGAGATAAAATGGCTGTGAGGATTTGTTTGCATTCAGCCAGGTCCGGATGGTGGATGATCCCCATCTCCCCGACGCATAGATCAATACTGGGTGGCTTTATTCCCCTTTGGAAGAATACAATAACCCCACTGTGTGAATATCACACTTACACAGCTTAGGGTTAGGGTTAGGTTAAGGGTTTAGATTAGGTTTAGATTGAGAAGCACCTTCAAAATCATACATTTACACTTCATAACATACCCACGCTGCCCCACACGGCTCTGCACGTATATTTTCCAAATGTACGTGTTGGCCTGCTTGCAGAATTGGCGTCCGGTGTGTCCAGGTATTAGCACCATTGGCATTGTGACAATAGGTTCATGTTTACCTGCTCCATATAGTCCTATTCTTTTGGCATTACGTCTCTACAGTGACTAGGCAAGCTGTGTGTGCATTCACTCATTTGTGTAAGCAATGGGTGCAGCTTAAAGCAACTAATTGCATTCATTGTAAGGGGTGTCCAAAAACATTTGGACATGCATGCAAAATAACCTGGATCACCACTGTTATCTAACAAACATTTACTCGTCTTGAGCAAACATACAGTAACATCTACGTAACATTTGATGTCAAAGGTTTTACCGAAGCAATCAAAGAACACTCGTGCAAACTGAAATCACCCGTATTGCTGCGATTGAGGCGCATGAAAGTAAAGTTTTTTTGTGCACTAGATATAAAGATTAGAAGGATTCAAGGTCATTCCCTTACAAAGAAATTGGTCTCCATACAACAACTCCAACTTTGTTTTTTTTTATTATTC
Source organism: Acestrorhynchus altus (assembly GCA_034509495.1). Taxonomy (NCBI): domain Eukaryota; kingdom Metazoa; phylum Chordata; class Actinopteri; order Characiformes; family Acestrorhynchidae; genus Acestrorhynchus; species Acestrorhynchus altus. The sequence continues at coordinate 4,408,269 of CM067508.1, forward strand.
ATACACTTCAGTCCACAAGGATGTATTTCATCTTCATGTCTGTGGTAAGTCCTGAGGCAGGGGTAACAGCAGCACCATGGAGAAAAATCACCACCGCCCTTTATATATCAGCTACATCTCTCATTTTCAGCCGAACCGTACTTAAGTGTCCGGAAAGCAAGAGAGTCTCTTCTCATTGTTAATTAAATGCAGCCCTAATGCAGCAAAACTCTGCTCTCAAGCTTCAGGTTTGCTCCCTTTGACTGATCTAGGGTGTGATCTAATTCTTAATTACCCTAATCTTAATAATAGTGAACACACTAATGCTATAAGATATAGACTATATACTGATCTTAATAGTGTGTGTTTATCAGGTTAGTACACTAATACTATAAGATATAGACTATATACTAATCTTAATAGTGTGGGTTTGAGGGGTTACTACACTAATACTATACGGTTTAGACTATATACTAATCTTAATAGTGTGGGTTTATCAGGTTAATACACTAATACTATAAGATATAGACTATATACTAATCTTAATAGTGTGGGTTTAGGGGGTTAGTGCACTAATACTATAAGGTTTAGACTATATACTAATCTTAATAGTGTGGGTTTATCAGGTTAATACACTAATACTATAAGATTATAGACTATATACTAATCTTAATAGTGTGGGTTTATCAGGTTAGTACACTAATACTATAAGATATAGACTATATACTAATCTTAATAGTGTGTGTTTATCAGGTTAGTACACTAATGCTATAAGATATAGACTATATACTAATCTTAACAGTGTGGGTTTATCAGGTTAATACACTAATACTATAAGGTTTAGACTATATACTAATCTTAACAGTGTGGGTTTATCAGGTTAATACACTAATACTATAAGGTTTTGACTATATTCTAATCTTAATAGTGTGGGTCTGGAAGATTAGTATGCCAGTGCTATTAGGAATAGACTAAATACCAAACTTTCAGTTCTTTGTATTCATAATGGATATGTACTATGTACTCAAAGTACTTAGTGTTAGTGATTAGTAGGCACTTGGGATATCTGTATACTATCCTATATGTAAACGATTACAGATCTGGTCTAATTACACAGAGGGTCTTTAGGGGACACAAAATGGTTCTGCTGCTGCTGAATAAAAAGGCTCTCAGAGACTACAGAGAGCGTACTTGGTTAAATCATGCAAAGCAATATGCAACTGTAGTCCCATGTGTGCCTCAGGTTATGGTGTAGACTCAACCAGGAAGCAAAAACGGGCATTTAGTATTACTAATTAGTATGCAGTCGGGTCAGAAGCTGCCCTTGATTCTGAACACATTAATAATGTGATCTCAGTTAAGGGAACTGGAGTGGGTTAAATCCCTTCATTCAGAATTCCAAGATATGTCATCACGGAAAAGATGTGTCATGTCACATTCACAACAGTGCAATATACAGGGGTTGGACAATGAAACTGAAACACTTGTCATTGTAGTGGGAGGTTTCATGGCTAAATTGGAGCAGCCTGGTGGCCAATCTTCATTAATTGCTCATTGCACCAGTAGGAGCAGAGTGTGAAGGTTCTATTAGCAGGTAAGAGCACAGTTTTGCTCAAAATATTGCAATGAACACAACATTATGGGGGACATACCTGAGTTCAAAAGAGGACAAACTGTTGGTGCACATCTTGCTGGTGCATCTGTGACCAAGACAGCAAGTCTTTGTGATGTATCAAGAGCCACGGTATCCAGGGTAACATCAGCACCACCAAGAAGGACCAACCACATCCAACAGGATTAACTGTGGACGCAAGAGGAAGCTGTCTGAAAGGGATGTTGGGGTGTTAACCCGGCTTGTATCCAAAAAATGTCCTTCCCAAGACGAATTGACGCTGTATTGGCTGCAAAAGGAGGCCCTAGTTCACCATAGTAATCAATTATTGTGGTCTAAAACCAGGTGTTTCAGTTTCATTGTCCAACTATGGGAATAGTTAGGATTTTTTTAACATACAGCAGGTTAGTGTTGTGCTCATACTCTGTTGTATTGTTCATATTGTAACCCAGTAACCCACAACCCACAACCACAACACAACTGGACTTGTTGCAATATACAGTTCAAGTGCAGTAGTTATAATAATGTGCAATACCGCCTCCTACAGGACTCTTTGTGTGCACTATTTATATATATTGTATATTGTAAAATAGTCTCTATATTATATATTCTTTATATTTATATAGTGTTTATTTACTAAATCATCATCTCTTTCTACCTTTTCTGTACTGTACTTATGCTGCAGCTGGAACCTTAATTTCCCTGAGGGAACCCTTCCAAGGGATCAATAAAGTTCTATCCTATCCTGTCCGGTTTTAACCCCCAGGACACATAATGGGTAAATGATGGGTAAACTTTACTGTCCACTTCCAGTGCAGTGACAAACCGTAACTCTGTAGTTCCTGCACAGTTTGAAGTTGGAATTTCTCTCAAAATGCCAAAATTCCTGCTCTAGTCCACTTCACAGGCAACTACTGGGTTGTCTGTTATGCACCTGAAGTGTTTCTCGTTGGTCTTCTGGCCATTATGTAGGTGGCCTTTCTGATGCCTGTCTTTACTCTGTATACTGAACGAGCTAAACCACGAATGCAGGTGAAACCAAGCATGCGCTGAATGCATTTTGCAGCTTTTGTGTTTTGACCTTTTGAGGAGCGATGGCATTCAGATACTGGGGGCCTTTTCTTTTTTTAAACATCAGTGTTCATAAACTCCATTTGCCTGTTCATTGTGGCACGTAAAGAGTGCTGTGGTTTACCCGATGCAGTAACTAGATCACATTAATGTATATACGGTGCAGGTATGACCAGTATATTCTCCAGTACTGAGTTTGGGGGACAGGTCTGGATTCCAGTGACAACAAGCAAGGGATGGTTGTGATTAGACTATTCATTCATTATTTGACTCTATAAGGAGAAATTAAACACTACAACTGTCTTCTAGACTATTTACTGGAAGTCAAATTTCCCACTCCTCCCTGCAGAATTCTTTCAGCTGTGTGAAGAATGAAGCTATGTTCTTTCAGTCTTACATTGTCCTCAAGCCCCCTCTGATACAATAAAGATCTCATAGTGTTTTCTATGATGGAGAGATCTCCAGACCCTGCTGCAGCAAAGCAGCTCCAACCAAAAACACTTCCACCCCCATGCTTCACAGCTGGTATGAGGCTCTTGTGCTCAAATGCTGTGTTTGGTTTGTGCCAAATATGTCTTCTGTTCCTGTGTCCAAATAAGTCAACTAGGGGGTAATTTGTCCAAAGCATATTGTTCCCGAAGTCCTGCTCTTTGTCTAGATGTTCTCTGGCAAACTATTGTCTTGCCCTGATGTTGCTTTGACAGCGAGGGATTGCTCTTAGCACATCTCCCATAATCAATCTTGTTTAGTCTCTTTCTGATGTTAGATGTTGCACTTTGACATTAACTGTTGAAGAGTTACCTGTAGATTCCATGGTTACATTGTTGGAGGCCTCTTTACCCATCTTGTGGTCTGCTCTTGGGCTGAACGTGCTCTGACCCGGCCATCTTGCTTTAAACGTTCTCCACTTGTAAATTACGTTCCTCAGTGGAATGGTTGATTTCCCTTCCTCCTCTTTCTGAAGACTTTGTCCTCCTTGAATCTCACGATGGTGATCTCACTAACTTTAACAACCAAGAACAAACCAAACTAAAGTCGGAGGTTTAAGTAAGACAAGTCCTCTCTAACAATGATCTAGGCATGTGCAGGTGAAATTGCATTTCTGTTCATTGTATTTTACAAACAATGTTTAAAAAAGCATTTCATTACTTGTATGTGTTTAGTTGTATCAGCTCCATCTCTCAGTATATTTACAATGAAAATTAAAGGCTCATATGTGTAAATATGTTCAGAAACTTTCTCAGGTAGTGGCCAATTTTTTCGGAGAGTTGCATTGTGAATAATATCATTCCTCGTGATTTAACGTGAATTGCTCTATTCTTGACAAACTTGCCTTAACAGCAGCTCTACCCCATTAAACAGCAGTGCGGTGAGACTTTCTGATATAATGAAGAGAGGGTTTTTCTCACCTGCTGTATCGAAGTATCAAAGGAAGACCCGGTGTAGCCTCTTGTTTGAGCAAGCAATTTATAGCAGCGGCAGATCTGTAACGAAATATTTTATTCACAGGGCTGGTGTACTGTCCCGCTCTGAGCAAACCTTCAAGGCTTGCTTATCTACCTGAGCAGTTTGGCTTTGAGCTTTTCTTCTTGCGTGGACACTACAATAAATAAAAAAGTGGAAAAGCTGAGCAAAACGTAGACACGATCTCATCCTAAACCGAAATGAATACCGTACTGAGCTGGTTTGTGTTTGTAGCCCTCTGGTCTCCATCTATTGCAAATTAAAGGGGACATGCATATTATGGAAACTCCCTTTTTCAGTGCTTGTGAACGCACCTTTGGGTATATATGGTGCCAACCAAATCACAAACTGTGAAATAAAACAGCCCTGTCAGTTCTCTGTGAGCTGCCCAGAGCAGGGTTTTGAAAGGCAGCCATGGGTGAAAATGTTTGTGCTACTTGAAAACTGTACCACGGCTGCCAAAAGATTAGACTGCAGACAGTGAAAATGAAGACAATCTGATTCATTTGTGTACAACTACTGATTTGTGTGGCTGGAAACGTGTGGACAGCTCGTCTCAGCTCGTCTTACCAGACAGGAGCCTTTCACCCTGATCTTCAACGGTCAGGACCCCACAGGACCACCACAGTGCAGCTATTACATGGGTGGTGGGTCATTCTCAGCACTGCAGTCACACTGACATGGTGGTGGTGTGTTAGTGTGTGTTGTGCTGGTACGAGTGGATCAGGCACAGCAGTGTCCACTCACTGTCCACTCTATTAGACAATCCGACCCAATTGTTTTCTAAACCCTTCAGAAAGAAGGCTGTGGATGCAGATGAGGCGAGTGGAGAACATTTAAAACTGCCGACATGGTCAAGCAAGTTCAGCCAAGAGATGGTACAGAAGTCTCCAAAAATCCTAAAATGTCATCATGGGACCTACAGGGAGCTCTTGGCCCAGTTGATGTTAAAGTGCAGCATCTACCATCAGAAAGAGACCAAACAAGTTAGATTTTCATGGGAGGAGTGCAAGGAGGAGAAACATCAGGGCAAGTTTCTCAGAGAGCAGGTTGAACTATTTGGGCATAATATCATAAGACATGTTTGGTGCAAACCAAACAGCATTTGAGAATAAGAACCTCATACCAACTGTGAAGCATGGTGGTGGATGTGTCATGGTTTGGAGCTGCTTTGGTGACGCAGGGCCTGGAGATCTCTCCATCATAGAAACCACAATGAGATCTTTATTGTATCAGAGGGGGCTTGAGGAGAATGTAAGATCATCCGTATAAAGAATGATGCTGGGAACATCTTTCTTCCAGTTGATGTCAGTTATGCAGCTATAAGAGCATCGGGCGTCCAAACTTTTTCATCACATTTTTCATCACACATCACATTCATTCGCATTTCTATTAATAATATTTTGCAGATGTTTAAAAGACATGTCTTCAGTTTTATGTGTTTAGTTATATCACCCCCATCTCAGTAGCTCTGTAAACAGACAGTATCTCAGGCATTATCAATGATTTCTGCTTTAATCTGCCTTGTCCTTGGAGAAACTTTCTAATCTACCATCTCCCCCCAGGATCTCAATGTTTGACTCTTATAATAACATGGAGTTCAAATTTGCATGGTCATTTTTTTTTCAGCTGTAGGGAAAGAAAGCCAGAGGCAATTAAACGCCAACTCCGGGGCCCAATACATTACTTTCCTATTTAGTCAGAGTAGAATTTTACCTTGCACTATGTAATTAGCTACAAATCACAATCTCCGTGTTTTCCCCACGCACTAAACTCCACTTACAATCTCATCAGTTCTTCATTTGAGAGACAGAATAGATGAGCTGTAATCAAGAGTCTCATTTCTTTCTGTTCCTTGATTATGACACGAGAAAATAAACAATCAGAAGGGAAGCCTAAAGTTGATTTCAGTCGGTCTCATTTGTGCACAAACTGGGCGACCCCCCCCCCCAATCCTAAATAACTCACATTAACAACGAGCTCCAGGTACATAACTCCTCATTTTAAAATACAGGTAATCCAGGCAGTGTGATTTGGAATCTTCTATACGCATGGCTCCTGATCACAGGTTACATTTACAGTATTTAACCCTTTAATTCTACAGTACTAATCTGCAGTCCTCTGTATATTTTATGTATTATTGTTTATGTATTATTTTATTTTGTTTATGTATATATATTTTTTTATTGGGTCACAAACTACTATTTTAAAGCAAGGAAGCAAATACATACTCTATGTCTGAATGTTTGTGGACACTCCATCTATGCTAGAGGGGCGCTAGAGGGGCTCTAGAGGGGCTCTAGAGGGGCTCTAGAGGGGCTATCCCCCCCCCCCCCCCCCATCACTGCAGAAGTGTGTTCTCTGGAATGATGGTGCTATCAAATCCTCACAGCAATGCTCCTGCATATAACAGAATGTCTTTTTTGGACAGTAGAGACCGTTACTCCATCAAAAGCAGGATAAACATCCTTAATTTCAGAAGAAACACTACTTTAGTCCATATAAATGTAGGAATACAGATACATTTTTGAGAGCTATCAGAAATTGAGATTTGTATGAAATGTGTTATTGCAGTAACCATGGTGATAAGTGATAGCACATGGTACAATCCTACTGGTCTTTGCCACTAAGACACAGTAACCTACAGTCTTCTTGGCAGCTTCTCCAATAACTATAAATAAAATATAATAAATATATATATATATATAATCAGTGGTGTCGCCTGACTGTTTACCAAGGCTCGGCCCACAAGAGGGGGCCTTGTTTGCGATCCACCTACAGGGGGCGGGGTGGCTCTGGGTGTCATGTTCATTTGTTGCTCAGTTACGTCTTGGGTTGAGGGACGTTGGTGGGGGTTTGGCTCATAACTTTGGGGACCCAGACTAAGCAATGCCAATAAAACACGTAAATAAAACAACTCTCAAATAAACCAGGACACTGTTGGAGTGCGATGTTGAGACCCTGTGTTGAACTGCTGGGGAGCAATGTGGGTCGAGAACCCCCTGCTGTGAGAGCAATTTATGCATTGCTGCACAAATGACTAGGGGGTATTCCTGCCTTGTTCCCAATTCTTCTGGCTAGGATACGGGTAAGATAAGGCAAATGAGAAGGATGGATAGACGTATGGCTGCATGGACGATTGTATGATTGTTTGGAATATATAAAGGAGATGAGCTCTTTTTAGGTCACTATATTACCCAGATGGAGTGATACAGGAATGACTGACCTAGACAGGCAGAGACAAAGGGTCTTAAATATAACACAACAATGACCACACCTGGGACATGATAACGAGGGGGCGGGATTACAAATGAGATACAACTGGAAATCCACCAGAAGCTCATCAGTGAGTGAACAGTGTTTAAACACTCCAGCAGCACTGCTGTGCCTGATCCACTCGTACCAGCAACACACACTAACACGCCACCACGTCAGTGTGACTGCAGTGCTGAGAACGACCCACCACCCACATCATAGCTGCTCTGTGGTGGTCCTGTGGGGTCCTTATCACTGAAGATCAGGGTGAAAGGAGGAGAATAAAGTCTGCAGAGAAACAGATGAACTACAGTCTGGAATTATAGAACCACAAAGTGCTCCTGTGTGGTCAGTGGAGCTGATATAATTGACACTGAGAGTAGAGACATGAAGATGATAATGCTATGGTGGATTAGTCTATGTACCATCCATGCAACCCTCATTGGAACAGATTTGAGAATCAGCACCGAGTATGATAACCCAGAACACAGAGGTTAGGGAACCGTATCAAGCATGATGATACTACTTGGCATGAGTGTCAATGTTCAAATCCAGACAACCCTATTGGACGTGCATCTGAACTTCCATCAGTAAGTGAGAGCTTGCTAGTGCTCACCTCTGCATCACTGCAAAAAGCAGGGACATCTGTAGCTTGCAGATGGCGCACGATGAAGTTGCGGCTTGCTGACGCTCCGTGCAATTCCCCCCTGAAAGGGGCTGAAAGCACAAAATTGTAAATCCTTTCTGTTTGAGCGAGCAGGGGCCTTTCCAGGGAGGGACAGATGTTAATTTATCTTCATTACCCACTCAGGACTAGCCTTCACAGCTACACTGCTCTGCAATTGACTACGGCACACTACTCCTTGTACCAATCTCTGAGGCGATGAGGGATAGCTGACTGAATCCTCCTCCTGCACCACTTCCCGCATGCCCTACTCAGTCACGCTTAATTGGTATGATGCCTGCTTTAATTGAATGGCATTTTGTCAGTTGGTGCAATTGAGGTGCAACAAATGTCTTGCCAGTTGGCCTGTGTGTTTATGTGGGTAGATTATGCATTTAAGAGCTTTGAGTCAAAATAAAAATCTCCCTGGATAACGCGTCACATGGGTTGGTGAGATGACGTCTGAATCAATGAAACATATTAATTGTGTTTTCAATCTTCAGTAATAAACAAACAAACAAGTCTGGAGTAAAGTCCGAACCATAGTTCATGTTTTTGTTGCGTTGTATTCTTTTGGTTCTGCTTTCACGCTGACGTTGAATCATGTAGGCTCTCTACTTGACACTGATTGGGTTGTAGAGGGGTGCACATCTGCATTTTGTCAATGTGTAGCTGCCTTTTTAAGTGTTGTTCTGAACTCTGTGTGTGTGTGTGTGTGTGTGTGTGTGTGTGTGTGTGTGTGTGTGTGGTGTAGGTGAAAAGTTTTCGACAGCAAAATCAAACCAAACAAGCTTCAGCTCCACAATCTTCAGTGCTGAAATATTCTACTGAACTCACTTGCCATTCACGCTGTTGATCACAAAAACAAGTCGAGTGGATTTTATCATTGTTATCAACACACATCCGTGGGATTAAGTCAACTCAAAAGGAAGCTGAAGCCTTGCCAGTTGTGTCCAGAAGGAGGTGCTGCACTGCTGTGTTATTTTGAGGCACAGCAGCTTCTGTTGGCTTTATTAGCTCTGTGCACCGGGGAGAGCACTCTGAGCTCAGTGTGAAAACAACCATTATAGAAGTGAAATCAGCATTTTCAGTAAGAGCTGGCAGACCACACTTATCGAACCAATGGATAAGTTAATAAGTGTGGGCCATCACGCCTGAAACAAGCCTCTCAACAATATAGAAATATGTTTTGTAAAGCTCAGGGTTTCTGATGTTGTGTTTATGATGTTTTGTGGACCAACGGCTGCTGAGTTATTTAAGTTATTATTATAATTTCTGATTTTTCAGTCCAGAGGGATAAAAATAATTAAAAGAAATTTGAATAAAAATGAAATAAATAAATAAATAAAATTTGGTTTAACTATTTTATTTATTTATTTATTTATTTGTTTGTTTGTTTGCTTTTACTACAAGGTAAACATGTCAAATGTCCTGTGGTGTGACAGTATTATGAAGTATTTGATATAAACATTTATCCTTAATTTCACTGAGGGAACCCTATAGACTTTCTATAGAATAAATGCACACACGTTCATGGACTTGGTATTAATTTATACCCATTTACTTTATCAATATAAGGTTTAAAAATGACAAACAATAATAGTTACTGTAAATAAATATGCTTTGTAACGAAACTGCTGTCCTGCGGTACAACAATGTACAACAAAACAATACTTTTCTCAAACAAGAAGCAGAACGTCCCTCAGATGCGTGTCTGTGATGTAGTTTGGAAAGATCACATCTCTTATTAATGTAACTATTTTCATTCTTTCCATCAAATGATTGATATTGTTGTCCTGTGGTGTGACATTAATAAAGATTAAAACAGCATCTACATGTGGAAATGCTCACGGTCAGTTGTGTGTGGCAAAGATTCAGAATGGCCACAGCGGCGTAAATGTCCTGTGATGTGACCGTAACGCCAGCTATGTTGAAAACGTTGGCTACATAAGGAGTTTACCCCCCGTTTCATCACTGTGTGCTGTGAAGAACCCACGTTCAGGAGCACAGTGGAGGAACCCTATCGTTTCACATGTTAAAAATACACCAATCACACAGCCCTTCCTTTTCTAAACAGCTTTTTTGATTGATATGCGCACGTTCTCCTTTCATAGCCAATAAATATCCAGAACCATTTTCAAAAGCATTCTGGCCAGCAAAGCGTGCTCCATCCTTCACTCCCATATTCACTCCTCACGTTCATCGAATGTGACCATAAAAACATAATGTGTTTCAGCAAATTCTACAGGCATGACTGCATGTGTGTGAAAACAGATCATGTTTGACCTGCCTTGATGGGTTCACATGACTCACTGCGGGCAGCCCTGTCACATCCAATCCACTTATGGCCAAAAGATGTTCAGGTTCAGAAGGAAACCTGTTCAAACAGGAAAACCTCAGAAGTCAGACTGCAGTGTAGTGTAGCGCAGTGCAGATTACCAAGCATTCAAATAGGAACACCTGTACACCGCAGGTAGTGGTGTTCTGTTCTAGAGAAGCCCTGTCTACATACACACCTACACACACCTGCTCATATTTGTTTTCCTGAAATCAAGGCTTTTAAAAAGAGTGGAATTATTGAATGCATTCAAATCCTCTCCCCTAAACAGAAGAGACAGCTACTCCATCAAAAACAGGATAAACTCTTAAATTTCCCTGATTACTGATATACAGGGGTTGGACAATGAAACTGAAACACCTGGTTTTAGACCACAATAATTGATTATTATGGTGAACTAGAGTGTCGTTTTGCAGCCAATACAGCGTCAATTCATCTTGGGAAGGACATTTTTGGATACAATCCGGGTTAGAACCCGAACATCCCTTTCAGACAGCTTCCTCTTGCATCCACAGTTAATCCTGTTGGATGTGGTTGGTCCTTCTTGGTGGTGCTGACATCACCCTGGATATCGTGGCTCTTGATACATCACAAAGACTTGCTGTCTTGGTCACAGATGCACCAGCAAGATGTGCACCAACAATTTGTCCTCTTTTGAACTCTGGTATGTCCCCCATAATGTTGTGTTCATTGCAATATTTTGAGCAGAACTGTGCTCTTACCTGCTAATAGAACCTTCACACTCTTCTCTTACTGGTGCAATTAATGAAGATTGGCCACCAGGCTGCTCCAATTTAGCCAAGAAACCTCCCACTACAATGACAGGTGTTTCAGTTTCATTGTCCAACCCCTGTATATATTTACTTACTTACTCATTTTTACTTTTTCTGCACATTTCAACCAGATCATGATGTCACTGATAACCATATTAATTTTAGCCATGAAAATTACCATATCATTCATATATATATATATATATATACACACACACACACACACACACACACGGCTCAGAAGGGGAACCCATTATCCTCTGGTCAATAGGGAGTAAAATATTATAGAAGTATAGCTAATAGTGAGAGAAGGTTGTGTTTGTGTGAGAACGAGTTATAAGAGAATGTGAGTGAGTGTAGAAGTGTAGGATACCAGCTCAGTGTTAATATGGAAGCCCATGCTGGTTAAACTGTTGTAAGCTGGCAGTGGAACCTCTAATTTGGGATGAGTGGGGCAATGCAAGGATCCCAACAAGGACAGCATCAGAGGGCAGAGAGCAGTGGGGTGGTGGGGAGCCGAGTCGGGTGACATTGGGGTAAATCAGTCAGGATAGGGCATCTCAGTTCATGAGAAAGAAATAGAAAGAGAAACAAAGGGAAGGTTGGGAAGGGTTAAGTAAATGTTAGGGAGGTGGAAGTAGGTAGTAGCACCCAACCGAGAACGGACATGAACCAACATCAGCCAGGCAGCAGGGGCAGCTCGGGACACGGGAGGGACAGAGAGAGACAAACAAAAATGATTTAGGAGTTTAGATAATGCGGTGAAGAGCCTGTAAAGGAGGTGGTTTAGTAAGAACTGCAGTAATGGACAGAAAGCTGTACTCAGAGCAGCAGGAAAACAGCCTGTAAAGGTTTAACCAAAAGCCTGCATGAAGAGACAAGTTTGCATATGAGATTTGAAGACAGACAGTGTGTCTGAGTCCTGAACAGTAACAGAAAGGGTATTCCAGAGTTGGGGGGCTTTATATGAGAACCTGATTTTTCTTATTCGAGGGACTGTCAGTAGGCCCCCATCGAGGTGGGGGCCTACTGACAGTCCCCCTGAACGAGGTGAATGCAACAGGTTGTACAGTTGAAGGTCTTTTAGATACCAGGGGGAAAAATCCCGGAGCGACTTGTATGTTAGAAGCAGTATTTTATAGTGATACGTCCAATAGTTTTGGACATATTTGAGTATGGTGTATAATCATATTGCATAGTATAGGATGATATAGAATAGCATTGTATAATGCCATTGTACAGTATTGTATAGTGTAGCATGGTACCTTTCTACATGTGCACTGTTCGTACAACGATGAGAATTTTACTTTGCTTCCAGCCGAAATAAATCAAAATTCATGCTGTGTTTGGGCGTTTGGCCAGCATAAATAACCACGAAAAGCAATCTGTCTTCCAGCCAAATGTAGTGACATAACGCAATCATTTTTATTATGCTAAATAAAGAACTTACGATAAGTTCATTCCCCTGCAGCAGTTTTTAAAGAATAAGGCTGTCAGGCAGCGTAATTCTATATTTGCAGTTCCAGTAAAGACGGTTATTTCTATTGACTTTTGGTGCAATATTAATTAGACTGACATTCTGCTAATGAGCACGGATTCACTGCACAGGGATGCACATGATGAAAAAAGGCTCTGGAGGGAAAAAAAAAAAAAAAAAAAAAATTTCCGGCAGCATGATATCGCATTCCCCACAGGCGAGCGCCAGGCAAGGGACCAATCATTTCACATCACCTGACAAGTCTGTATGTGATAAGTGAGGACACCTCCAAAAGCGGAGAGAGAGAAATGAAGAAACGCGGGCTCGGCAGGACCCCGTTGTGGGGCCGTTCTCCGCTGAGACACAGATGGCACCCACCGTAGGAGTGGCTGGATCCAGCCAAGGCGGCCAAACACACCGCCTTTCATGTTGACTTTCGGGCAGAAGAGAACGTGTGACTTCTCTCTAGGATTTTCTCCATGACACATCCATGACTGCTCTCACAGTCAGAGCAAACCTGCTGTATTCTCTCTCTAATGAGACTGCACAGAGAATACATTCTGCCCTTCTTGCTGCTCTTCTTCAAAAATTAAGGAATCGACTCATGAATAGAACATTTAATATGCCTTGATTATGGCTTTGTGCATTTGTATTATAATTTAGCTTTATTTAATCAGTCCATATTCACAATGGGATTAAATATAAGATTGAGCCATGGACAAGAAACACAGATTAAACCCTAAAATACAACAAATAAGCTATACACTGCACGTCCAAATGAGTGTATTCAATGCATGAGTGTCACACATCCAGAAAGCCAGATGTGATGTAGGTTGCAAGATCAGCCTTCATTACAGGCACTTTGACAGCCCAACGTTTCATAAATGAGACCCTGCAACCAGTGGCCTTTTCTAAACACAACGACGATTATCCACACGCTGCTGCCATCTCAAGAACTCGTCTTGAAGACACAGACACTACCGTGGTCGGTCTCATCTCCAGACCTGTCCCTGATTGAAAATGTGTGGACGCTATTGGACGCTCTATCAACACTCCACCCCTACCGCGCCATCTGCAGAACTGAGTGAGAACATTCAAGCTGCATGGGATGGATCATCACAGGACACCATCAGGAACCTCTACAACTCCATGCAGAGACATCCAGACAGTATTCACAGTGCTTCACTGTTTGCACACATTCCAAAATAGATTCAATTCATTTTCCCACAAATTTCTACTCAAAGTAGAAAGTGAGATAAGATAGTTTGACATTTTTGCACATTTATTTAAAAATAAAACCCAAAAATATAACATGTAAATATTCAAATCCTTTGCCATAATACTTAAAATTGAGTTCAGGTGCATCTTGTTTCCACTGACCATCCTTCAGATGTTTCCACAGCTTGATTGGCCACCTGTAGTGAATTCAGTTGATTGGAGAGCAGCAAACCTGTTTATATAAGATCCCATAGTAGACAGTGTATGTCAGAGTATAAACCAAGCAATGACGTCTAAGGAACCGGGACTGTCTCGAGACACAGATGTGAGGAAAGTACAGAAACATTTCTGCTGCACTGAAGATCCCCATGAGCACAGTGACCTCCATCATCTGTAAATGGAAGACGTTTGAAACCAGCAGGTCTCTTCACAGTACTGGCCACCCAGCCAAACTGAGTCATCATAGTAGAAGAACCTTAGTCAGTGAGGTGACCAAGAACTCAGGAGGGCTCCATTGTTGCTCTGTGGAGAGGGGAGAACCTTCCAGAAGGACAACCATTTCTGCAGCACTCCACCAATCCGACCTGTATGGTAGAGTGGACAGACCGAAGCCACCCCTTAATAAAACCACGACAGCCCACCTGGAGGTACCTAATGACTAAAAGACCATTTGCTGTGGGGATGTTTCTCTGCATCAGGAACTGGGAGACTAGTCAGGGTCGAGGGAAAGATGACTACGGCAAAGTGCAGACATCCTTGATGATAACCTGCTCCAGAGTGCTCTGGGCCTGGGATGAAGGTTTACCATGTCAGGACAATGATGTCCAACAGGACCATGATCAGATGCACACAGCCAAGATAACAAAGGAGTGGCTTTGGGACAATACTGTGAATGTCCTTGAGAGTCCCAGCCAGAGCCCAGACTGGAACCTGACTGAAGCTCTCTGGAGATATCTAAAAATGGCTGTGCACTGACGCTCCCCATTCAATCGATGGATCTTGAGAGGTTCTGCAAAGAAGAATGATGCCAAGCTTGTAGCATCAAACTCAAAAATACTTGAGGCTGTAATTGCTGCAAAAGGTGCTTCAAAAACGTATTGAGCAAAGGCTGTAAAAACGTATGTACGTTATATTTTTGTGTTTTATTTGTTTTATAAATTTGCAAAGATTTGAAACAAATTTCTAACTTTGTCATCGCAGAGTATTGGGTTTAGAATTTTGAGGGGAAAAAATTAATTTCATCCATTTAAGAATAAAGTTGTTACATAAAATATGGAAAAAGTGAAGCTCTGTGGATACTTGGACCAGGACCAGGCTTGATCTCTGCAGTTCTGTTAATATGCAGGTACAGACTATCAAATTACTCACGAATGACCTTCTACAGTAGAGATCCACCACATTATCTGCATCGATATCTGTATCTGTTAGTGCTCAAAAGTGGGCATGGCCTCAACTTAACGATAATGAATCCTTTATGCAGTATTATGCCCATATGATTAAACTGTCTTAACTGTTGAAACATACATTTGGGTATGAAGCACCTACCAACCCACAATCTGTGAAATAAGACCACCCTGCCAGTATCTCTGTCTAGGAGAGTAAACAGACCATTCAATACAACATTCACATTTGGCAGAGTTTCAAAGAATCAAACGTGTCACAGCCCACGGGTTTTAAAAGTACACTATATGGACAAAAGTATCGAGACATCTGCTCATTCATTGTCTTCTAAAATCAAGTAGAGTAACTGTCCCTATTGTCCAGGGGTCTTCCTCTGGAGCATTGCTGTGAGGCTTTGATTCCATTCAGTGACTAATTAAGGTCAGGATGTTGGATGATCACCACCCACCTCGTCCCCAACTCCCCATCTCATTCCAAAAGTATTGGATAGAGGTCAATGGACTGGCCACTCGACGAACCGCGGTCATTCACTCCATGAAAATGTGCCACGACATCATTGCAGTCTTTGACGACTTTGACGTGGTGTTAAGGACAGTTGTCAATGTCCTGCGTGCATGTAGTCCTGGTACTGGCACTAACACGATGACTATCCACTGATGTCAACAGGGTGGTATGGTAATATCCATACGACCAGTATAGGTCGTAAAGACCGTCCTGCTTCCTCCCGTGTGGTGCAACCCCTCTTGAACTTTTCTAACTGCTCAAATTGCTTTTTGAATTCTTTTCCGAGGCATTCTTTACTTTAATGCTACCAACACAACAGCATGAGTCAGGACAAAATGTACATACACAATAACCATGGTAATTCAAAACAGCACTTTCCTCAGTGTCAGACAGACCCTTTGGGAAATATTAAACGTGCATTATCATTATGCAAATTGTGAACAAATCATTGCCAATTCACCAAGAAGCTCAAATCAATTCTTTACTTTTTAATAAAGTCATTATTATTTTTTATTGCAGCAGACCTCGAGGAAAACACACTCATAAACTACAGTATACCGGCCGATTTCTCAACTTCCGTACAAGCAGAACTAGGTTTTACAACTGCAGATGGTGCGGTGCATTATCCTGCCGGGGAAATGTGAGCAATCTCTCTTTATTGCCCAGCAGATGCTGACTAGATCGAGCAGCTATATTCTAATTTCAGTGCCCGATTGGCGCTTTTCATAGATGACTGTGGAAACATCTGCAGGACGGGGTGTTTATGCATGCAAGAGAAGACATAAAAATCGCTCTCCCGCAGATAACAGATTACGGCCCCATTCAAAGCAGGGAGAGACAACAAAAAGAGTCTAATTACACTTTGGATTAATCTGAGATTTCAGGCATGACAAAGTTTTATACCCACTTGTTTCAAGAATGGGTTTAAAGAAAGAAAGAAAAAAAACACACAAAACAAAAACAAGAAACAAAGTAAAACAAAGGGGGTGTGATCGCAATCCCTCCACCCACCTGCCTCAACGGATAGGCTTATCTCATTAAGGCTTGGATTGACCTATTGATCTGAGAATCTACAGACTCAAATAATCAATAAGCCTGTTATTAAAGTTGCAGTTTATTAGACAATGGAGCTTATTTATTTTAACCACTTTACAATGTTCATTCAAATTTAATCAAGGGACATTTTACCAAACAAGTGTATGTTTGACTAGAAAAGCCTCTATTCACCTATTCAGAGTATCATTTTTAATAGAAAAAAAGTATTGACACTTTATAGATGTTCCTTTAGTGTTTTATCAGCACCTCCTGCAGCAATTGAGGGAACCCTCCCAAGGGATCAATAAAGTTCTATCCTATCCTATCCTTATTTCGTCCAGTGTCTTCAACAAAATGGAAAAATCTTTTTTATTATTAATATAATATAATGATAGTTTGGAAAATGTAATTTCAGATCATTTAGAAAATGGAATTTCAGCAATTTTAGGATGTTTGTGAACAATACATGGTTTGGTTTTTGGGGTTTTCTCAGTCCGAGATTCAGTGGTCAGTATTATATACATAATTAGGTCTGAAGTTTTCACTTAGTTAAATTTTCACTTTGCAAAACAGATTAAAAGGAAGCACCTCTGCGGCCCACAGGCTGAAAGCCACTGTTGTAGGGCTGGTGGTTCAGTGGTTCCACCTAGAGTTGGCACGATACCCCTTTTATGTGCGATACTGACACCAATACCATCTCTCTTAAGAGAAGATGCCTTTTGCTTAATATAGTCAATAAAATAACATCATTCTCGAACCCAATATGTACATTGCTCTGATTCTGCATCACAGATATGGTTCAATAAGGGCTTGGCGTCCTGCTGTTTGTTATGATGTGTGGATCATGTCTTTAAGCTATATTTATCCTGAGTTATGAAGCCTGTAATACCAGCATATAGGCTTGAACACACGTAGGTCTGTGTAATGAATCATGCTGGACATCCAATCCAGTGATTCTGGCCAGTACTGGACCCAAACTGATACTGAGTGTTAGATCGGTACACTCCTAGATAGAATGCAGGGCAACTGATTACAGGGTTGTTGGTTCTGGGAGTGTCATAGCAAGACTGTCCCTAATTATCAATATCAAAAAAGGAATTTATTGTATTGTACATATATAAACAATAAAAGAACCGTCCATCATTATTTAGGGAACGTTTATTATCTTCTGGATTATTCAGAGACAAGAGTGAGGTCAGGACATTGGATCATCACCATCGCACCTCGTTCCCAACTCCCCAACTCATCCTCAAAGATCTGAATGGAAGGTAATTCTTCTCTACGAGGAATAATCAAGCTGTGTGTGCATTTGCATGTCCGTGTGAGGAATGGGTGCAACTTAAAGGAGATGAATGCAATCATTAGAAGAGGCGTCCACAAGCATTTAGCATGCAAGGCTCAGTCAGTTCCTGGGAAGAGAGCATGTGGTTTGGTTTGGGTTCCACAGGCTTCGTGGCTCCTTTCCGTGCAATGCTGGCTATCTATGGAGATTTCACCAGTAACTTGGACCTGTGCCAGATTCACAGATACAAATTCCATTGAAATCCTTTATTCTAGGAAGTGCCACATTGTGTTATATGGTCAATTTGGCGTCCACAGATTCATAGGCCAGGTACCTGATATGTGAGGATTACTGGCATGCCGTTACTGTATGTACGTATGCAATCGGTTTAGATAGTGTATCTCAAAGCGAATTCAATTAAATCTAATTCTCATTCCATTTGACTTTTTTTCTGGACTTATTCAATTGGATGGGATGCTGGGGATCAGCCTCTCTTTTACAAAGCAGCTTTACATATCATTGCACGTGCACAGTTGTCGTGTAGGGATTAGATTGCTATTTAGTGCTCTCACTTAAACATTTAAATTCCATTCAATTCACACGTATTTGCATAGTGCCTTTCACGGCGGATATTGTCGCAAAGCAGCTTTGCTGCAAACTCAGTCCGACAAGCCAACAGGGACAGTAACACGGAAAAACTCCCCAGAGCTATAATTCTGTTTCAATTTGACCAAAAGACTGTGGGTAGAGTAGGTATGGATTACATTTCTTCTCTCACTGTCCATTTTAACAGCTCCACTGACCATACAGGAGCACTTTCACCCTGTTCTCCAATGGTCAGGACCCCACAGGACCACCACAGAGCAGGTATTATGTGGGTGGTGGGTCATTCTCAGCACTGCAGCGACTCTGACATGTGTTCGTGTGTGATGCTGAAATGAGTGAATCAGACACAGCAGTGCTGCCGGACTGTCCACTCACCGTCCACTCTATGAGACACTCCTACCGAGTGTCTCCACCTCGTAGATGTAAAGCCAGAGACAGAAGCTCATCTGTTTCTGCATAGTCTGTGTTGGTCACCCTCTAGTCCTTCATCGGTGCTCACAGGACGCTGTCGACTGGATATTACTAGCGGGTGGACAGTTCCCAGTCCACTCCTCCTATATCAGTTTAAAGCAAGCTACTGATTATCCAGTATCTCAAGGTTTATTTGTACTCTAGTTTAGTAACATCTGGACTTTTTAATTTATTTATATATTGTTTGTCCAATAAATATGGTTTGTTTATAGTTAATCGCATCCCGTGTACGTCTGTTTATTCTTAAGCCAAGAAAGACGGGAGAATAGTAGTGGAGGTTCATGTGCATCTGTCAAAAATGGTCACATTTTGGCTCAAAGAGTTCAGGTAGAATGACCCCTCATCAGACGTCTGCTTAGGGCCCCAGGGAAGTCTGGACCAGCTGTGGGTAAGAATATAATTCAAAATGTGTTTTTATCTTTTTTTTTTTTTTTTTAAATAAATCTGTTTCTCATTGCCAGCTACAGATGGCTGGTTATGGTTTATGGGCTTATTCATAATAAAAATGTAGTTAATTAATTTACTATATTAATTTGCTATAATCCTTTTTTATGGCCTTCACAGCTACAAAATAGTCTGGACACTTTTTTTTCCAGGTCCAGCGAGTTTGTTGAAATGCTGATGGTTTTCCATCAAAACCATTTGAGCATCCAAATGGTTCCACAAGGCATCAGTAGAGGTTCACCCTCTTTTAACAAGCATACAGTCATTAAGATGTTCAGTTGTGTTGCCTTACTGGAGGTTACAAATACACAACATGGACACCAGTACTAACCTGCTCATTCATTCTTTTTTGTCTTCTGCTTTGGTTGGAGTCACTGTCTTCTGTTTAGGGAAGACTTTCTACTAGATTTTGGAACATTGTTTCGATGATCTGACTGTATTCAGCACCAAGAGCTTCAGTGAGGTCAGGGTGTTGGATGACGACCACCCCAACTCATCTCCAAATCACGTACTGGATGAAGCTGAACCAATGAAATGAAATTGTTATGAAGGTACGTTGGAGAAACGATGCTCCTTGAACATGCACACATTGACCTTGTTGACTTGGATTTACTTGTGTTTATCCAGCTTAAAAATAAGCTCATCCAGTTAAAACAAAAGCTTGTACTTTTAGGCAAATGTGTGGGATGTTCTGTGGTTTCACATAATTTTGGAGATTTAATTTTGGAGATTTAAGAGATTCTCATCATTTGTCTTCAGCCAATAAACTAGAAAAGTCTTCATAAGAGACAGATATTGTTATTTTCAGGAGATCCGCGGCTACTCAAATTTGACTAAGAGAGATTAAGAGAGCTAAAATATTTGACAATGTTTAATTCAGATTGAAACAAGTGAATTTTAGTTTTCCGAGCTGGATTATTTCGTCACACAATGATGAGACAACGCTTAGATACTGATCAGATACTCTGATCCTGAGATATAAAGCTTAGAATACCAGCATGTAACAGCTCACAAAGTGCAGATCTTGGGTTGTATGAGTTAATAAGAGACGTACAGTATCACCACACTCACCAATGACGAGTAGCAATTCAGAGGACATGAATCTCACTCTGAAACACAGAATGTGGCAACATGCTCTTACAGCCGTCAACGTCGAGGCCAGACGACACAGGAATCACTACAACCCAACTACACACTGACTATGACGACAAAGATTTTCTCCAGTCCAACTGATTTCATTCCAACTGCAGATTAAGAGTGAGTTCCGCTCTGCCCAAAGGGACCTCGATCTTTGTTTAAATGCACACATCAAGTAATCTGATCCAAAAATAATATGCATGCGTTGAGCACCACTCAATGTACAGTCCATGTTACCATGACGATGAGCATCACTTGAGTCGAGTCAGAGTAAGAGGAGCACCAGTGTGTTACCCGAGTTTGCAGTTGGTGTGATGTGTATTTTAATCGTTTTAAAATGACGGCGCACTCACGAAAGTGTTCACATTTGCTTCTTAAAGAAAGGTCGAGATGAAGATTATCTCACTCCCGCAGAGCACTCCCTAAGTGCCCTTCCAGTGCTATTCCAGTAATATTCCGTATTGCTGTTGCCTGGTCTGTGCGAAGGCACAAGGGGCAGAACATGCTTAAACCCACGTCGTTCAATCCAATCGTATTCAGACTAGTCTGTTCTGATTGAGGCGTATCCGTCACACCATGTGGGGGCACTGTCTGGACACAGTCTGGACAACTATCCTGAGCTGCACCAATAAGAGTCCTTGGGCAAGGCTCCTAACACTACTCTGTGTAACCCTGTAGGTCAAGGTCAAGGTCAAGGCTTTTTTATTGTCATTACAACCGGGTACAGGTACACAGTGCAATGAAATTGCGTTCCTCCGGAACCAAGGTGCAACATGGTAAGTCGCTGAAGGGAATAAAAGAAATCCTAAATAAACATGAAAATGAAATGTGAATAGAATTCAAAACTGGAAGCCAAAAATATACAAATCTAAACTATTGTAGTGTATCTTACATCTAAATTTGCCCCAGTGGTTAAGTACAGAAACTGCTCCTCTACCTCTTTGCGTGTGTTGGGATGGCTGAAGTCCCCTCACGATCTTCTTGGCCTTAACAGGTTCCTCAGTTGGTGCTTCGGTGAGTTGGGGAAACATGCCTGACACGGTGTAGCAGGGTGTTGTGATGAGGTTTGCTTCCTGACATTCCATGTTATTAAGAGGGATTCAAGGAGTTGCCAGCTCTGTTTTAGAAGAACCACCAGCAAAACGCACAAGATGATCACAGGAAGCTCTCTCTCTCTGGCTCATCTTGGTTAATTCCACCACCTGATCCTGATTGCAGACCTGCTGCCAAAGAGGAGTTGCCTGCATTGATTGGTGGACGGGTCTACTTGTCTCCTATAAAGGACGGAGTGAACTGGCAGGACCTTTATTTGAACAACACATACACAATTCTAGCCAGCGTTTAATGCGTTGGTCACTTCTGGTACCAGGTTCAATTTGGAGCTCAGTTCTCTGTCCATAACAAAGCGAACCAAAGCAGATAATTCAGTCTGATTACAGAACAGCCTTCATAGTGAAGACCTCAAACATGGCAATATCCTAAAAAAAAATCCTTCACAGCTACGTCACCTGTCATCACCTGACGGATAAGTTAAATCACACACCTATGCCTCTGCACCAAAAACAGGAGACTGTACTCTCCCAGGATGCATCTGGGCTGCAGTAGGTGATATAGTGTTTCTGTCATTTGGCACCACGGAGCGCGGCTGTAAAATATAACAAAACTTAATGATGTTATCGTTCATTTGGCACATGCTGAGAGCTGATAATTGCAGATTGAAACTGCTCAGTTATTGCACATCTAGGGAAGCATAATTTGGTCCAAAGGAAAGGACTGAGAATAGCAGTGTGATGTATTAAGCAGACTGACGTGGGTAAGATATCACTGAACATTTTTTCAGGACACCCCATGTGCACCTCAGTCTCATTTAAACATATGGACATTTGGTCTCATTTTCCTTATTTTGTGAGACACCCCCACATTTATAACTACATCAGGTTCCTAAAGTTCCTAAAATCGGGTTCAGCACATCACCTGCAGATGATCAAACCAGGGGTCCCATCAGGTCCACAGCAGGCTGGTGCGGTTTTCATTCCAGCCAAACCGAAGTACGTGATCAGCTGAAGATCTGAATTACCACCTGGATACCACCATAAACACTTGGATTAGACCACCATTAGAGAGGACTTTGGAGGAGACTGCCGTTTTTAGACTCCAGACGTTAGTTTGCTTTGAAGTGAGTGGAATTACCATCGTGAGATCCAAAGAGCTCTTCAGAAATAAAGGTTGTAGATGCCGATAAGGGGTTTAAAAAGATTTAGAATTCAGCCACTAGATGTCCAGAACATAATTAAGACGAGGAGAACACCCCATCATAGAAGCCATTATGAGATCTTTATTGTATCAGAGGGGGCTTGAGGAGAATGTGAGAGCGTCTGTACAAAGACATCACAGAGCTGAAAGAACTCTGCATTGAGAAGTGGTTATTAGGCCATCGGGTGTCCTAACTTTTTCCTTTCTGATGATTACATTTTGCAAAATGATTTTGAAAAGATATTTCGTCCATTTTATGCGTTTAGTTTTCACCCATAACTCAAGATAATTAAAATGAAGATCAAACCATGTGGTTAAATATGTTAAACAAGACTAAGGTGTTCAATGCATGTTTTTTTTAATTGTTCAATTGTTTACGCTTGTAATGACCAGCCAATGGACGGAGGATGCAAATGCAGGCAGGTTTATTGACCAAAAACACCAACCAAAAATCGTGGTCAGGAACAGGCAGAAGGATCAATAACCAGAGAACACAAACCAATACAGAACACTCGATAAGACACGGAAATGGCAATGAGTCCCAGTTTAAATAGTCTGGTTGATGGTTGATTGGAGACTGGCCCACAGGGGTGTGGAAGGGCGGAGTCAGCCTCTAATATTCAGGTGAGGCTGATCTTAAAGGTGCAGCGTGTACAGGTGTGACAACCCTTTTGAAATTAATTATGAACCCAAATGATTGTTTTAGATGCACTAATAAATATGATGAACTAGTAAAAAATTTGGACACATGAACATCTGTTTTTGAGATACTTGGCCAAATTCAATATGGAATAACGTGGAGGTTAATAAACAGTGATGGAGAACTTTTTGCTCATTCCTTCAAATAAAACACGATGATGGTGGGTTTCCTGCCATGAACTGCTTCACAACATTTCTATTGGATTAAAGCCAAGACTTTGATGATTCTTCTTGAACCATTCTCAGGGTCATTATCTCCTTTAGAATTTGCTGGTATAATTAAAGCAAGCTGTCCTCACCAAGATGCAGCAAAACAAGTCCTCAACCATGATACTACCACCACCATTTTTCACAGTTTTTATGCTGGAATGCATAAACTCCTTTCTCCAAACATAATGCTTCTCATTTAAAGCATAAGATCTATTTTGGTCTCATCAGTCCACAAAATATTGTCCCAAATAACAAACTTCAAATGGGCAGCAGTGGAGAGCAGTGGCTTTGTGACCCTGGCATGCACCATTAAAGTTCAATGTTCTGATGGTGGACTCATAAACATGAACATTAGCCAATATCAAAAAGACATTCAGTTGCTCAGATGACACCTTAGGTTTCATGGTGAGTTGGTGGACTATTGCCCACCTTGCTCTTGGTGTGATCTTTGTTGGTGGAGCACTCCTGGGGAGGGTAGTAATGGTCTTGAATTTCCTCCATTTGTGCACAATCTGTCTGATGGGTGTCCAAACTCTTGAGACGTAACCTTTTCCAACCTGATGAACATCAACTACTCTTCTTCTGAGCTCCTCAGAAATCTCCTTTGTGCCACAAACACGTGTTGTGAAGATCAGACTTTGATAGACCCCCCCCTTCACACCCGATTGTCTCCCATTGATTGAAAACACCTGACTCTAATTTCACCTTCAAACCGTCTGGTTCACACACCTCCACTCACAGATATGTGATGTTGGATCATTTTCCTCACGAAGCCGACGAGCAAGTGTTTTGTCTCATTTGTCTGATTTGGTTCTGCTCTTCTACTTTTAGGACTTCAGTGAAAATCTGATGTAGTTTTAGCTCAAGTTTATGCACAAATATAAACAAATTCTAAGGCGTGTTGTATTATTCCTGCACTGGGACTGGGTTTATTAGGATCCGGCAGTAACGTCATCACATCCTGTAGAACCTGGCATTAGAGTGTTCAACAAGGACGTCACCTGACCTCAACACAACTGAGCAGCTTAGACTGAGGATTGAACACTATGTTTCTAAATAAATAAATAAATAAATAAATAAATAAATAAATAAATAAATAAAAATAAAATAAAAGTGTTTTCATAAATAAGAGTCCTTGGTGCAAGTAGTGCAAATATCATCCAAAACATATAACATGGTTTCTTGATTTTATTATTATTATTTATTTATTTATTTATTTATTTATTTATTTTTATGTACCTTAAGCACAATAAGACGACAACTACGGACAAAGATTTCTTTGAAGCTTGCTGGTAATCAGGTGGGAAATGTAAAGAAATAGGACTGACTTATTTGAAAGGACTGCTATGAACACATTTCTTGACTCTATGTGTGGTTTGGGAAATCACATATGAGATATATAAGATAAGGCCGATCCTACCGAGGCAGGCACCTGACATGGCAATATAAGTGAAAAATTTTCCGCTGCGGGGAGACGACCTGTCTCCTGCTCTCTTTCCACTCCCTGATGGATGTTACAAACAGCTGACACCCACCCTGACCCCATCATTCATCCCTGACCCACACCACCCTCATCCACAACTCCGTCCTCCACTGGGTCCCTTCACTTGTTGCCAAGGCATTTATGGCTTGATTGCTGCCATCATCCGCTGGCACTGTCCGTGGTGCTGGAAACCCGCTGCTCTGATACCGTTTCGCTGAAATTGAAAATAACAGTCATAATCGTCAGGGCGTAATCACATCCCTCCTGTGCCCAATGTTGCCTGAGAAATATCATTAGGATCATGTCACAACAAATCAGCAGCCTCTGCGAATCGGGAGCAAGACACAAATAAGAAAGGTCACTGAATATAATTGGAAATGCAGCATATTGTATGGACCACCCTCCCCCCTTCTAGACGTCCTGGATGTAGATTCCGCATTGACGGAACAACTGGCAGGCTGGAGAACTGACAAATGCAATTAGACACTCAATGAGAGGAGAGATG
Source organism: Acestrorhynchus altus (assembly GCA_034509495.1). Taxonomy (NCBI): domain Eukaryota; kingdom Metazoa; phylum Chordata; class Actinopteri; order Characiformes; family Acestrorhynchidae; genus Acestrorhynchus; species Acestrorhynchus altus. The sequence goes on from CM067508.1 coordinate 4,434,150, forward strand.
ACTACCGAAGGGTGTTTGCTATTATCCATTTGATTGCTTCTCCTTGAACAGTAGCAGCTGATTGCTATACAATTCACCAGTACACACTTAAAAATTAGGGTTCTTCAAGGGTTCTTCACTAACAAATGGTTCTCAAAGAACCATTTGCATGAAAAAAAGAAGATTATTTTCATAGTTTGACAGACCTTTATTCACCAAAAACATATTTGTAGAAGACACAGGCCAGATATTGTTATTTTCAGGAGATTCTAGGCTAATTTGTGCTCATTTGAGATGTAAATATTAAAAGAATTTTTGATATTTCTATGTATTTGACCATGTTTTTGGTTAAAATGACTAAAAACACCTCTTCCCATCTCAGGACACACACACACACACACACACACACACACACACACACACACACACACACACACACACACACACTAGTGTATCAAAAAAGGCAATACTGTTAAAAAAAAAAAAAAAGTTTATGTTTATCTGCTCCTAATATTCATATTCTTTTTGGTTGTGTGCATTTGCACATCTGTATCAGCAATGGGTGCAAACTTCAGAAGCAGGATGCATTCATTAGAAGGGGTGTCCACAAACATTTGGCCACATAGTGCACGTGAGCCTTTAAATGAGGTCTTCTACCGAAGAACACACTTGTTCCCAGCGGGCTGTGTTCAGTGGAGTCAGCAGAAGACAGCTGGTCCACAGACCGAGACCAGTGTTTGGAAGCATTAGTAACTTTCGCCTCCCTTGATGCTGATCCACACACTTCACACCTCCTCCATGTGGACGAAGCCATTTGTCTCTGTATAATTCATTACCTGTTCAGTCAGTGATGAGATGACAACACCCAACTCCATCTGCCTCTCCGCCAGCCCCCTGAGGGGCTTCGCTCCACTACCAGCAACACTCAGGACCTGGACGTCCGAAACATATTTACTGTCCTATCACACCCCTAACAGGGCTATGATTGATTCGCATCGGATTATCTCCCCGTCAGGACACATCGGAGAGCATCTTTAATAAGAGACGTACATCCCCTTCCACCCACCACTGCATTCAGAATCACAGGCGATGAACCACACACATGCTAAGGGACACATGACAAGTGTTGAGGAGGGGGGGGGGGGGAAGGGAGGTGGGGAAATGAAAGAAGAAAAAGTCCGTTCGTTTCAAAGCATTTTTCCCTGTTGTCTGGTCACACGGGAACGGATAGAATAGTTGGCCCTTCAGGGGGGAGCAGTTTTGCGAACTCAAGGCAACACTAAAATTGGTTTCTTACCTGGTGTCGCAAGCTGTGAATTATGTCCAGAGAGAAAGAGAGATATCTTCCCTCGACCAGCCAGAGAAAAATACTGTGACTGTAGATGACCTTAGCTTTGGGTGCCTTTCCGTCTGCCTTTTGATAAAGCAAGCACACGGATGGAAAATAATCTGCTGCTGTTGCGTTAGAATACATCGTACTCTATTATCATACGCATAAATATTGAACAATACATTCAACGGTACGGATTTTAACACGGGGTGTACTCAGCCCATTGCATTTTGTGTTAAAAGCCATTTTTTTAAGTATTGCCAATAGAATAGGGATCGCTGGTGCTTGTAATTATGAACCTGTTGGCACCTTGTCATTTGCACTAAAGCCAGATGTGGACTCGAGGGGTGCAAAGCCCCCGAGCACTGAGCTGTGGAGCAGTGGAAGTGTGTTCTTTGGGATGATGTTGCACAATTAAAGGGTTTTGGCTTGAGTTAGAGAGTCGGGGTGAGGTGAGTGGTGGTCACCCAAGATCCCGACCTCGTGCTTTTGTCACTAAATGCAATCAAATCCTCACAGCAGTGCGTCAAACTCTAGACAGTAGAGACATTTACCCCAATGAAGGTTTAAGACGTTTATGGTCACACTTCAGTGACGTCAGAGCTGCCGTTGGCTGAATAGGTGGATATACCTATACCTATATCACTGGTGTGCCAAAAGTCATGGGACAGTATGGTATAAGAACCCCTCCATGGAAGCTAAAGAACGCTGCAATGAGCTACATGTGGACAGTGTGGGTGTTCCCAAGCCCTTGAGGTAACACTCATGCATAATCAATTTGCATACTCCTATCCCTGGGCTTTTGGTGTGTTAGTGTATTTCAAATAAATGCACCATTGTTTACACAAAAACATTGATGCATAAATAATCGTCGTCATGTGGGAAATGCAATGTCACATAAGGTATGTAAAGCAAATTTAATTAAAAGTGAGCTTCTTTGCTGTTTAATGTTATTGTAACTTCTTCTTTGCCTCCAGAATGAAGAGAACTTTGGTTCAGTGCAGGATGCCCCACTCCAAGCTGACCTGCTCCAAGCTGACCTGTTCCAAGCTGACCTGCTCCAAGCTGACCTGCTCCAAGCTGATCTACGCAGAGCTGATCTCCGCCACGCTGGTCAAACTTCCGTCTCACGCTTCAATACCCTTAGTTTGAACAGGGGTTAAACACAGAGTTCATTCATGACCACACTGATGTAAAAAAAGCTAAATTGGGCTTAAATGGACATCTCTTGCACGCTGAACTGACCATATATGTTCAGTCAGAACATACCTTATTTGGAAACCTACTGACAGCCCTGTTCTCATTTTACATGCCATGTTTACCAAAGTTTTATGTGCACAATGTCTTTTTTGCTACCCCGATCTTAGATATGCGTAGTGCATTATTAATACTGTGACATGTTTGATGATCAATTTCTATTGAAATCTGATTTTTATTTTAAATATTGTAATATATATTACAGCAGTTTCCCTCTCTTTGTCCAGTGTACAATCTAAAGAAGTAAATCGTACAAAAGTAAAGACTTCTTTCAAAAAGCAAAACACAGTTCTCCTAAAAATGAGCCCTTTAACATTACCCTCCACAACAGAACACTTTCATTCCCAGTGGGCACTTTTCGGTGGCATCAGCAGAAGACAGAAGGCTACAGTTTGGAAGCATTATTAACTTTCCTTCCCTGATGCTGACACACACACATTTTTGATATAACCCTCATAAAATCAAACGCTTCACTAAACTGAAAATGGAAACATGAACTGTATGAATTTGACGCTATTACAAAAATAATCATATTAATTGTAAATATTTTAATTCGGTAATTAAAATGGTATGTTATAGTCATATTTAAAGGGATAAATAACAAGAATGGCTGAGATAAATAGATTTAAACAATGTTCATGCCTTACGCATGTGTGAGATTAAATACGGTTGCAACTGGGTAACGCTGGTTTATTCCCCACCCAGTGCTACGTGACGATGTTAATGGGATCGAGAAAGTCAGAGGCTGTTTCAGAGGTGAGCGGAATTTGTTACACTGGATTACATGAATGATGCTGCAACTGGAACCTTAATTTCCCTGAAGGAACCCTCCCAAGGGATCAATAAAGATCTAAAAACAAGAATGTGGCGTTTGAAGTGTTGCCAGGAACATAAACCATCAGGGTGAAAAAGATCAATGTTTGCTCTACTGTCATCATTCTGGGAATTTCTGTGGAATTAAGTCCATTGTGTAGAACAGGTCCAAAACCATTGTGAGAAACAGTGCAGTTTCTGCTGGGTCCATAACAGTGCACAATGCTTGGACCCCCAACCTCAACATGCTCTACATCCAGGCTTGGGCTAGAGGGGTATAAAGCCCCCCCAGCATTGAGCTGTGTTCTCTGGAATAGTGGAGCTTTTCTCTAGTAGAAAGTCTCCAATAAAAGCAGGATAAAGAACAATGAGGGATCATGTGTCCCAATACTTTTGCAAAGTGCACAAAGTTTTAATAAATAAATAAACACATAGAGAATTATAGCAGCGCGTTCGATTTGGAGTGGTTCTACAGCAGCTGCAAAACAACGAACGCCGCACGGTTAGGTGGATTCGAAGACACTCTGCCCGAGGGTGCGTCCCTAAGGCTTGCGTGAGATTTGTGCAGCATTTATTGTTGAGTCCGTCAGACGGCTCTATTGATTTCTGCCAATGACTTCATCCAGCAGTGAATGGTAGCCAGTCTATCTCCAGAGCGCCGCTTCACTGTATGAATCTCTGTCTTAATGCGGATCGATGACTAAAATGATATGCACTCCAGCTGACTTTGTGCGAGACTATAATCACGGGCCTCGACCTCACGCAACCGCTGAGGTGTTCCGCACTCGGGATGATAAACAGGTTCCCCGTGGGACCAGCACTGATGTACGGAGGGAAAAAAGAGAAAGCGTGGTAATGAGGAAGGAAATATGTTTAACCAAATTCATGAATATTCGTTTATGATAATGATGTGCGAATATAGTTCTAAGGGTGGCAAAGTCATACATATGAATGCATACCAAGAGTACACCAGAGCACCTCCAAGTTCATGTGAAGCTTCAATCCCAAAGCAACTGGACAGTGAAGTTTTGCTGTTATTTAAAACATACTTTTCATTTCATTTACGGCATTTATCAGACGCCCGTATCCAGAGCGACTTACAGTGCTGTGCTGTTCACTCAGAATATCCTTCGCTAGTAGACGAGGCTAGAATCTAGAGGTTCCTCACTCTTAGATCCTGCTGAACACAAATGCCTTTATGGAGTTAAATACTCCTGAAACAGATGAGTCTTCAGTCTGCGTTTGAAGACAGTGAGGGACTCGGCTGTTCAGACTCTCAGGGGAAGTTCGTTCCACCATTTTGGTGCCGGAACAGAAAAGAGTCTGGATGCATGTTCTCCTTGTGTTTTGAGGGACGTGGGTCAAGCCGAGCTGTACTTGAAGCTCAATGGGCTCTTGGTGCAGCTCGAGGTTTGACCATTGCCATCATGTATGGAGGGGCTGGTCCATTTTTGGCTTTGTAGGTCAGCATCAAGGTTTTCAATCTGATGTTCAGCTACAGGAAGTCAATGAAGGCAACGCAGCAGAGGAGTTACGTGACTGAACACGCAACTGAACATTTCCAAGCCCAGAAAGGCAATGCAGTGTATTGAAACTTCTACTTCTGAGACCTCACAGCTACTGAAAGAGTCAGCTGGCTCCATAATAGTGCACAAAGCTTGGATCCTGAAGTAGAAATGCTCCCTCTTGAAACCTTTGGATATTTTATCCAACCAGTTCTAGAGAAGAAGATATACAGATAAAACTAAACACATCAAACTGAAGAAATGTCTTTTAAACATCATTTATAAAACATAATTATTAGAAATGCAATTTTCTTTTGAGGTAAATGTTCCCCTCACGTTTATTACTGCTTCAGATTTCTAAATTTAGAATCAGGTCCAGCTTCAAATGATTAGACCATCATTAGAGAGGGCCCTGGAGAAGACTGTCTCATCTAAACCTTAGACATTCATTTGGTTTGCTCTTGATTGTTGAAGTGAGTGCAATCACCAACTGCACGATCCAAGGAGCTCTATGAGGGACAGAGCTTGTAGATGCAGATGAGTCTGGGAAAGGATTTAGAATGGTCTACTTAGAATTAGAAATCAGCTGTTCCACTGCCCAGAGAATGAGAATATTTAAAACAACCTCCAACATGTGCAGATCAGACCGTCCTAGCAAGTTTAAAGAAGTGTCCAACAATCCTAAAATGTCATCATGGACCTACAGGTAGCTCTCGCCGCAGGTGATGTCAAAGTGCAGCTTCTACCATCAGAAAGAGACCAAACAAGTTTGATTTTCACGGGAGGTGATCAAGGAGGAAATGCTTGTGGTAAAAAAAAAAACATGGTTTTGAGAGAACATCTAGACAAAGAGCAGGACTTCTGGAACAATGTGCTTTGAGCAGATGGATCCGAAGTTGAATGATATGGCCACAGTGACAGAAGACAGGTGTGGTGCAAAACAAACACTGAAGCATGGCGGTGGGAGTGTCATGGTTCGGGGCTGTTTTACTACAGAAGGGTCTGGAGATCTCTCCATCACATTAATGACTGTGAAGATCATGTATAGACTGATATCGAAACATCACATAGCTGAATGGAGGAGAGGAAAAGTCTTTCTTCCAGTCAATGTCAGAGTCTGTTACAGGAAACATCTGACAAACTGATGTTATTTCAGCCAAAGAATGAAATACCAGCTATTAGGATGGGTGTCCTAACTATTTCATTGCATTTCTATTTAATGTTCAAATATGATTTTAACGATATTTCTTGTGAACAGCATTTCAGGTTTCATGTCATCTCTCAATGTTGTTCAAATGCAGATCAAATGTTCATATGTGAAAGTATGTGAAAATGGTCAGAGGTGTCCATGAGGTGTCCTAACTTTGTCACATGACTGTATTATTCAAATAAACAACGCATGGTTGAAAAAAAAATGGCAAGATTGATTGCAAATCGATGGCAAATGGCACTGTTCTACAACATCTACATGAAAAATAAACGTTTATACAAATTAAAATATAAACGTTTAATGAAACATAAAGTATAAAATGTTAATTGAGTACAATATGTACCGTATGTCTCATGACCTTTCTAAAGCAAATGTTCCCCCATTTCAGAAATGTCCAACCCTAAAGTCCCTTCAGCCAGAAGCCGTAGAGATTCCAGGACACTCATTTGCTGTAGCTCTGTCTTGCCTGGAATGCAGTCTTTGAGGGTTGTTGCTGCTTTCAGAGCCTTTTTATCTTTAGTCTTGTGTTCGGTGAGTACTGTGTATGACGTACTGGGGTCCAGACAGGACCATCCTGCCTTTTGGCACTAAAGAACTCTACACCTGCTTGAGTAATGTTTCAGGTCATTGTCTTGCTGCAAGGTGAAATCCGTCTGATGAATTCTAAGACGTTTGATTTGAGGTGAGTGGTTAACGTGCTGCTCTTCACTTCAGAATTCAGTTTCTGGCACTGCTAATAAAATCAGAGTGAGCTGGTGGGAGTTCAATTGAAACAGCCGATACCACGTTCACCTAACAAGGCCCTATCTGAGTGGTGTTTCCACGTTCTCCCTGTATCTCTGTGGGTTTCCTCCTGAGAAGCTGGCTTCTTCCCATACTACCAAAATATGGAGATCAGGTGAATTGGCTACTCTAAGCTGCCCTGGTGTGTGGATGAGTACGTATGAATGTCTGCCAGCCCAGATAGAAGCAGACCTGGGTGAACCCCCCCAATGCCCGATAAAGTCCTCGAGGTGGACGGTCGTTTCTGGTAGAGGGTACCCTGTGTGGAAGTGGCTGCTGCTTGTCGCTGGTGTGTGCTGTTTGATTGTTTGAGCTCCATTTGGCCTTCACAAGAGAGGAGACCGACATGAGGGGTGAGCACTCTTTACTGAACCCTGCTGAACTAGCTCTGTAGCATCCCATTGGTGCAGTAGTAATGTTCCTTTGACGTTCTTTGGGTGTTGGTGGGTAATGTGTAAATTAAGACTTGCTCTGGCTCTTCTCTGTGTCTCTCTTAGGCCTTTCCCACCACAAGAACTCTGGTTCTTGAACTTGTTCTGGACGGGCTTATAAGAACCTTGGTGTTTTTTAGCGAACCAGCCCACGTTTCCACACTGGCATTGCCCAGCTCCAGTAAATGGAAGTGAGGAAGTGAAGATGTTGGAGTGTTAAGACCCCTTAAGCTCTGATCCTAGAATCCCCCCTGCTCATTTAATTTCCACAAATCTACATGTCTATGCAATTTCCTTTTACGGATCCCTCACTGACCCAAAAGTTCAGGAATTAAAACAAAAAGTGGAGAAGCAAGATATTTCTTGCATGACTTCTCCTCCCACTGCAGGTGCAGAACTCTTCTCTTTGGAGAAGTGCTAAGAGGAGGTACCAACCTTCTGCTCCTCTCTTCACCCCACATCTGTCCCTGTGAGGCTCTGTCTCGCTCTAGTCTCTATCCATCCCTCTTTCTCCTCTGTCATCGGCTCCTTCTCGCCTCTGTCTCTCGCCTACATCTTACTCCCCCTTCTTCTGAATGGATATAGTCTGGATCTGACAGCTGGACACAGGTCCCCCTGCTGCTCTCTGTGGGAGGGCCAGGTACCCCCTCTGTGCTCTCCCCTCCAGACACACTTTCAACCCACCCTTGATCGAGGCAGGGTCCCCGCTTGAACAAAAGCCAAATAGCAGGGCTCACATGGTTTCACATCGTGCCTGTCTGCAGAATTCACTCAGCCTCTGATGAGCACAATGTGCTTCCCGAGACGAGACCCCCCGTGACGAAGGGAGGCATCACACCAAACCCGGGCGCACTTGAGAGACAGAACTTATCATGGCATCATCGCTGGCACAGAGCTTTTCATATGCAAAACAAACACCAGTGTGCGTCTAAACTATCAGCACGCGTCCTCCGAAAGTGCGGGCTTTGATATTCATGAATGTAGTACAAATCATTCTTTACACAAGCCTCACTAGTGTACACACCCTCGGTTGATGCAAAAGAGTTGTTTATTTATGTATTTATTTATTCATCTAGATTAATTTCAAATCAGGAAAAGAGAAAAAAGGGAGACAGTATTTTTAGCTTCCAGTCTGAAACCATTTTTGTATTAGTGACTTTTATTTTGCCGTGGTCTGACCAGAAACTCTGTGTGACCAGCTGAATTGCTCTTTTTGGAAAGACAAGACTACACATAACCATCAAATTGACTGACCCGTGCCAGAGAAGGCGTGGTGATGATTGCCGGGGTCCTTCAGGCTGACAGGGCAGGTGTGGACACCGCTGCATTTGAGGTGTCCCGGGCGGCTTCCTGTCTGGTCCTCCACTGGTGCAGTTTGGCCTGCCTCAACAACAGAAGCTGGATCTGCTGGTCCAGCTCGTCAAGCTCTTTGTGGAAAATGGTTAGAAAGATAAAGGTGAGCTTTAAGTGAAGATAAAGATCATGACAGATTAGGGCAAAGAAACTGGGCACAATTGGCGCTTTGAGAAGGACGGGACATTGTCCATAACCAGGAGGTTGACTGGTAAGTTTATCGAAGGGCAGAACTTCATTCGTAGACAGAAACCACGTTATGAAAACTCCCCTTCATATTACAACCAGTAACTTCTCCCAACACCATACACTAACAGAAATATGCTCTTCTACCAGCTCTTACACCAGAGCTGCACGCTCCGTTGCTGTGACAGACAGCTGCTCACTCTGTATGTCCTCACTGTAGCTCTGTGTCCACCCTGAGGAATTTTCTCTGCAGAAAGGAACAGGAAAACTGTATTCCACACTGAAACGTTGGCCTTTAATCCCCACATTCCATAGTTTGTGCAAGAAACACACATGAAGATATTATTAACTAAGCAACTATTAAATTGGCCAAATTAATTGGGTCGTTGATTAGTTCTTTACCCCTTTACCCCCAAGGTTCCTCCACCTGCGGTGTGGAAAGGAGAGATACTGCTGTTGGGCTTCACAATCAGAACCTCTCCAAGCAGAGACTCAGACACTCTCTGTCATAAACACACTATGGACCCAAACCTCTATCATAGTGCACCCTATCACAAACACACCATATGGACCTGTATCTTATCCTAGATCCTAATTAATGTGCGATATCTGCTGCTGACAGAACGGTACAAATGCAATGCATACGGGGTTCTGTGCAATAGATGTGATTATTACTGTGCAATAGCTACAATTTCCGTGCATCTAGTCACTGCCTGTTCGGAAATGTGCAATATCCATACAACCGCACGTGCAAACTGTACATTTGTATAGTTTTTTTAATAATTCTATATAAATCTATTCCGATGACACCATGTTTATTTCTTTATTTCTATAGTATATCATCGTTTTTTTATATTATGCCCATAAGTGTCTACATACTGTCTTTATCTGTTTACTGTGTTTTCTCTGGAACAATGTAAATCCCCCCAGTGGGACAATAAAAGTCTCTTATTGTATCTTGTCTTAAAAAAATGAGAAGTGAGAAACATGCTCCCAGTGGTTCAAGCAAGGAAGGGAAAAATCAAGAAACTTGGATTAGTCTTCTGGGTGGATTAGGCTGATGAGGCTTGAGCCTGTACCCCCTTGTCAAGTAAGGGCAGAGCATGGAAGTTGGACGAGAAGGAGGAGCTGGGGCGGTGGTGGGGAGAAGGTGAGAGGGTGAGGGAGAGGAGCAGTTATGTAAGGCGTGCAGATGAGGAGTGAAGGGGTTCAGGCACCATCCCAAATGTTATTATAGAACTGCTTTTTATGTTTTTCAATTCATTTATGATCCACAAATGAAAGACTCATCATCCAAAAACATGATGTTTTAAGATTTTTACATTCACAGCTCAACCAAAATGGCTTTGTAAACCCAAGTTCAGGGTTAGGAACTTTTCTAGGCTTCATAACTCAAGATCAGAGTTACCTACAGATACAACACACAACAAAACAGCCCTGGTTTTCTCATCATTGTGTGATGAAATATCAGCAAGAAAACGAGCTTGAAAACAGCTAAGATTCACTTCCTTCCAACTGAATTAAGTCCCAGTTTAAATGCCAAAGGAGCTTCTAGTGCATGTTTACTGCTCTCGCCACATGTCCATGCTCAACCTGCATACAGAGTGGGAGGAGCTAATGACATCACTGACCCAGATATTGGGTTATAGAAGAAAATGAGAAGAAATGGGCCATTTGGTCCTTTTCTTTGTCCACACAGGGTTCAAATTTCAGAATAAAAGTCCTTTAGAAGGGATAATTCTGATACATACATAACAAAAATGTTTTGGCCAATGAAAGTGTGTCAAACTATGAAAACATCCTGGTAAATTAGCATAGCATAGCAAAGGTCAAAGCAAGAAGCATGTAGAGAATGAGAATAACCCTTTGTCAAACTTCATGAACATGGTTTATTTTTTTAGGTAAATCATATTAGATGCAGTAGATTTTTTTATTCTTCATTTAAGACAGTGTTTGTTAGACAGTGTATTTGTCCAGACTTTGGGTAAAAGCTTTAATTTCCCCAGAGAATTAAAAGACAACCATTCTGTATCAGTTACAATCAATACTGAATGCAAATATTCATTAAATACAGATTAAGAGTGTATATTCCTGGAGTTTCTGGAACCTAATGCTACATAAATAATTGTATTGATATGTCAATATTATGTTCCATATAAGTCAATATATTGATTTTTACTTGACATGATACTTGAGTGGAGAGATTGCTTTTAAGGTCTGTTTCAATTCAGACATTACTGCTAGTCAGCTCTGGAAGATACTATTGAGTTCATTTTAAACCAACTTCACACACCATGATCCTGTCCCCTCCTTAAGCATTAAGACACAGTGGAACCGTCCTGGAACAAGCTTCTTATATTTACTTAAATGTGCACAAGTGCTTAATTCTGTGCAGTTTGACTTCAAGCGACAGCAGATATTGCCTTTGTCCATAACTGTGTTGATTATCTGACCAATATAATGGTGAATCCAGAGGTGTAGAGGGATTTTTGATGTTTAAACCCTTTAGATTTTCTATATTTCTACAAACATTTGAGCTAAAACTTCATTCATGTCCTAAAATGAGATAAGGAGAACCAAATCAAAGCCATGAGACATTTATTTTTAGAGAATAATTATCCAATATTACACATCTGTGAGTGGAAAAGTATGTGAACCTTTGCTTTCAGTATCCCTGTGTAGCAAAGACTGTAAATGAACGTTTCCAGTAACTGTTGATTAGTCCTGCACTAATTTGATCACATTCCTCCAAACAACACAGTTTCAGCTCTGCTATTTTGGTGGGTTTCCTCCCAAGAACTGCTGCTCCAGCTCCTTCCATGACATTTCTATTGAATTAAAATCAGAAGTTTGACTGGGCCATTCCATAATAACTTTATTTGATCTTTTTTTAACCATTCTTTGGTAGAATGACTTTAGTGCTTACAAAAATCCGGGTCCAAGCATCAAATGAGCAAACAGTGGCAAGGAAATAGTCCCTCAGACAAGGAGGAAGAAACCTTGAGAGGAACCAAGGCTCAAGAGAGGAACCCATCCTCCTAATGTTGTCTTAAGATTATCTTGCTCTGTTACCCACAATCCTGGATTCAGCTCATGGATAGATGTCCTGAAATGTTCCTGAATTTGCTGGAATAATTCAGAATTTGTTGTTCCATCAATAATGGCAAGTCACGCTACCCCAGATGCAGCAAAACAGGCTCAAATTATGATAGTGCCACCACCATGTTTCACAAATGGAATAAGGTTTTAATGCTGGAAAGCATGGCAGTAATGTTCTTTTGCAGAGCAGCAGTTTTCACCTCATAATCCTGCCATGCTCAGCATTGTTGTTCAGTGTTCTCCTGATGGTGGACTCATGAACATTAACATTAGCCAATGTCAGAAAGACCTTTAGTTGCTTAGAAGTTACCTTGGGTTCCGTTGTGAGCTGGTGGACCATTACACACCTTGCTCTTGGTGGGATCTTTGTTGGTGCAGCACTCCTGGGGAGGGTAATAATGGCTCTTCCTCCATTCGTACACAGTCCAAACTCTTTAGAGATGGATTTGTATCCTTTCTTCAACCTGATGAGCACCAAGAATTCTTCTTCTGAGCTCCACGTATCGTGATGCACATCCACAAACGTAAGTTGTGAAGGTCAGACGTTGATAGATCTCTGTTCTTGAAATAAAACAGGATCCCCACTCTCACCTGATTGTCTCCCATTGATTGAACCCACCTGAGAATTTCACCTCCGATCTTCTAACCGTGAAGGCAAGGGTAGGTTTTTGGTGTCTGGTTTGGTTTGATTTGGTTGTCCTCATCTACTAGGACATGAAAATCTGCTCAAGCTCAAATTTATGGAGTAGTATAAACAATTCCGAAGGGTTCACAAACTGTCAAGCACCACTTTATGTAATATTTCACTAATACGACCGTTGTTTGTTCAACACAATTGCAGACTCTTACCTATTTTGTGCCACTTTAACCAAATATTGTTCCAACAACTCCATACGAGGAATAATAATATATTGCTTATATTTAACTTGATTTACTTGCCAAGATTTTATTTTATTTTCATTGCAGTGCGGATGAACTCTCTCTACCCATAACACAAGTTTCTGCCAATATCTTCATGCTGTTACTGCTGTCGCGTCGAAAGTGAGATAGCAGAAGCTCCTCACACTTCCTGTGGGGCTGAAACAGCAGGCATAAGGATTCTTGCTGTTTTTCACTGTAGATGTACAGATGTTATCAGTGGGGTTGATCCAAGCTAGAATTCAAACTGCTTGCCAGGCTGTCTGGTGGGGAACGCGTGTCGTAGACAACCTGCCACTTTTGATTGATCAGTATGGCACCATATCCATTTTAAACAGTAACAACAGAGTGAAACTATTCAAATTTCCTCTGGCAGAGAGACCCGCCGAGAGTGATGCACTCGAGGCTGGCTGTCTCTCCATCAGACATTTCTCTCCGCCGCTCTTTCTCTCTCTCTCTCTCTGGCTCGAATGTATTAAGCTTCTTGTGCAAAACGTACAGCCAAACAAGACACAACACGCCGTGACGGAGGAAACCGTGTGAAGTGGACCAGTCAGTCAGGTGATTAGGGACCACTCGCAGTGAGTGGGAGGTCCCAGATCAAATGACATACTAAGTAGGACTAACGGCATTCGGGGGAAGGTCTCTGAACAAAACAGTGGAAGACCAATCACAATCAATATAAGCAAGGAGTGATTAGGAGAACTCGCACTCAAGAAGGTGTTACAACAAATGAGGGAGTGATTAGGACATTCCAGAGGACGTCTCAAAGCGAATGCTTGGACGATTAGGCTGTGTCCCAAATAGGGCTGGGTACCGTTTGAACATGATCAATACCAATTTTGATACCAAAACGATACTTTATTATATTTTTATCCCCAATTTATAATTATCCCACCCCATTAGGACTCGCACTCGAACACATACGATGCCTCGTACGATGGCGAAGGATGGTGAAGACAAGCACATGGTACCTCCACTGCATGTGACTCATTCAGTGGTTTTTACTATGTAAGCTTTCAGAAAATAAGCAATAATATATCTGTCTGTGCTTTTCACTCAAATGCCTTAAAACATTAGTCAGATAATATGTAAACAAAGCATTTTAAACACGATTTAAGCCCGAAAACGAAGTTTCCTTACAAAACAGTAAGATATATTTCTCTCATCCGTGTGTTTCGGTAAGATTATGTTGCTGGTAATTAGACTCAAAAGACTGCACTTCTAACACAGATTTTGTCATCATACGTCTTGTGTGTGTGAATGACTGATGAATTCTTCTGGCTTAATCATGTTCAAAATGCTTCATTTACATATTCTCTGACTAGTTTTATGACATTAATTGTGAAGCAAAGGCTGAGATGTTATTGCTTATTTAAAGAAAAATGACCCAGTAAACATCTCGTTTCTTACTTTTCTTTTTCTAGCTTTTGAAGTGCTGCCCCATTTTGTTCCCCCAGCCTCCAGCTGCCAATGGCAAGCAGCCACGACAGGATATGAACCTGAGACCCACGGATCATTCGGGCTTTAATTATGACCTTGCAAATCAACAAATGCCAAATTCATACTGTTTTATGAAGCAATACCATCATTAATTATGCTTAAACTAAATCTTTTTTTCTGTGCATAATGCTGATTCAGCTCTTTCACAGGGCTGGGCAGATCATAGCCTGAAAATACAGCCATCAAAGAAAACGTTAATGAGTAATAATTACTATGGATCTTGGGGGGTGTGTGTGTGTGTGTGTGTGTGTGTGTGTGTGTGTGTGTGTGTGCCCATAGGCACATTTTGCCTTGTATTTTGTCTTACTGGTATATGCTCACAGTACTGCAGAGTGAGTTCTCCCGCAATTTGAATACTTTGCATTAGAGCTGCCACGGCAATCTATTGTTCCACCGTGCTGTAGAACCCCCACCGTTACTCTACACTGTTGACAGGCACGTTCACGGGCACTTTTGACAAGGAACTGTTAGTTACAGGAATTAAAATGGAAATTAAGTATGTGATCAGTTTCTGGAGGAAAGTAAAATCCGATCTCATCTGGTCACGCTGGGAATGATTATAGTGACAGGTGTAAACAGAATCTGGTCAAAGAACTAATGAATTCGGAAGTCACGTGACTTTTACATCAACCCGACTCGACATTCCTCATCCTTTGACTCAAATACATGCCCATATTATCCCAGCATATAACTAAGGCAGGTGTAACCAGGCCCTTGGTTACCCTCGGCCAAAGTTATGAACTCTAGAACACATGTGACCACCTGCAAAGGGAGGTTTTCGGGTTCTAAGAGGGAATGGATCGGTCTTATGGATCGGACTAATTATACGATACCTAATCCATCTCGTTTTTAATCCTTAAGGATTTTAGTTAGAATGAAATCCAGTCCCGATATCAGATCAGTGCATCACTACTCACAGTTAAGGAGGCAGATATAGAAGCATCTAAATACACTACATGCTTTTGCTGTTTACAGTTGAAATACACTGTTGTCTTTACACACATCCCTGCTCCTGGGAAGAGCCCAACTGAAGCCATGCTGATTGAATACTGACCAACAGCACAGCATTTACATCCTTCGAATCCTCATCTGACTCATATTGCATTGACGTGAGTCACTGTTTCCCAGTTTTGCTGTTTGAGGAGGAGTGGAATTACACCTCTGCACATGTTCCTGTTGGGAATTTATCGCGTTTATTAACCCAGTTGTTCCTGAACTCACATTTTCTCTTCCGTACAGTGGTTGCTGAGACCCTGTGCCGCTAACCCAGGGTTCCCACGCATCCTGGAAAAATGTGACCAATTTTCTAGTTGTGAACAACTCGTGGAAAATGGGACGGAAAAAGTGCCCTGGACAATCACATGCTGTCTTTGAAAATGAGTTCAACATTCCTCTGTGTCTTAGAGAATGGACTACTAGGTGATGTGTGTTGGTGTGTGTTTGGTGTTTTGTAGGGGGTCTACTGTTACGTGTATTCATTCCAAACTGTCAGACCTGGTTCTGCTCTCACAGGCGTACAGAAAACACATGACGCACGTATTCCAAAGCCGTTGGGATGCGTGATAGTCCTCTACGTTATCATGGGCACACACAAGAGAAGTGCATTACAACGCTTGTAGGGAAGGAAAACATCCAGATCTGAAGGACTTCTGCCTTACCACCCTCTGTTTTTAAAGGGACAACAGAAAGACAGCAACTCTTCGCACCCTAGGAGGGTCTAAGCATGCTTCCCTTGACATGCGTCACATGTCCAGAAGGCCTGGTAACATGGTGTGGGTGCAATTTCGCACACCACCAGATCACATTTGGTCTTCATTTCCGGCACTTTGTCATCCAACGTCACATTAATGAGGTCCTGAAGGCTGGTTTCTCAGAAGGCCTGGTGTCGTGGTGTGGGTGCAATTACCTATGACACCAGATCACCTTTGGTCTTCATTACAGGCACTTTGACAGCCCAGGATTATGTTAATGAGGTCCTGCAACCGGTGGTTCTACCTTTTCTGAACACACACTCCGGTGCTCTATTCCAACAGGACGACGCTCGTCCACACACCGCGGTCATCTCAAGAGCTGACCTTGAAGACAGATACTATGTCATGGCCAGTCACATGACCAGACCTATCCCAGATTGCAAATGTGCGGGACGCTATTGGCCACAGTCAAATCAACTAGGTCACTGAAAATGTCCTGAACTTGCCTACAGGAAAGAGTGCACCCCTGTAACACACACCAACATGGTGCTTTAGTTAGGTGGTGAGTCTACTGCAGTGCAATTAGTTACAGCCTTAATAAAGTGAAGGATAATTCCAGAAATGGAAGTGCATATTGTGCCCACATCACACACTCATCCAGCTGCTCTGCTATATCTTTATCTAATCGAATCGGGTAGCTTTCTCCATGCTCGTTACTTTAGTTGCAGCAGCATCTGTACAGCTCCATCACGCCATTTCTATACGTACGTCATTTGCTTCGTTTACGTACTCGTGTCTATTAGTGGAGAAGTTAATCACACACCGACTCCCTCGTACTGTACTGCACTCTCGTTTTTCCATTCGTCCCAGCATTTTGTTGTGACCAATGCATTCACCTCCCAATAAACAGTATTAAGACATCTCACACACACACACACACACACACACACACACACACACACACGAAGCCTTGGACTTGGGAGCTTGTCTGGGATCAGTTCCAGCTCAGGAGAAATTGATTAATAGCAGACCTAATTCAACAAAATGCTGACCGTGGACCCTTATGAATGTTTCCCTAGAAACGTGGCCTCCACTCTCCCTATGAAGATGTGTGTCTAGGAAAAAAAAACGGCTTAATGAATAAGTCATTAGGAAGAGACTGTGATTGATGTGAGAGAAACAAATAAATTGGCAAGTGTTGCTGTTATGGAACGCTCTATTGAGTCCAGTCTGGTCCACTTTCCCTCCGACGAGAAACACAGGCGCCGACTGCACGGTTTCGGCTGCTACCGAGCTCTGACTCGAACCTAACGAGCAGTCGATGTGCAAATGTAGCAGTGTAACCATGTGGCTCTTAAGTAAACATGCACAGGTATTGAACACTGCAATCTGTCAAGTGGAGGCTTTAGAAAATGGGCTTCTGAATTACAAATACGACGTTAAGAGAAGTGATTGGTGTAATGTGGAGGATGAAACACTGCCTTACCTGAGGCAGACTAGGGGTTGAATTCCCAGGCCAGGTAGATGCTCCTTCACTACACTGATAAAAGTCTCCTGTTGATGTAAATTTAGAGCAATTAAAGCCATTTTAAAGCATTTCTATTGGTCCATAAATCACAAGTCTGATACAATATGTCATTGTCGTTGATGTCAATGTTGCAATATGTACAAGATATACAGAGAATAGAAATTGGGTTTCTCTGAGACTCATGGTTTGGTAACAAACATTAAATAGATACTAAAATATATACAGTATTAAAGATTAAATAAACACCACACACATTAATTATAGAAAACATAAAAAAAATTAAAGGTCCCTTTAAGGTGGTTTAGACACCTAACAGCTTAGGTCTGTAGGTATGAATAGTGCACCTGTAGACTGTATTGCAAATTGGAAAGCTTATATCGCTGGTCTTATATGAAAGTGAACAACTCTGAGATTCACATCATGGAGAAAACTTAAACTGGACGATTATGAAAATACATGTCAGTTTTCTAGGCTTCATAACTCAGATTACCAGACCTACAGACATGATACACATACCATAAACAGCATGCAACTGACCTGTTGTCACTTATCACTTCTGAGGCCATATAACAACAACAACTACAACAACAACTAATAATAATAATAATAATAATAATAATAATAATAATAATAATATTGACATTCATTTTTTTTTACTTTTGACTACTCTAAGGTTTTGTAAATAACAACATAATATCCATGCCAATATAAATAAATAGATTAATGAATTAACTAATTAATATAAAATTTGATATTATTTTCAGATCAAAAGCACACCACAGTTTCAAACAGGATTTCCAAGCGGGGAAGTGTTTTATAGTCCATGCAAGAAAAAAAATTGCACCCAATTAAGTAATTTTTTTTATCTAAATATGATCAAATTCATACAAATATCTCAGTTCTGTTTCTTAAACCTCAGTGATTCTTATCCACAGTGGATCCAGAGCCTACCTGGACTCACTGGGCACAAGGCAGGAATACCCCCTGGACAGGGTTCCAGTCCATCACAGGGTACCACAAAACATACCACACACACACCTAGGGACAATCTTGTATTGCCAGTTCACCTACCATGTGCATTTGGGAGGTGGACGGACACTGGAATACCCGGAGGAAACCCACACGGAGATGGGGAGAACTCACAAAACTCCTTACGGACAGCGACCTGAGAGGGGATTGAACCCACAACCCCAGGCCCTGCCGTGTGACAGACCTACAGCCTCCAAATAATATTATAATAGCCTTCTGAAAATAATAGTGCCTGCCTCCTATAAATATTTGCACTTTTCAATTGAATAGATGTTTGTAAAATTGTGAAAACATTCCATAAACCTGTCCTTGATATATATATATATAGAACCATGACCCCCAAATTGCGACATGTATGGTATCACCAAATTTGTGCCAATACTCAACCGTATCTGCCATCAGAGGTAAAAAAACATCAATACCCACGACTTATTCTTTAAGGGTATATATTAGCCTTCCAAAAAATGAAGGTGGCAGATTCTGTAAGCTGCATCTGTTCAAGCAGCAGCTCGGATTAACTTGTTTTCTGACGGCCGATGCTTTCCATTGCAGATCTAGACACTGTGACTCTGTCATCAATCTTTATTAGTTTTGGTGGCTGGTTTCTCTCCAAGAATCCAAAGAGAAAGTCTGTTGACGTTATTACACGCTTGGCATCATTAGTTGGAGCAGGAGATTAATCAAACTGCAAACATTTGAAGTTCCCTGTGAACAGAAGGAATTAGTTCTACCAACTCAAACATTCTTCAGCATTGTCGAGGCCGGGCCTTTTTTCCTCTGTGCAAATAAATCTCTCTTTAACAATTCACTGGTTCAACTAAATGATCGCAGGCCCTTCAGAAGAGTTACCTAATTGTTTGTGTGGTTAAAAGTCCTCGCTCTTCTCCCTGCTTTGAGAGCCCGTCCCTCAGAACGAAGACCTGCTGCAGTGCTGAATAGTGCATCGAAATGTTATCCCCGGGCAATCCCGCGCCTCCTGAAAGGTAATAAGCAGCTCGGAAAGCACAGCCTGTCGAGACGTAAAGGGGCCATATCCTACAGTTTTTCTTTAATGTATCCCACCCACCCCCTCCTCTCAGGTCTACTTATGATTTTTGTGTGGGTTTAGGTATCAAAAGCAGTCATAATTCATTCTTACACAAGAATTTCCCAACGTTTTTGTATCCTTTTCAATTAACTGAGCTGCTGCTGTGACTGAGGCTTTAAGGCTGAGATGGAAGTGACCTCAGCTCACATTTACCAACAGTCCAGTCTAAAAGCCTCAATATTTATTGATCTACACATACAGACGTGGTGTCTCTCAGGACGGCATCAGGTTTAACACAACATGCCAGACGTCTCTTCATGGAGTTGTAGAAGTTCCTAATGGTGTCCTGTGATGATCCATCCCATGCAGCTTGAATGTTCTCCCTCAGTTCTGCAGATGGTGTGGTGGGGGGTGGAGTGTTGATAGAGCGTCCAATTGCAGCCCACACATGTTCAATCAGGGACAGGTCTGGAGATGAGACCGACCACGGTGTAGTATCTGCATCTCAAGACGAGATCTTGAGACAGCAGCAGTGTGTGGACGAGCATCTTCCTGTTGGAATAGAGCACCGGAGAGTGTGTTCAGAAAAGGTAGAACCGCTGGTTGCAGGACCAGATAAGAGTTCTTGGGCAAGACTCCTAACGCTACTGTGGTCCACTGAGTAATGTTGTAAGTCACGCTGGATACGAGTATCAGCTAAAAGGTCATAAATGTGGTGATCTGGCATGAAATGACACCAGGCATACTGGACGTGTGACCATAGGGCCTCCACACATGGGTTCATTGGTTGTCTTCTCCATGAAAAAGTGGGAGTGGCATAGCACAACCTCATTGCAGTCAATTTATTTCTTTCTGGGTGCATTTTTTTTTTTTTTGCTTTGAGGATATTCAAGCCGCATGGGATGGATCATCACAGGACACCATTAGGAACCTCTACACCTCCATGCAGAGACGTCTGGCATGTTGCGTTAAACCAGACGCCGGACTGAGAGACACCACTTCTGTACGAGTAGATCAATAAATACTGATCATATCAGTCTACATTTATAATCAGTTATTGTTCTAGATAACCTATATCTTCATTCCCAACAGCACAGTGCCGTTCCCCTGAATTCATGCTTAAAGGATGGAAATAGTTCTAATATCTAATTGAGCTTGAAATGAGCACTGACTTGAGTGAGGGTGTTGCCTTCTCATTACAAGTACATTTGTATTAGAGTCAGCACGTCCTTTAGCCCACCACTCTCTGGTTTAACATCTGCCATTCAGAAGATCAAACATCAAATGGAAATTTTTAATCCTCCTCAACATTTGCCTGGTATTTTTAAACAGTCTGAGAGATGGAGAGAGCGGTCTGCCCAGAGAGGGAAAGTTTGCAGACTGGGCAGAATGCTACCACTGACCCAGATTTAGCTGTATCAGATGCAGTAAATGGGTCAATGGGGACCACTCTTCACCCCACAGGAGCAAGACCTACTTAACAAGTCAAACAAATTAGGTCCCGATCAAATCCAAAATAGCTCTGCCGGAGAAACAGCACAATGCAGCCGCGACTGGTGTCGACAGCATGCTCCAAACAGCGCAGAAGGTCGGAGATGAGACGAGATCCACCTGAACTTTTGATTGCATCCTGAATGGAATCTGTGAGGGCAACCACGTTTGCGTGTCAAGAGATTCACAAGCACATTTCGGCCAAACCGAAGCTTCAGTAACACGGAGATGATGAACAGAGCTGCCGCAGGCTTCCCATAAGCTTTAAATCAGTCTTGAATTATCGTTAACACAAAACTTTTTGTGTTAATCTACCACCAATCTTAACTTACTCCCACTAAAAATAACTTATGAATATGCATCATTATGAAAATTAGAAATGCCCCTGTGGCCTCCCATCTTCCAAACCCACCCTTTCTCCCACTACCCTGCACACTGTACTGCTACCTCAAGATGTGCTTCAGCACCGATGAAGAATAACATTGAAGAATTCAGCTCTGTAGGGGCGTCCCTTTATACTGCTGCAGCCCAGCTTGGACAGACCATGCTAGTTCCGGTTTTCACAGGTTCAGGGATTCGGGGCTCATTCCCAAAACAATACAATGCATTAAATCCTACTTTTAAAAATGAAACTTTCCCACCATTTTCCTACAAGGCATTCATCTGGAAGCCCATTTCAACCAGCAAAATGAATGAGAAATCATCTCAAATTAACATGAAAGGATCTTAAACTAATCAGAAAGTGTCTTGAAAATAAGAAAGTATCTCAAAATCTATATTTTGAAATAAAATAAAAAATTGTCAGGAAAATAATGAGAAATAATAAAAATATATAATAATCTCAAAATAATGTCAAATTATGAAAGAGATCAAGTAAAAATCTAATGAGAAATCAATGAAAAATATTATGAAAACACAATGACTGCACGTCAAAATAGAGATCCATCCATCCATCCATCCA
The DNA here is from genome assembly GCA_034509495.1 of Acestrorhynchus altus. Taxonomy (NCBI): domain Eukaryota; kingdom Metazoa; phylum Chordata; class Actinopteri; order Characiformes; family Acestrorhynchidae; genus Acestrorhynchus; species Acestrorhynchus altus. Next base: position 4,456,244 of record CM067508.1, read on the forward strand.
TCCATCCATCCATCCATCCATCCAATTCTGTCAGAAAATGAGGAAGAAACCTAGGGAAGAACCAACGCTCAAAAGGGGAACCCACCCTCATCTGGTCGACACCGGGGAGCACAGGCATAGCACGGAAAGAACAAAAAGAACGGGACAAAAGTAATAAGAACAAAATAATTTAGTGTTTGGACGAGTATAAGCGAGAGAATGTGAGAGTTCTAGATACAGGCTCAGTATTGATACGAAAGTCCATACAGGTTAAAGCTGATAGCCTCTAATGTGATTGAACCAACGTGAGGATCCCAATGAGCACAGCGGGGTAGAGACAACCTGGGGCGGGTGACATCAGGGTAGATCAGTCGGGACAGGGCATTTAGATGCATGAGAAAGGAACTGAAAGAGAAACAGAGGGAAGGAAGAAACTAAGGGTTAGGAAGGGTTAAGTAAATGTTAGGGAGGTGGAAGTGGGTAGTAGCACCCAACCATGAACGGACATGAACCAACATCAGCCAGGCAGCAGGGGCAGCTCGGGACACGGGAGGGACAGAGAGAGACAAACAACAATGATTTAGGAGTTTAGATAATGTGGTGAAGAGCCTGTAAAGGAGCTGGATTAGTAAGAACTGTGAACGAAGTGAATGTAACTGGTTGGACAGTTCTTTTAGGTACTGGGAGGATAAACCATTGAGGCACTTGCATGTCAGAAGCAGATGTGGAATTTAATAGGTAGCCAATGAAGGGATGAGAGGACTCTAGCAGCTGCATTTGGACTAATTGGAGCTTCTGCAAGGACTTTCCTGAACTACCAGCCAGGAGGGCATTGCAATAATCCAGCCTTGAGGTTATGAAGCACCAGTATCTCAGCGTCTTTAAGGGAAAGAGCTTTATGCAATTTGACAATATTACATAATGAAAGACGCCCGTTTTTACTATTTTAATCATGTGGACATTAAATGAAAGGACTGTGTCAAACACAACCCCTGTTTTGTTATTTCTATTGAGCCCTAATATTAAGATTTCTGTTTTATCTGAATTCAGTAAGAGACAATTGAGCGTCATCCAGTTTCCATTACTTTAAGACAGTTTCTTATTCTTTTGAGACAATGGTCCTCATAGCTGATCTGTAAATCTGGGTGTCATCGGCATAACTGGGTCAGTACCATGCTTTCGGATGATTTTAACCAGCGGCAGCAAGACCCAGGACGGACCCCTGAGGAGCCCCGTAATTCATTATGGTGTGATGAGACACACTGGTAGCGGTCAGTCAGATATGAACTAAACCAGTTAAAGGCTGATGCTTTAAGGAGGACATGATTTTCTAGTCTATCGGGCAGAATTGAAGGATCAATAGTGTCAAACGTGGCACCAAAGACCCGGCAGCACTAAAACAGCATCGCGGCTGCTATCAAGTGAGAGAAGCAGGTCATTTGTGACTTTTAATAAAGCAGTTTCGGTGCTGTGATTGGGTCTGAATCCGGACTGGAGAACCTCATTAACGTTATTATAGTGGAAATAGGTGCACAGCTGTTCTGACAGATCTAAGAAGGGAAGGTTTGCTATTGGTCTATAATTAGTAAGCTCATGTGGGTCAACTTTTGGCTTCATAATTGGTTTAATAATTGCAGATTTAAGTGATTTGGGCATGCGTCCTAAACTAAGGGATGAGTTCACTATGGTTCAATAACTGCTCCTTCGTACTGTTTAAATAACCCTGTTGGTGATCACGTGCTGATCCACTGCACATGAGGACGATTTTGAGGAGCTGATTAAACTAAGAGGGTCTTTTTCACTAACTGGGTTGAAATGCTCCAGGCTTGATCCAGAGCAGGTACTGGTTTTCCAATATATATCCAGTTGGTGTTGAGGTCTGACCTTTAATTGTTGTTTAATTGTATCATTGAAGAATGTATGAAATCATTGCTACAAATATCAGCAGGAATGACGGAGCTCGTGTTGTGGCTGCTGGTAAGTTTAGACCCTGGTTTTTATTTTGATCTATTAGAGATGAAATTTAAGGATTAGGCTTTTACGGAAGCTTGTTTGTAATCCGTAAGAGTATGTTTCCATGCAATTTGGAAAACCGAGGAACTTTCTCTCCAACTTGTTTAATCCTGAACAACACTGTCCACGTTGGAGCGAAGTACTGATTTATGGCTAGATGAGACAGAGACAGCGGTTAAATCTGAAAGGATATTAATAAATTCATGAACTTTTGAGGTTGTTATGATACGTTTGCTCACAGAATGGAAATTTATGGTTAGAACTAATTAAAACAGGATTACTGATCCGAGATGGAGTGATTTTGGGAAAGGCAGACTCTACAGTCTCCCTACGCAGCAGTAAAACTAGGTCTAATGTATGGTTGCATTAGATAGTGGACCCAATAACATTTGAGGCCTCCAAAATTGATTGAAAAGCCATTTTAAGTGGGTCCTGGGTCTTCAAAATGAATGTTGACGTCTCCGACAATCAAAGCTTTTTCAGTAAGAACCTCTTCCATTAGAAGGTCTGGAAATTCAGTAAGAAAGTCAGTATATGGACCAGGAGGACGGTAGATTGTGATGAGCAGGAGCCGGGTCAAGAGCTGGGTCAGTCACTTTGAGACTCGTACTTCAAAAGATTTTGCTTCATATCCTGAGTTTTGGGTTATGCTTATAGCAGAGTCATAGCCTGTGGTGACACCACCTCCACAACTGGACCTGGTGGGTAACTGGAACGGCTGAAACCTGGAGGACAGGGTTCATTCAGAGCTATGTATTCATTAGGTTTAGTCCAGGTTTCGCAGAGATACAGGGCACTGAGATGGTTCTGTGATCATTTCATTTACAACCGCTTCTTAAGGGGCTACATCTAAATACACCATATACACCCCTATACACCATAAATAACATACAGTGTATAAACCTATATGAACTCTCCCATTGTGCTGTACTTTCTTTCCCACCAGAAGTTTTGGACAGCTGTTGAAAACTTTGTGGGTCACTGAAGGTCTCAAAGGATACACCAGTCACGTCCCTCCATTTCTCAGAACTGAAGGTTGCATTTCTCTGCCTTTTCGGAAAGACCTTCCAAAACCGAACAGCCTTCTGTGACATTACATCTACGAAAGGCAGCCTTCCTCAGCTGCACCCAAGGTTTGAACTTGAGTGGTTAAACAGATGGAGCAGACGAGATGGAGCAATAGGTTTTCAGGCCATTATTAAATTAAAGGTAAACTAATAATCAAACTGTAGCTGCTGTGAGTCAAACAGTAGTGCAAACAGGTCGGGCTGAGCGATTCATCAAAAATTAACTCACTGTGTGTGCTCGTATACGGTCCCCTCAAAGTACTTAAACAACTGAGCATCTTGAACCAAAGAAAAATGTATGTGTTGTTTACTAAGATAATAGTTTAGTAATCATAATTTATGTACGTACACTGCACAGTTAATCATGGTACTGATTTTAGGTCATATAACTGACCTAAACTCTACCCTTAACTATAAACTCTAACCCTAACCTTAACCATAAAACATAAACCTAACCCTTACTCGAACCCTAACCTTAACCATAAACCCTAAACCTAACCCTTACTCTAACCCTAACCTTAACCATAAAACATAAACCTAACCCTTACTCGAACCCTAACCTTAACCATAAACCCTAAACCTAACCCTTACTCTAACCCTAACCTTAACCATAAACCTAATCTTAACCCTTACTCTAACCCTACCCTTAACACCTGAAGCTTACTCTAATCCCAACCTTAAACATAAACCTAACCCTTACTCTAAATCATACTTTAACCATAAACCTAATCTTAAGCCTTACTCTAACCTTCACCATAAACCTAATTGTAACTTTTATTCTAACCCAAACTCTCACCCTAATCACTGGGTGCTTTTATCCAGATTTTAAGCCTGATTGGTTGAATCTGACTGAATTTCAGGATTAAATGATATGGTTTTTTTTTTTGGTTTTTTTTTTTAATATGCCATCATGAGAAGGAGATGAGATCGGCACTTAACTGCCCAAACAAGCTATGAGTGAGCAGTCATACAATCGGATGGACATTTGACATCTTGTGAGCCGATTTCCCTACATCGTGACCGTCTCCCTCCCTCTCTCCGTGCGGGTTTGAGACAGCGACGTTACGAGCTGCGTTTCATGTGCAGTGTGAGCACCACATTTCACAGCACGTTAGTCCAACCAACTACTTTAGTACAACGTCAGCATATGAATCGCAGGCTTTGTCGGTATGCAACAAAGGACTCAAATGTGAGTTACCACCAAAGAACAAGGTTTCCAATAGTGCACATTGCATGCGTGGCTTAATTGCCGTTATTACCTACAGAATGGTCTTTGTGTTTGATACAAAAGAGCAGGAAATACAATTCTACATCAGAGACTCGGGAAACGTTCAGACATGCAGAACATTACAGCCGAGAACGCTCTCTTTAAACTAGTCGCTGAATTCATAATCGTGGAACATAAGACAATAACAGTCGTAGAAGCTGCAGTCATTCTCTTTAAAACCCAGTTTTTTCAGGTGTTCATGCACCGCTGCCGTCGTACTTTAGAACACACGCATTTCAAGTGTGGCCTCTACAGTCATAATACAACAGAACCCAGAAACAGCAACATAACATTATCTAACTGTTGAATGATTGATCAGTTTGCGCACTAACGACGAGGGCTTCGTCTGCTGTGCCGAGGCTGCAGCAGCATATTGGAGCAGGTCAGCGGCGACTGCCATGTCCGGCACGATAATGCTGCACTAGTGATCTTTCATTGTTGGCCAATTAACAATAGATAACTGGGATAAATGTGGTGGTTTGGGAACCAGCCTTGTGGCTGGAAGGTTGCCGGTTCGAATCCCTGAACTGGCAGGACGTGACTGAAGTGCCCTTAACTCCCCAGCTGCTCCTTGGATGCTGTGGAAAGGGCTGCCCACCACTCTGGACACGTGTGCTCACTGTTAGTGTGTGTTCAGTAACGTGTATGTGTGCATTAAATGCCTCTGTGTGCAGCACAGTGGGTCTCTGTACATGTTTACCTTGATCTTTATTGTTTATGTTGGGTAGCATCCGTCCGAAATGACCCACTCATGTCATGACTAACACAGGCCACTCCTCCAGAACCCTGAAGAGCATGGAGAAAGGAGGTGGAGCTAAAAGGCAGCTCTATATATACAGTGGGGAAAATAAGTATTTAGTCAGTCACCAATTGTGCAAGTTCTCCCACTTAAAAAGATGCGAGAGGCCGTTAATTGACATCATAGGTAGACCTCAACTATGAGAGACAAAATGTGAAAAAAAAATTGAGAAAATCATTTTGTCTGACTTTTAAAGAATTTATTTGCAAATAATGGTGGAAAATAAGTATTTGGTCAATAACAAAAGTTCATCTCAATACTTTGTTGTATATCCTCTGTTGGCAATGACAGAGGTCAAACGTTTTCTGTAAGTCTTCACAAGGTTGGCACACACTGTTGCTGGTATGTTGGCCCATTCCTCCATGCAGATCTCCTCTAGAGCAGTGATGTTTTGGGGCTGTCGGCGGGCAACACGGACTTTTAACTCCCTCCAAAGGTTTTCGATGGGGTTTTGAGATCGGGAGACTGGCTAGGCCACTCCAGGACTTTGAAATGTTTCTTACGAAGCCACTCCTTTGTTGCCCTGGCAGTGTGCTTGGGATCATTGTCATGCTGAAAGACCCAGCCACGTTTCATCTTCATTGCCCTTGCTGATGGAAGGAGGTTTGCACCCAAAATCTCACAATACATGGCCCCATTCATTCTTTCATGTACACGGACCAGTCGTCCTGGTCCCTTTGCAGAGAAACAGCCCCAAAGCATGATGTTGCCACCCCCATGCTTCACAGTTGGTATGGTGTTCTTTGGATGCAACTCCGCATTCACTGTCCTCCAAACACGACGAGTTGTGTTTTTACCAAATAGTTCTACATTGGTTTCATCTGACCATATGACATTCTCCCAATACTCTTCTGGAACATCCAAATGCTCTCTAGCAAACTTCAGACGTGCCTGGATATGGACTGGCTTAAGCAGGGGGACACGTCTGGCACTGCAAGATCTGAGTCCCTGGCGTCGTAGTGTGTTGCTGATGGTAGCCTTTGTAACGTTGGTCCCAGCTTTCTGCAGGTCATTCACTAGATCCCCTCTTGTGGTCCTGGGATCCGTTCTTGTGATCATTTTGACCGCACGGGCTGAGATCTTGCGTGGAGCCCCAGATCGAGGGAGATTAGTAGTGGTCTTGTAGGTCTTCCATTTTCTAATTATTGCTCCCACAGTAGATTTCTTCACACCAAGCTGCTTGCCTATTGCAGATTCAGTCTTCCCAGCCTGGTGCAGGTCTACAATTCGGTTTCTGGTGTCCTCCGACAGCTCTTTCATCTTCACCATAGTGGAGTTTGGAGTGTGACTGTTTGAGGTTGTGGGCAGGTGTCTTTTATACTGTTAACGACTTCAAACAGGTGCCATTAATACAGGTAATGAGTGGGGGAAAGAGGAGCCTCTTAAAAAAGAAGTTACAGGTCTGTGACAGCCAGAAATCTTGCTTGTTTGTAGGTGACCAAATACTTATTTTCCACCATTATTTGCAAATAAATTCTTTAAAAGTCAGACAAAATGATTTTCTCAATTTTTTTTTCACATTTTGTCTCTCATAGTTGAGGTCTACCTATGATGTCAATTACAGGCCTCTCTCATCTTTTTAAGTGGGAGAACTTGCACAATTGGTGACTGACTAAATACTTATTTTCCCCACTGTATATAATTATCTACAATTGTAAAACCTTTCACCAGGCAAAAAAAATAAAAATAAAATAAAAATAAATAAATAAATAAATAAAATCAAAAGGAAGACACTGGACCCATGAAGACATGAGGACCCATGGTGGCATATGTGAAAGATGTGTTTTGTCCTTCACTTTAATTCATGAAGTCCCTAAGGGACACATACTGAGCATCCTGGAAGCATCACAGGACAGCTGAACGTGTGAACATGTGACCTCATTTACAGGACGCCGGTATGCTTGGTCAGTCCCCGAGATAAAACCAGCTCATTTGGTGTATTTTTGTGTCTAAAGGTCAATTTAACCATTGAAACTCTTCAATAAACGTTCATATTACATTTAACCAGTTCTGACCTTCCTAGAACTCGTGAAATTATTGTGACAAATTTGTTACATTTGAATTTGAACCTTAAAACATTTACAGGATATTTATGCAACATATTTGCCAGAATAAAGATGTGGTAAAGCCGAGGCCTGGTGGTTTGGGGACCAGCCTTGTGACTGGAAGGTTGTCAGTTTGAATCCCTGAACTGGCAGGACATGCCAAAGCACTTAACTCCCCAGTGTGCTCACTGCCTCCTCGTGTGTCAATTCACTAGTTTGTGTGTGTGTGTGTGTGTGTGTGTGTCTGTGTGTGTGTGTGTGTGTCAATGAGCACCTTTATCTTTTACCTTTACAATAAGAAGAAACACCAATGAGCTGCTCAATGAATATTTCTCTGTTCTTTTGCTTAAATCTCAGAACCAGCTCTGGGCTCTTACGGGTGAAGTATCCGGAAGGTTCTTTTAATCGTCACTGGATAACTTTTTTAATTTGTATGATTTGTACTAGTGTCCACTCAAATTAATGGGCTTTTCTGTGAATATTCTACATAAATACGTTTTTGCTTTCGGTGTATTAATGACCACTTTGCTTTTCAAAGAAATAAACACCCTTAATCAATTTGTTCAACCACTTGGGGACTGTCTGTCTAAGGCAGAGTTCACATAACAGCAGGTAACTCATTAGTTAAAGCCCCAGAGCTAATTAGGTTCTAAGGCAGACAATCCAGAAACCGTCCCCAGGGAACATCTCTGGACTATATGTGCAAGGCATTGTTAAGGTGTAGGTTAGCCAGCATTTTCTGAAATTCATCTCTTTCATGAATTTTTTATTTCATTTAGTGTAAAATTTTGCATGAATTTTAAGAGCAGTAAGGAAATATATATGTTTTCAATAGATCACAAGAGCACAGTCAGTGGCTGCTCCATTTAGGGGTCGCCACAGCGGATCATCTGCCTCCATCTTGCCCTATCCCCTGCCTCCTCTACTGTTACACCAACCATCTCCATGTCCACCTTCACTACATCCATAAACCTTCTCTGAGGTCTTCCTCTTCTCCTTCTGCCCGGCAGCTCCATCTCCAACATTCTTTGTCCAGTATATCCCCTATTCCTCCTCAACACATTTCCAAACCATCTCAACCTGACCTCTCTGGCTTTATCTCCAAACTTCTCCACCTTCACTGTCCCTCTGATCTGCTCATTTCTAATCTTGTGCATTCTTGTCACTCCCAACAAAAAACTCAGCATCTTCATCTCCTCCACCTCCAACTCAGCCTCCTGTCTTTTAGACAGAGACACAGTCTCCAAACCAGACATCAAAGATTTAATAATATATAATTATTTAGATAAATAAGAATTAATTACATGAATAAGAAATTAAAAGCAGATGTTTTCAGCTCCCTGGTGGATTGTTATACATTGCATGCACTATCAAATATTCATACTGATGTCTAAGGTGACTCTGGACCAAGTTCTAAACATTGGCAGGGTGAGCGTAACAAATTCTCTCCAGATTCCTTTATTTTCTGTTTATAAAGGGTTGATCTACACTTATAGAACAGGAATTCAGAATGTGGTGCACATCATCTTCTATTGTTTGATTTGGGACGATAGCCATCCTCAGTTTCCTATAATTGGCTCAAAAGTTGGAACCAACCAACAACACACTACATATCAGTTGATCCGGAACGGAGAACCACCTCCTTAGGTCCGAAATGTTGGTCCTTTGATCTGGAGCGTAGTCAGTGGCACCTTTCACACCTGCAATTTTGGCTTAGACCAAACTGAAAGGTCCAAAAATCCAGACCCAACATGCATGTTATGGGGTTGAACACTTTTGTGTTGTATGTTTGAGTTTTAAAAAATGAGAGGGAATTTGTGATGCATCATCCAAATAAGTCATACATGCATCGAGTGGTCTTTTTGAAAAGTCTTGGTCAAATAAACTGTCCTCTATCAGTCCTGTTTACCTCTTCTGTCTCATTGTTGGTGTCATTTCTCCACGTGCTTCTGAGCACGTGTCTTGTTTTGGTCTGGTCTCCGCCATTCCCATCTGTGTCTCATTTGTCATCAGGTCCAGGAGTGTGTAATCATGTCTAGTTATTTAAGACCTTCTGTTTCAGTCTGTCCTCCTCATCAGTCCTTTATTGTTGTAGTTGTGTTGTGGTGTTTGGTGATTGTGTTGGTATATTTCCATTCATCTGTTTATTTTCTACGGCATTAAAATCCGAAGCCCTGCAAGTATGTCCGCCTCCCTTGTCCGTGTCTTCATGCACAAATCATTACATAAACACCGTTCCTGCAATCGTCTGCAAACAGTGTACAATCACGCATCAGCGATAGATTTAAACGAAAGTTCTCATTAACGCACCTGAAACCTTTTAATTTTCTGACTGAATCAAAAGAAACTATCAGCAGGTGTTTGACTGGCCTGCAGCCTAATTTATGCAGAACATTCAAGCTAACATCCTAAAAATTCAATTCCTATATGTTCCCAACATTGCAGCTCCTGACCGACTGCCAGTCAAGCATCTCGGCAATTTAGCTTCTTGAAAGGAAGTCTTGTTGGAATTGTTCATTCGTCCACTTTAAACAGCATTTTAAAAATGCCAAACTTGTCACCTTGAATACGTTCAATGAATTTGCACATTAATACTGATGCCATTCTTTGTCTGATTAAATCCACATCAGAACAAATCCGAAATGCCCTACGGTGGCATGCAGGGGTTTGAACACCGCCGGTCAAAATGACTATTAATGTCAACAGTTAAGCAATTAAAAAATGAAACGATTTCCAAAAAGGTATAAAGTTAACGAAGATGCATTTCCCTCTGTTTTTGAATCTAAAAACTTTTATTTATTTCTTTTTGAATTTTCCAAATAACAAAAAAGGAAGCAATTTTGGGCACGCTTAAGTACCTAGTAGTGCCACCTTTGGCATCACAGCTTGTACACACTTGTTGTAGCCAAGAGTCTTTCAGTGCTTGTCTTCCAGTTCAGTGAGATTCCTGAGCTGCCTTGCATGCACTGCTCTTTTGAGGTAAATCCACAGTTTTTCAAAGATGTTCAGATCAGGGGTCTGTGAGGGCCACGCTAAGACCTTCGACAGGTGCCTATTGTGGCTTTTGATGTGTGTTTATGAGCGTTATTCATTTGTACGGTTAGTGTTAACCCTAGCTATCCTCTTCAACTTCAACTTTTTAACAGATGGAGTTCTGTTTGCTTCCATAATTTGCTGGAATTTCATTGAATCCATTCGTGCCTCTATTGGAGACCAACCCAGTGACATTGGCTGCAACACAACCCCAATAAACAGCTGATTTACACTTCTTTTCATGAAATTCTGTACTCTTTATTGCTCTGCACGCAATACGTGGCTTAACTACTGATAAAGTATTAGAGGGTCATAAAGAGTCTTATAACCCACTAGAAATAAAATTAGCTACATTCAGTGCAGACAGTGTCAACACTGGGTATGAAGCAACCTGGACACACCCTCACACACCGCTTTCTAAATAGGCCTAACTTTTGGTCATGCCTCATCTCATTTTATAGGAGGTTAAAGACTCTGGAATCTTTACAGTCCATAAAATGACTGACATGGCTTTTAAGATGGGACTAAAATCTTGGAGAAACTTAAAGCTCTGTTCGTATGGGATTAGATTATTTTTACTACAAGACGTCTGTAAAATGTATGACTGATTCATCTGGGAAACGAAAACTCAGCATAAATCAATGATGTAAGAGTGGCTACTCAATTCGAACTGCAATCTGATTAAAACTATCAGTGCTCAAGCTATGAACTAAAGGATGATGGAGCTAAACACTTCTTTTCCAGAGGATACGAGGGAATATTTATCCACATTGCACGAGATTAACACAACCTGAGGTTATTTTATGGCTCGTTTTACAACATTTTTACTGACATGTAAATGCACAGTCAGGAAAAATGAATGACAGGACTAAAATCACAGAGAACCTCCAGTAAAAACTTTCCCCTTCCTGTCCATGGTAAACGAATCCCGTCCGAATGGGGTACGAACCTCTCTGTTTAATAACCATGTTGAGAAGTCCGAGCTGTTCAGGACCCTGTTGTTGTATTTTCACTTTGGCTGCTTGATTCGTTGCTTGTTTCCAATTTTGCCCTTTTGCTTTTTCCCCCCATACCCTGTGCATCGATCGTCCTCGGCGCTCCGTGTAGGCTACTCTCTTTTGAATTGCACCTTTTTAATAAACCTCTCTGTTTAAACCTCAAGCTTCTGAACGTTGACACTGTGCTGTTTGATGTTACAGAAAGAAATAAAAGTATATGAACCAGTCCAGTGGGGTTTTCACAAACCCTCTCGTGCTGTGAATTGGTTATGAAGCCTGCCAGTGCTCAGTTAACCTGGGGATACCGAGGAAATGTACATTTCTAACCTTTTGTCCTTCTTTCCACAACTTTTTTGGACTCATATCAGAGCGGGGGTGTAATCACAGTGCAGCACACTGCTCGCTTCAGACAAGTGCAAAGAACCATGGCTGGGATTGTTTTCCCGTAATGGACAATGGGGACACTTTTGACCCAACAAGGCAAATGCAAATTGTGACCTTCAGTCTTGACACAACTCCTAAATTTGATATTATTCTATATACAGTTAGCGCTGTAAAATGTCAGTCTAATTATGCAGCAATCATTTCCCTGCGTAGCTATAGCAACGAGCGGCTGTGGAGAAAATAAATTGAGTATTGTAAAGATTGAGAGGTAATACACTTGGCATATGATACATCTCACTGTCTGTCCCATAGGACAGAATCCATCATCCCCGCCAAACACAAGTGTTTGATTGACAAACCATATACAAGTCGACTGTCTGTTTACATCTCTATCTTCCTCACTTGTCTGAAACAAGCTCTGCAATGCCGCACGCTCAGTGTGACAGTATACGCCACGCAATATGATGTCTATATTGCAATAAATTATGAGAAGCTTCTCTTTGATATGGTACGACAAAAGTATTTGGACACCTGTTCATTCACCGTTTCATCTGAACTCGACTGTATTAAAAGAGTTTATCCTGCTTTTGTTGGAGTAAAACTATCTACTGTCCAGAGAATGCTGAATGTTGGAGCGTTGCAGTGAGGATTTGTTTGCAGTCAATGACAAGAGCGTTTGTGTGGTCAAGATGCTCAATCCTCAACTCCCAAACTCATTCCCAAAGTACTGGATGGTGCGCCATCATTCTAGAGAATGCAGTTCCACTGCTTCACAGCTCAATGTTGGTATGGTGCCAACAGGTTCATATTTGTATATCTGTTCTAGGTCGTCCTATTCTATTGTCAGAATGTCTGAACAGGGCCTAGACAAACTGTGTGTGCATTTGCACATCTCTGTCAGCAGTGGGTGCTGACTTTAATGATAAACAGCAGTGAAATGACTAAAAATGGACAAGGAGCCCAACTTAAAGCCAGCATGATCACCCTGTGCTAGGGATGCAATGTGCAGCCGTCCCCCAGAACCCCAAAAAGTATGCGATGCTAAAGGTCCACTGGTGTTTCTCTTCAAGCAGCTGATTGCATTCTTTAGAAGGGGTGTCCACAAACATTTGGACATATAAGGCATGGGTATAGTTTGCTGGAAACGTGCTTGTGCAACAGAGTGTGGTGTAATGTAACTTTCTGGACTTCAGCAAAGAGTAAAATATAATCATGTACCATCAAATTCTAGCGATGTTGCGTTTTAACCCTCCATCCCAAGTCCAGTGGCCCTCAATTACCAGCGTTCCTAATTGCTGCTCTCTCTGTCTGAGAGCCATGCCCTATAGGCCCGGATAATCACAGTGTGTGTTAGTAGATGGCTCTCACAGCTCTCCGTTTAATTATACTGTAGTGTGGTGAGGCTGGTAAGCCTGGCTTTGATCAGGCTATGTAGTCTTCACTGGAGTGGGATGCTGCATGCAAGTACACCAAGAATTAAAACCAAAACACGTACTGCAGAGCATTTTCGTGACCCATATCTTCTTTTCCATGAAAGAAACAAAAGCTGCAATTAAATGAGAAAATAATGAGAAAATACTTGCCTGTTGTTCTGGTTGGATGTTTTTTAGGGAAAACTTAGGAATGTTTATTGCAATTATGAGTTAGAAAATAATGGTTTAAGTCTTCAGTGACCAAGGCCTTTTGGTGTTTCTCAATTTCACTCAGAAATGATCTTTTGTCTAATTAAAGTGCTCAGTGAACAACAGATGTATTTTGGAGACTCAGGGAAACTGTGGCAGCTTTTGTCAAAGATTTATATATTTCCTAATGCATCTTAAATATGAATGCTGTGAAAGTTTTTTAAATAATTTAATATAAAAACAAAGTAATTATTTTTATTCATTACATTTAAAGTGATTTATTTCAAGCATTGTTGATTTAAAGGTGATAATGTGATTAGTAATCTATTCAAATTTGAATAAAACATTACTAATAATTAGTCTGGATTTCATGAGCTATAAGCCAAACTGATCAATAGTAAATAAAAAAAAAAAAGCTTGAAATTGTCAGTTTATGTGTAATAATTCTAATAATTTATGTGAATATTCTAATTTTTTGAGACGCACTACTATTTTGTATACCAAAAGCACACAGAAACAGGTCGCTCTGTTTATAGTCAGGTGTGTAACGTTCTGGACTCACAGAGGAGGTAGGTGGAGGTGGACGTACACGCTGGGTTGTATTTATTGACAAGGTACAAAGAGACAGGGTACAATAACCATCAAGACAAGGCACACAAGTAGTCACGAAGACCGACAAGGGCCAACAGAGACCAGGGACTTATATACACACAATCACATAAGACAAGGCTGGGACATGATAATGAGGGGGCAGGGTTACAGATGGAACACAGCTGGGAATGGGAGGAGACATGACATGTGCTCAAAAGCACATGGGACTGAAAACAAAACAAGACACAAGCTGGACTCTATACGTGACAAGGTGTATCACAATTAACTCTTATAAACAAAGGTGCTTCACAATGTTCTTTGGGTGACGCCTTTGGATACATTAAGAACCATGTTTATAATATACACTGACATCAGTATGACGTGGTGTTTCCTCGGGGGAGGGGACGCCCAAACCTGTATAAGTTATGAGGTGTTATTTTCTGGCTGGAAATGAAGGAAACTAACATCTACCAAGGATATATAGAGTACATGCTGCCCCTACTCCCTTCTTCACGTCAGGGTACAATGGAGGGAACTAGAGCAGCGTTTCACAACCCTGGTTCTACAGGAACCCTACCCTGCATATTCTAGAGCTTTCCTTGCTCGCACCACATCTGACTCAGCTAATCTGCTCATTATCAAACCCTTCCAGAGTTCATTCATACTCAACATTATCCATCCATCCGTCCGTCCGTCCGTCCATCTTCTTCCGCTTATCCGGGGCCGGGTCGTGGGGGCAGCAGTCTAAGCAGGGGTGCCCAGACCTCCCTCTCCCCCCGACACCTCAGTCAGCTCCCTGGGAGGGACCCCGAGGCGTTCCCAGGCCAGCCGAGAGACATAGTCCCTCCAGCATGTCCTGGGTCTACCTTGCGGTCTCCTCCCGGTGGGATGTGCCTGGAACACCTCCCCGGGGAGACGTCCAGGAGGCATCCAAAAACATGCCCGAGCCACCAGAAACCTATATTTTCAATAGCCTCACAGGCCGCCCTTGTACAGCATGTGGACAGTGACAGATATTCTTTAGTAATATTCCTTTTCATGTGTAAAGTGAGCGTCAATGAGCCTTTAGAATTCAGTAGTTATGAACAAAAACCGATGAGATTTCTGTTGGGAGTGACAAGGATGGACAAGATTAGAAATGAGCAGATCAGAGGGACAGTGAAGGTGGAGCAGTTTGGAGATAAAGCCAGAGAGGCCAGGTGGAGATGGCTTGGACATGTGTTGAGGAGGAATAGTGGATATATCGGAGAAAGATTGTTGGAGATGGAGCTGCCGGGCAGAAGGAGAAGAGGAAGAGCTCAGAGAAGGTTTATGGATGTAGTGAAGGTGGACATGGAGATGGTTGGTATAATAGTAGAGGAGGTAGGGGATAGGGCAAGATGGAGGTAGAGGAGCCACTGTGGAGACCCCTAAATGGAGCAGCTGATAGAAGTTATGAACAAAAACCAGTGTTAGTTGCTGACCAACAAAAAAAGAAAAGAAAAAGATAAACATGACTCCAACACATTCTCCTTATGACACAACAAACGCAATTTGAAATGCTCCGTAACAGCTCCGTCTACTGGTCATTTTAACTGGTTATTCTCGGAACCAGTTGCACGTGCTTCACGGGTAGAGCTGCCCTCAGAACCGTTTTGAGTAGCAGTTCTACACACAAGCTGTACACTGGCATTATGTCAGTGGAGAGTCTGCAAAAGTTCATTTTCAGTGCTTCAGCCGCCATTTGGTTAATGCTTCTGTTTGTTGCTTAGTAACAAGACACTCACCCTACATTCATTTGGTATCCACTGAGCTGATGTACTGATGTACCGAAAGTGGTTCTAGGAATTAATAGAACACAGAGTGAGTAGTGCCTTAAAATGACTTCCAGAATTTGGGCACTACCACCATGTTCTAAATGTCTAAACCAGAAACCCACAGGGATGAGGGAGACATGGGACCAATTATGCTGTCTTGGGCTCCAGGTGGTCACTAGCAATGGAAGCCTTGACATTATAATGGTATTTTAGAAGCAGGATGATTTAGCTGAACATTAAAGTACATGAGATGTTCAGCAGCCTGAACATCAATTTCCCAATATCTCGACAATTTCTGCATAGCCTTTGAAAACCACACCACTGACTGTGGTGGTAGTTAAACATCTCAGTTCATCTTCATTTTAATAATAACTGAAGGGAGGAGGTCATTTAAACCAATCAACTATAATATTATGACCACCTCCTTGTTTCTATACTCACTAACCCTCATTCTTTCAGTCCTCCAGACTGTAGTTCATCTGTTTCTCTGATACTTTATTCTCCTTCTTTCACCCTGATCTTCAATGGTCAGGAACCCACAGGACCACCACAGAGCAGCTATTATATGGGTGGTGGGTCATTCTCACGGTGAATGTGGTGTGTTAGTGTGTGTTGTGGTACGAGTGGATCAGACACAGCAGTGCTACTGGAGTGTTTAAACAGTGTCCACTCACTGTCCACTCTATCAGACACTCCTACTGAGTGTCTCCTACCTTGTAGATGTCAGAGACAGAAGACAGAAGTCAGAGACAGAAGCTCGTCTGTTTCTGCACAGTTTGTGTTGGTCATCCTCTAGTCCTTCATCAGTGCTCACAGGACGCTGCCAGCTGGACATTTCTGGTTCTCAGTCCAGCAGTGACACTGAGGGGTTTAAACACTCCAGCGGCACTGCTGTGTCTGATCCACTTGTACCAGCCCAACACACACTAACACACCACCACCATGTCAGTGTGACTGCAGTGGTGAGAATGACCCACCACTGCACACCCAACACCCCACAAGAATTGCCTAATGTTTTGGAAACATTCTGGCCCAGTGATCTAGAACATCACAGCTTGGTTCTTGTCAAAGTGTCTCACACACTTAGGCTTGTCCATTATTCCTGCTTCAGCACATCAACTTCAAGAACTGGCATGCAGTGACACCTTTAACAGGCGTCACTGTAAAAAGACAATGTCACTCCATCCACCTGTCCGTGGTTTTCATATTATAGCTGAATCTTGTACATGTCCAAATGTTTGTGGACGCCCCTTCTAGTAAATGCATTCAGCAACTTTAAGTTGTACCCTTTGCTGACACAGATGTGCAAATGCACACACAGTTGCTCTAGTACCTGTTAGTGAAGGACTGCCAATAGAATAGGACTCTGTTAGATATGCAGACGAATAGAACTTATTGGCACCATGCCACTGGCACAAACGCCAGACATGGGCTGGTGGGGTATGAAGTCACCCAGCATTAAGCTGTAGAACTGGGTGTGGTAGGGTGGTGTTCATCCAACGTCCTGACATCACTAATGTTCCTGTCACAGAATGCAATCAAATCCTCACAGCATTGCTTCAGAATGTAGTTTAAAGCATGTAGAGACAGTTACTCCAACAAAAGCAGGATACATTTTTAGAATGAATAGTGAATGAGGTGTCCCAGTAATGGAGGAGGAGGTTTGAGGAAGATGATCTGTTGCTTTCTGGCAGTTAAAGTGATGTTTAACATCACAGTCTGGCTCTGTGGGAGTATTTGCTTCCTTGCTTCGTCTTTAAGCATCACTCATTGTCTTCCATTGTTAACAGTTCATCTATTATTCTATTTTGCTGTCTGTCTGTCTCTCTGTCTCTCTGTCTCTCTGTCTCTGTCCGAAAGCATCTTTATGGAGCTCAAAGGGAATTATTCACAGTCTCCTCAGGGCTTTGACAAGGTCGTGGGCCTGATTCCACCGCCGCTGCCCACTTCTGTTCTGAACTGTAATTGATTAGGTTAAGCAGCAAGAAAAAGAAGGTCAAGCCTGCAGCGAGGCAGCTGAGACACGTTGGTGGGGGGCACCTATATGCCCCTCAAAAGCTGTAGACATGCCCTACAGCCACACCTTCTGCGAGCACCTGTCCTTTATTAAGCGAGGGGGCTGAACTGTTCGGGGGACGTGACTCAAATGCCTATCTATGCGTTTCTTTCTTTGTCTGTTTTCAAACATTTGTTTTTAACCAGAAGAAAAATAGATTCTCAAACAAGTCTAAATACACTTTACGTACATTAGTACTGTATGATTCCATTTTAAGGAACAGGCCTTTAAACATGAAAGCATGGTTTTAATGTCGGAATGCATCCTTTACTAAATACATAAAATTAAATATACTAAAGATATTCAAGAGAATAATCATTTATTAACGTTATATTCAGTATATAACTATATTAATGCTCTAGAAACTGACCAGCAGCCCATTCAGAACTGCGAAGGCGTCAGATCACAGAATGATTGGCAGAAAAACGTGCAGACAAGATCAGCTCATGTATCTGGTGTTATTTATTTATTTTGAATATTTATATTTTGAATAATTATATTTTTTTGGCTGATTTATTACAGTAGTGATATTTCATGACTTGGATCTTACGGATACGAAATGCTTCGCTGATACTTTTCAAGAAATAAACGCGTAAGCTGGGCTGCGTGCTCATCTCACAGCAAGAAGCTGAAATACCACCTCAAATTAGTGCCAAGTGTAGCTTCTGTATGTAAGGTTCATTCCAAGAGCTACGCAGGAAAATATCTGCAGTCTCATTGGCACCAGTGAGTTTTCAATAGCACACAGGGTTTAATGAGGAGCTTTCAGTAGCAGTAGTTGTGAATAAGTTGGTGGTGGTAATATTTCGTAAACACGTTGGTTCTACGGTCTCCGGCCCAAACTTACAACAACAGACAGACATTCATTACAAAACCTCAGATAACAATAGAATCATGAATATGAATAGACAGGGGCTTTAAACATCATCCATTGGACAATTTCTCAGATCCCATCCACGGCTTTTCTGATATTTTTAAAAACACAAGCCTAAAAATCAGACAATACTGACCACACCCTGCGGCAAGGCAGTTGGCCGTCCAGCGCATCCAGTCTGAGATGGACAGTAGGGGTGAGCGGATCCAAAATTCGATATCAACGTTGGTACGGGTAGTAGATCGATACTACAGTGACTTGCTTCTTCCGGCCACCTCCACTGCTTCACCCACCTCCGCCCTCTCTGCTCCTTGTCGTGCCATCACGTGACTGAGCAAACAGTTGAAGCAGGCTGCGGTCAGGCCTGGCAGAGAGAAAAAGGAGTGCAGTGTCTTTTACAGCAGAAAATGTGACGCAGATATAGGAAGGTGGTGGTAAACCCCTCAAAGACCAAGACCCCCGACACAGAGACAGAGGCCTCCACACGGGTCCTTTCAGAGAGCCACAAAGGGTCCAGGCAACTCACACAGGGTTTAAAGTAGCATTACTTCATGTCTGAAGGTAGTTCTGTATTGTTAGTGGCTGAATATAATAACCCTTGCGTTCACTGTGAAAGGGACGCTTCGTCTCCTTCAAAGTATGTAAAGAAACATGACGTCAGAAGATTAGCATTTTCCGATTAGCTCTGCAGGCTATAGCTTAATGACTATTTCTCCTTAGACACTTTATAACTGTCCTCCTCGCATGTTTACAGATGCTCCAATTATTATTCATCTGGCAACAGGCTGAAACGTTACACATCTGGATCACATTTGTTTATTTATTAAACAGGAGACAGAAACAACTGCAGGCTATGAAGAGATTTGACTGTTTGTTACTAAACAACAACAATACAAACAAACCACACTTCAACGGCAACATCAACAACACTAATAAGGTTAATTATCTATTTTTTTGTTTTTCATTATAAAATATGGACATCATTAAGACACAATTAACTAATTAACAATAGAAAGCAAAAAGTACAACCGTTTAGTGGTTATGTATGCATTTAGAGTTTGCCTGTTGCATTTTTGCAATCTCTACATGAATAAAGGACATCAAGGATAAAAATGTGTTAATATAAAGTATTGGTATCAGTATCTGTGATACAGTATTTACTTTGTGTCGGATCGATACTAAATTTCGCTGTATCGCATCCTATTGGGCAGGGCGCAGTCACATGACTCTCCCAAAAGAAACCATTTGGGCTTAGCACCTTTGTAATGATGTAGGCTCACACGTACACGTTACCAGCAGTGAGGTCACACACGTACCTGTTCACACCTGTGGACTGTTCACACTCGCCGGGGGTCAAAAGAGTAAGAAACTGAAATCTCTGAGCTTTTACTTACCTGGGTGAGTCCACCTCTGGCTGCAGGAGAGGGGACATTGGGCTTGTGAGGGGATAAAGAGGACAAAAGTTGAAAAACTATAGTTAATCTTTAATCACAATGACATTATGAATCTGTCAGGTTAATGGTAATGATGATTGACGATTGTTGAATGTGATTTTGTATCGACAACCATTGTATGGTGTATCATGAACTTTACCTGTGTTGATTTTGGTACTGCCCAGGGGGAGGAGCTACCTGTACAAAACCTGCTCTGAGGTAGAGTAGGGGGCAGTGAGTAGAGGAACAGAGAAGCCATTTAGCTGAGTTAAGTGACCAGTACATGATTTTGTAGTGAGTGGTCAGAGCCATTTTTCTTTCTTTTCCTTTCTTTTTTCTTTCTTTTCCTGTGCATTTGTGAATATGCAAATATCCGTTCTGCTGAATAAACCGGTGACCTACAGTATACGCCTCTGACTACACTACGCATGAAGTGGACTTCAACTCCTACAGTTAACGTAACCAACTTCATCACAACCTTCCTTGTTAGACACCGCCCCTATGTCGTCCCTGTTCCTGCCTTTTGGTTTTTTGTCTCCGTCATTCATAGTCTGAGTGTCAGTGTTTTGGTTCATCATGTGCCTTATTGTTAATGGCTCAGTTTGTCTTTGTCTCCTCCCTTATCTCTCTTTCCATTGTGGATGTTCTCCAGGTGTTCTCCATTGTAGCCCTGCCCTCCTGTTATTTCCTCCAGGTGTGTCTAATCAGTCTCAGTGTATCTGTAGTCTTTACCTGCGTTCCGCACAGTACAACATGCCCTCGTATGTCTTACACAGTACTTCTGTGAAGTCAGCATAGCGAACATCAGGTGGTTAAATCCTGCAACATCGTCAAGTAAATGCCATATGGTGTTCACCACAATCTTTGGCTGCTCCTTTCCTTTTCAATGATCAGTCAAGAAAAAATGTTCTACTGTTGTAACAATAAAATAACCATTTTTGTTCCTTATAGACTGAGTACCTTATTATACCCATAATTTGAGGTTTACAATTGTGTATTGATTTTAACAAAGCTGACTGTGAAGATGAGGATTGTGAATGCTCTTTAAATGAAATTTCTACATTTATTTATTTATTTATTTATTTATTTATTTATTTATTTATTTATTTATCAACCAGGGCCCTCTGGGTCATTTAGAGCAGTATTTCTCAAACCTGGTCCTGGAGACCCCCTGCCCTACACATTTTAGTGGACTCCCTGCTGTAAACACACCCCTCATTTGCCCTCAAACAACATAAGTCAGCTGTCAACCACTTAGCAAGGCCAAAGTGATTACCCGGGAAACCATAGCAACCAGACAGAAACACCATAGAAACCACCTAGAATACCATAGCAACCATGTATTAACTGCCTAGCAGGACACAGGAACCACTTGATGTTTCCATCAGAAAATACACTTTTTTAGTTTAGTTTAGAAATTAAAGCATTTTACACAAAATACACTCCTAAAAACAACATACTAAAACAATTAGTGTTTTCATTAATGGCGGTTTAACTTCATTAGAAGACAAAACAATGCGAAAGACAAGAAACAGAAGGCAAAGCTGCAGTGAAAGTGTTGCTCATTCTGTAAGACTTGGACAAGAGGATATCACAGCGGCAGTGGAGCACATCCATAAGCGGCCACCGGTGGCTCTGTGTTGGCCTGTTCTCTCAGAAATACTGGATGGGTGACAGTCGACTGCTTGCCACCTGGGACGCGCCAAGAGATTCGTCCTCGCTCTTGTTGATGCCACTCTGAATACTTGACTGCGTGGCTGCAGACCAGCGATGATTTTCAGCCCATTTTCTCTTATTCCCCCAGAATATTTCTCCATAAAACACTTTTGATCGCCTAAAATATTTCAAATTTTAAAAAATAAAATGGATTCAGAATCACTTGCTACAAATGTTGTGACAATGCATACTTTAAGGATTTGCTGTGTAGCTCGTAAAGACGTACTGATGTTGAGATGTATGGAAGCGTACAATCATACAGATCGACCAGCAGTCGCAAAAATCCCAGTTTATAGGAAATTGTGCTCAGAATTGTCTGAAAAATGAAACTGACAAACATGGACAACGAGGGCTTGTGATTCACTTCACTCCTGGACAAGAACTGCTTCTAGAAGTCAATGTAGGTCCTTCACAACCAGTTTCTGAAAGAACACTCGCAGGGAACTGCAGACCATCAACATGAGGTGGCACACAAGACTACTTTACTCAGTTTGACTTTTGGACACAACTCAATGTCTCTTCAAGGAGGAGCAAATAGACATGGGTGTCTAATAGAGTGGACAGTGTTTGAACATTCCAGCAGCCCTGCTGTGTCAGATCTACTTGTATCAGCTCAACTTACACTAAAATACATATGTTGTCCAGTTAGAAGATAAATAAATAGTATGTCTACAGTGCAAATGTATCAACATTAATTTCATATTTCAATGTTCTGCTTGAGCAATTCTCTGCAAGTACAGGAGATCAACAGAGCTACTCCATGATAAATAGGAACAGCAATTCAAAGGTCCAACAGCAGTCCCTCAAAACTCAATATTTCAGTAGGTAAACAGGTAAACATCTGGTTGGATGTTGGATGGATATATATATATATATATATATGTGTGTGTGTGTGTGTGTGTGTGTGTGTGTGTGTGTGTGTTCAAATGTAAATTTGGCTTGTGATTATTCAAAAATCAACACATTAATACAAAATAGACTGAGCATGATGTGAGTCCAATTGTTTGATGCAAGGAATGACTTTGTCCTTCACATTGTTCGCTATAACCATACATCTGCATCAGTGACATCATCAGCCCCGCCCCCTCTCTCTGATCAGTCAGAGTCTGTATGCAGGTTGAGCATCGGCCCCGCCCCCTCTCTCTGATCAGTCAGAGTCTGTATGCAGGTTGATCATGTACATGTGGACAGAGTATTAAACATGCACTGGAAGCAACTTCTGCAATTAAACTGGGATTTAATTCAGTTGGAAACCAGTATATTTTAGCTGTATATGGACCTGGATTACTCAATGATGATTCATCAGACAATGATAGGGTTATAGATAATGTTGTCTTGCTGATAGGTGGGGCATGTCTTGAAGCTTGTTATGATGCGTATCATGTCTGTAGTTTACTCTGATCCTGAGTTGCAAAGCCTTGAAAACGGAATGCAAGGAATGTCCTCAAAGTGTGGATCTCAAGTTCTAAGTGTAAAAGAATTCCCCAAAAACAATGTTGGTTTCCTTGGAAACTAAGCAGGAGCATGCATTGACAGGTAGCATAGAACAAGTGTAACATGCTGC
The DNA here is from genome assembly GCA_034509495.1 of Acestrorhynchus altus. Classification (NCBI taxonomy): domain Eukaryota; kingdom Metazoa; phylum Chordata; class Actinopteri; order Characiformes; family Acestrorhynchidae; genus Acestrorhynchus; species Acestrorhynchus altus. The sequence continues at coordinate 4,479,481 of CM067508.1, forward strand.
AAGGCAATGCCATATTGACAAAACTCCCTTAGACAACACCATTTCCAGGTGCAGCTAATAGCTGCCCGATCCATATGGAGCATTTTGCAGGGGTTATGGTGTCATACAGCACGGTAATTCCCATAAGGCGGAGATTCATTTAGTAGAGCTTCATTTAGTAGAGTCCTCCAGTCCCAAAACCCATTGTTAGCATCTTCTACATCTGATGGAGGGCAGAGACTACAACGGAAAGCTCAGAGGTAAACTTAAAATGGGAACGGGAAAAAAAAAACTGTCTAGTTGAGGAAAGGGACCTAGTTATCAGTCTACTGTAGGAGAGAACAGAGGCAGCCATGGATGGCGATGATGAGTATCGTCCAAGGAAATAAATTGGTGTGTGCAGATGGGAAAGTGCTGTTGCTGTGCTGCGGGGTCGTATAGAGGGAGGGTGACATATAGTGTTAATGTGAGGTTTGGACACTGACGGCTTGGATGTCGTCCCTCAGCAGACTCCGACAATGATGGCTAGACCGTGGGAGTCCCAGAGGAAAACTATAATAGAACCACAGGACTCGGTGGTGCATGTCTTGATGCCTTTCTTCAGAAAGATGTAGGACACCTACATCCAGACGTGTGATTTTTCCATCTGCATCGAAATAATTCACAGAGAACTCACCGCAGCAGAACCCGCTGGAGATAAAAAAAAAATATCCATGGCAATAAACATTTCAAATCGATAACTACTTAAGCTGGCTCTGTCTGTGCTTTTGGCTGAACAAGTAATAATTGACAGTAAGTTCCATGACCTGCTGGCCATGGTTGTAAATGTGACCTGAAGCAGCTGATGGCACAGTTGGAAGTAGGGAATTTATCGGCCCCTGTGCTGTGCCTTGAATTGTTTCCTTTCCATCCAGCATATGGTCTGATAGCACTTTAACCACGTGTCATCACTGACCTTTTGCCTTGTAATGACATGTTGTAGTGCATATTACTCCTCTTAGCAAGATTTAACCTTGAGGGTAGCGGAGTGGGCCGAAGGAACGTGTGTCCGGAATACAAACTGTAGCCTCCACATACTGAACTGAATTTCATTACCAGTGTCCATAAACAAGTGCTACATCAGAATTCCCTTTGACTAAAGGCCAGAGTTCCCTGACCAAACATTCTGGTTCACACACTCGGTGCGATTCTTTGGGGCAGGCATGTACACAGTAATTGCACTCGGATGTTGACCAAAACAACTGCACCGAGACCCGTTAGAGGAGGTGGTCTCGGTTCGTGCCCAAACGAACACTGGAGGAGTTGGTTGGGGTGAGAACGTGACCTGGCCTCGATCCGACCGAACTATCAGATGTACTCTGCAAGTTTGATCAAAACAGTAATGACTTCCTCTGCTGGCCTCAGGTGAGGAAAGAACATGCAAAGACCATGAGCTCCTTGGTGCATGGACTAAGCTCCACACCTCACCTGAGGCCCACTGTCAGGATCAGACAGGCGGAAGGGATTACAAAGGGTGCGGAAGCAAACGCTGGGGTTGATGGTTTAATAAGAAAACAATGCACAAGACAAACTACAGAGCTCAATAAAACAGAACATAAACTTACAACGTAAAACATTAGCAACCAGAAACAAAGAAACACCGACTACATACACGGGTAACATAAAAGTGGACTGACCAAGACAGACTGAAACAAAGGGTCTTAAATACAAAACACTGGACACACCTGAAACTACTGATTACAAAGGGGCAGGGTTAAAAATGAGACACAGGTGGGAATGGGTGGAGCAAGGGAGGAGACAGAACCAAAACAAACACAAACCATGTGCTAAGGAGCACATGGGGGAAACTGACAGCGGAGACAGGGCTGACAAGAGACTGACATGACACCCATACCCTACTCTTTGTAAAAGACTCTGGTAGGCCTTTCCCACCAAAAGAACTCTGGTTCTTGAACAGCTGAACGTTCTAATGTACAAACATTCCAGTTCTATCACCGGGACTGTACCAACCAGAGACTACCAATGAAAAATCCCACTGATGGGACCATATTTTCTAAATGGATAAAAACAAACTGAATGCTTTATTACATTTGGCATTTGTACATTAAGTTCTTTTGTATTGGATACCCATCATTCATGCTTGTTGGTTTTGTCTCTACAGTGGGGTTCAGTTGCAGGTGGGTGTCCTTTCCAAAGTTGAATGCAAACCTATGGCATTGGTTCTGATGTGGTGTGGAAATGCCTGAAATGCCTGCTGCTGCTGTGTGGAAAATCCTGTTCTAAGCCATGGCCAACTGCTAGAACTTCTCCAAACATTAACAAACTCTGAGCTTTAAGTGCCCAAAGTGGCCCCTGATTTGGCCCAAATGTGTCTTCACACCCACCCAACATTCTTATTCGTTTGCATTCACTCCTGTCAGTGTCATCACTGCGCTCTACTGTTTACAAAAACCCTAAAGGAACCCTTACGTGAAGAGAACCACTTGTTAAAGGTCTATCAGACAGCCTTCTTTTGATACATCACATCGTGTTTGTTTTAATTCTCCCAAACGAGCTCCCTCAACCCTCCTCTAGTTCTCAAGAAGCTCATAAATATTCATCAGCAGGAGCCTCCCTGCCTTTAGACTGCATCTCTACGCCTCTAAAATGCACTAATACGATCTAAACTGTTGGCTAAAATTTCCGCCGCAGTAAAAATGCCATAAAGTTGTATGGCTTCATAAAGGAGGTCATTAAAACCTGACGGAATGATAAATCCTTTCACCGAAGCGCAGCCCGGAAATCCGGTAATAATGAAGTGCAGCTGTTAAATTATTTAGCACTCCTGCTACCAGGGGATTGTATGCTTATTTGCATAACAGTTGTTAGACAAGATACTTTGAATCAATAGCTGCTAGGTGAGACTGCTGCTTTGCTGTGCTCTGCTGCAGAGCAAGAAACACTTTCATTTGACTGACTTCATCAAAACACAGACGGAAAGCGAACAGCAAATCGGCTCTCGAAGAATAATGCGAATAACGACCTTGACAATCTGGCCTTTGTCAAACACACTAACAAGACTAAATTACCCAGTCATTAACGTATGATTACAGCCAATGATGCAACAACGGTAATGATAATGAATTAACAAGCAAATAAAATTAAAGTGTAATCATAATGAGGGGCTCCATAGTGAATTTCTGCTATGAGCCATGGTTCATCTAATGACTCCGGACGTACAAGGGATTTTACATGTTGCACTTGTTGACTGGAGCTGAAGAAACCTTGCTGGAAGTTCGAGAGAGGCCAAGACGCTGTAGGAAGCGCTTGTGTGTCAGTTGTGTGGTTGTGCGTGAAAGAGAGAGAGGGAGGGGTCTAGGTGGGGTTGGGATGGCTCAGTGAACCTGGACACAGTGATGAATGAGCCTGTAGCATGTTGGGAGACCATAAATCAGCAGCTCTTCTCTGCTCCTCTCCTTCCTTCTTTTTTATTCTCCGTTGTCAGGGGGAGTACATGGCTGATCAGCCCCTAGAGGGATACACCTCACCCACATGACCCATTCCTCCTGTAATGACTCCCTGATCCTACTGTATACTCCCCTCCTCCTCAGCCCTCACTTAATCTACATATTTTCTGCTTTCCAAGAAAACAAACTGCTCAAATGAACCCGGCCGGTGGGGAGTCTTCTATCTCTGAAGGCATCGCTTGGACTGCATGAATGATTCATTTAATGGTTAGAAGCTCATTTCTTTCCCACTGCGTCGTCTCTTGAGTTGTCGGCTGAAAGCCTCACTCACACCCCATCAGGGTCCCTACTGCACAGGGGAAGATATTGGCATCTTAATGGATGGATACTCCACGTACAAGGAGGATGGAAGGGAGGCATCTATGTTTAGCGCATTTCAGAGTTAGTGCTGCAGATCTCCTCGGAGATGCTGAAGATCCCTTTGTAACATGGCAGAATTTCTAGCCCAGTTTAACACCATTTGAATCAGATTTTAATTAACTGATCAAAAAGTCAAATTCTTTTGTCTAGTGAAAGAGCTGAACTGTGATTTCAGTTCTTTTAAGTTGATCTTCTAGAAGAAACACTGCTATGATTTAAATAACCTCTCATAGGCCTTTTCCACCAAATGAAGTCTGGTTTTTGAGCTGGTCCATTCAGGCTTATAAGAACCTTGGTGTTCTTATGATGGTGAGGGAATCCTCCTGCATTGACACCAGTTTAAGTGGAACCATGGTTACATCACAGAATATGTTAGAAACAGAGTGCACTGCAACAGAACCTGTTCCACTTTGAGGAACCAACGGATGTCTCTATATACAACAATTTTTTCAAAAGAGATGTGGAAGTGTGAAGGTCACAAACTCTGCAATCCACCTCACCTGATCCAACTAATTACTGCCTTCAGAAGTTCTTCATTGGCAGAATGAGTTGGGTTCTTTCTGGGTTGGAGTTGAAACCTGCAGGAAGGCAGCTCTCCAGGATGGTTGGTGACCCCTGATATATGGTTAGGTATGTTCTACAGTGCATTCAAGCTAAAACATAAATGTAGGAACCTTTAACATTTTATGTTCAGTGATTTTCAGACTTGCTTTCGCTCTTACACTTATATAATCATATGTACATATGCATGCTTTGGCCCATTGCTGCAATGATAACTGTCTACCTTAATTTCCCTGAGGGAACCCTCCCAAGGGATCAATAAAGTTCTATCCCATCCAATCCTATCCTAGTCCTGGCCTGGACCAATATGGTGGACATGTTAACATGTACAAATAAATGGTTATTAATTTAAATCATCTGCAGTTTTCTAGGTTAAACCCAATGTTCACGTTTCTATTTAAGGTTATTCTTTGAGGAGTATCAACAAGTTTGACTCGTCAAAATTTATTCATTGTCAAACGAAATTGTAAAAACTCATGTCTGAGCATGGATTTGGATTATTTCCTTAGTAGAAGGGTTTTTAAATTGTGGAAAGGGCCTTTACTTTCTTTGCCCCATTATTTTCCCCGAGGGAACCCTCTCAAGGGATCAATAATGTTCTATCTATCTATTTTAGCTTTGCTTGTGCTCCAGGTCAGAACATAGTTAATTCACTTTGAAATAAAAATGTCAAAATAGTGCAGCTTTAAATTCTAACTAACCAGAAAATGTAACAAAACCAGAAAAGACTAATCAAATAGTGAGACAATCTGCATCAATCTGTGTCCCATACTCAGGTGTTCACTGTAATATCCAGAAAACATTAATATGGCATGGTAAAAAATACCAAAAATATAGTAGAATAAACAAAATATGGAATTTAAGTGTGATATAGTGTAATAGACCAGTAAAGCATATTACTATTGTCCTATAGATACAATAAGATGTATAATAATAATAATAACAATAATAATAATAATAATAATAATCATCATCATCATCATCATCATCATCATTACATGTGAAAGGTAATTCCCTGAGATATGCTCACCAACCAGGTGTCCTTTATTCTACAACAGTCTAATGAGAATTATGAGAAGTTGCCTGGACCAATATGGCAGTGATGTTAATCCAGCCACCAACACAGCATCTAAGTATGTTTAGATTGCATTTATGCTTAAACTTAGACTCTTCTTTGACTCACACCAAACAGTGGAACCCTTTATGGTGATTTACTTCAACTCTTCTATAAAGAACCACATACAATAGGTTTCCCAACATAGAAAAGAACCTATTGTACTCAAATGGCTCTTTGAGTTGTCATTAAGTTTACAGAAAAGTCACTGTTCAGTCACCACTGCAGTTCAGGCCTCACAGTTGGGGACACATTTAATATAACAGAATAAAAAGCATCAATTCCCCCAAAGGCATAAGACGAACCCAGGTTTATTTTTCATTGATTTTGAACAGAAAGCAATGCAGGTTTATTCATCCCTGAGGTAGCTGGTACAGCCTGTAGTGTGTAAACACTAGGATGTTCTGACCCAACAACTGCCCAGAAGCACAGACACATCATCCTCATCTGATTCACCGTGAAAAGTCTAAGATTTTTTATTTCCAAACAGAACAGAGAAGCATTGGGGCATCTGCTCGTTCACTATTTCTTCTGAAATCAAGGGTATTAAAAAGAGTTTATCCTGCTTTTGTTGGAGTAACTGTCTCTACTGTTCAGGGCAGCTTTCTACTACATTTTAGAACATTGAGGATTTGATTACATTCAGCAACAAGTACATTAGTCTGCGATGGAGGTCTGGATGTTGGGTGATCACCAGCCATCTCATTCCCAACTCTCCAACTCCCAAAAGTACTGAATGCAGCATCATTCTAGAAAGCAAATTTCCACTGACCCACAACTCAATGCATGGCATGGTGCCATTAGGTTCAGGTTAATCTGCCCCAGAAAGTCCGATTCTATTGGCAGAACTTCTCTACAGGGACTAGATAATCTGTGTGTGTGCATATGCACACAGTTTTGGGTGTGTAGTACCATTTTCTTCATTCCTGGGAGGGAGAAAGGAGGAGGAGGGGGTGGAGGAACACACATCAAAGCTACAGTTGTCATAGTGATACTTGTAAATCCACTATAATGCCCACAATATTATGCAATCCCAATGTTTACCTGGCCTATAGCTGAAAAGACGACACAAGCCCTGGGTTTGCAGGTAGCACCAACTATTGGGCCCTGGTACAGCTGTTGGCCCAAGGGAAGGAGGGCACTGGGCAAGCAGCTGCACCAGGGCCCTCCTTCCCTCCAGGGAGAGCATTTTTCTCTGCCCTACGGTGCCCAACAGGACCCCACAATTTTTTCTATAGCTTACAGCACAACAAGCATTCTCTGTGTGATCTAGCTGTCATGGTTCTATACGGAAACCCTGCCTAACCCTCGAGTAACCCATCCTTAAAAATGCATAATTTAAAAACATCACATTTATATATATATACACAATCAATCCACAGGATGTGTTAAAATCTGTATCCTGAGAAACTAGACTTTCTGAACAGAATGCACACATTCCTCTGCCTCAGAGCACCACAATGTCCGCTTACTGAGGCGTGAATAAGGCTCGCTGTCCCTTGAGAAGGGCAGGGAAAGTGGCCTAAGTGCCGCCACATGCTTGTCATCCAAGCAGTCCTAATTCACCATGGCAGTACCTACAAGCTCAGACTGGACTTCAGATCAAATCTATGTAACCCAGAGAGCTTCTAAAGCTGAAGGAGATGACACAGTCCCTACCGTAGCTTGTCCGTCAGTGTTAAAATCAAAGTAGTTTGTCAAAAAGAGTTAAACAGATAAGTTAAATGTGCACAGAAAATGGGTTCTAGATTAGACAATTGTGCGAACAGAACTGAGCAATGCTCTCCTCCAAGCGTGTCTAAGCTCTTTCGATTGTACTACATTCAAAATGATGGGAAGAGGAAATTAATATCAATATCATAGACTCAAACAGGGAGACGAGTATGACTGCGGCCTCTCAGGATGTGAGATCTGGCTTCTATAGAGCTATTATACTTATAATAACTGAAACTGCATTACAATGCATAAATGCATAATTTAAAGAAAAAAATAAATAAAAATGTAACAAATGTAAATAAGAAAATTACGAAATTGAATTAAATTTTTGTTGGAAATTTGACATTTGAAAATTGTAATGTGTACAAAGTTAAAATTCTACCTATTTAAATTACATAAGTTTGTAATTTGAATTAAATTAAATTGAAAAATGAATATGTATATCAGACTCACAAACTGATGAAAGCTCTGATTCTATAGAGCTATTACTGGAAACGGCATTAAAAATAAATACTTTTAATTTTTTTCCAATTCAGATTTTAGGTGTTTTATGAACCTTTACAACCCTTCCCTACTCCCTCATTAGTATTAGAAGCTGTGACTCCTCAAGTTGTGGCAAATATGCACAAGACTGGCCAAAAAATGCAGATCAGGTAGCCACTGTGAACCAGCAGATGAGGAACACTGTGGCCATATCATGATGCATTTGTGTCCGTAATCTGGAAATTCGGAGGACATATCGCCTGCTAATGCTAAAATCAATCTAAAAACGGTTAATATGGAAAAGCAAACAGCAAACAAACAGCAAGCAGGCCCTGCAAGAGCAGAGAGCTACACCAGCTAACTTAGCAAACAGTACTAGCAAACAGCTAATCCACAGCTACACCAAACACTTAGCCAGCAGGAAGCACTGAAGCAGGAAGTCCTTATATACACCAGTAGAAGACTTTTTTTAGAAGACTTTTTTCTGGTTTTTAGTCCGTAAACGGAAATAAGATGATGTGTATAAACTACCTGCATGTGTTTGTGCTGTTACAGACGTTTATTTCCCCAAAAAGCAAACATGGAGCAAAAATGGAAGAATGATAAACAAACCGTATGTCATTGCTCCTGTACAACTAGACACATCGGTTCAAGTGGAAAAACCTACTAATCTTTGGTTCCTGCTGCGAACAAACTTTTCAGGTTTTGGAACCTATTTTTGTTGATGAAAGCGTGCTGAACAGTTCAAAATTTGATTTGCGAACTGGAACGGAACCCATTGCATGTTGGTGGAAAGGGCCTATGAGTGTTAAATGTTTGTGTAACCTGGTTTGCATTGTTGAAACAATAATTGCTTGATGTGTGTTGCTTGCCCAGCACAAATCCGGCAGGGGATGAGGCTGTTGCCCTTGTGTGGTAACCCCAGTATCGGTTATATGAGACTGATTGGTCAGTCACTGACAACTGATCTTTATGATATCTCAGAAAAATAAATAAATAAAAGAACCAATATTAGCATATGGAGAACTGTTGGAATTAGACACTGGATGAGCAAAAAGGAGAAAAATTGGATGTTTTGCCCATGAAATATGGGGATGGACAGAGATGAATGTCACACTATACCTGGTGGCCTCACCGTAAAGAGACTGCACTGTCCATTCAATAGTGAGTAGGTCAATGAAAACAATGGAACAGGGAAGAGAACTCCAGCAGTAAACAGGTTCCAGGCAAAAAAGCAAAAATAATTGCCACTGAATTCTCACTTTATTAAAAATAATTCCTCAGCGCTCACAGAAGTGGGTGTTAGATGTTATCACAGGATTTCCTCCAATGCAACAGTCCCCTATTTTCCTGATTAGAGCTAGAATATCTAGAGCTGTTCAAATTTCATTCTTCCCCTGCGGAGAAAAGGCAGCCTGTCTGGCATGTGTTATCCCCGCCGGGGCTGGTCTTATCACAGAGCCTTGGGCATTCTGGGAAACGGCCGATATGGTGCTCCGTGCCACGCACACACAACGTGTTGTGGAAAATCATCTGCACGTTGCCCCCGGGGTTCTGTATTTACCATGCCTGCTGGGTGGAAACAAATTGCAAACTTTTTTTTTTTGTTGAGCAAGTCCCCAATGGACTCCACCACCTTGCCAGAGAAAATGAAACAGATCCAGAGAGGTGTAAAGTACATCTCTGGTGCCGTGGGTATGGCCAGAGCTGCGCAGGTGGCTTGGCTGCATGGATTATAGCTCACTCTCTCTCCCACTGAGCCAGGAGTGTATGCGAAACTCACTTTGGTCCACCTGCATTATAATCTCAGTGGTGTGGGGGCTTGTAGTATCTGTCCAGGGCAAACTGCAGTCCGTCTGCTTATTAACCCACAGGGAGGTCTAGGTCCAGCCATGGGCCGTGATCTCTTTGCATGACCTTACCTTGGGGGAGAGCCACTTTGATGATGTATTCTTGCTTTGTTCTGGAGAGTGCATGCATGTATATATATATATATGCTAGGTATTGCACCTTGGGGAGGTCTATCGGAAATGTCCTACATAACTGCACACTATCCTTATATTTAACATTTGGAATTCTTGAGCTATAGCTGCTGTTTATTATACATTTGATTCACGTTAAAACGATGCACTGCTGCTTATTTACATCAACATATAAAAATAAATCAATAAGCCTCAACAGGCTGTGTATTACTATGATTTTATCATAAGAAATAAAGCTTAGCACTATGGAAGGAGTTATAAAATGGTGGTCAACATAAAATATAATAGTCCAATTCATAAATGTATTTATTAAAATCAATAATAAGCTATTCTTTCACCACTCAATGTAGTCTGTTACCATGGAACAAGAGGGCAAAGGTTTACTTAAAATGGGGCATCCAAGGCTTTTTATTTGAGGAGAAATGAGTCGTTTTTTGTCCCCTTCCTAAAGGGACTCTAATTCTAAAGAAGACATGGCAGGAAATATGCAGCCTGCCTGGGGCTGTGTTTCAGAGTAGCATTATCTTATAAAGGGGCCTGTGTGGCTGCAGGTTTTCATTCCAAACAAGCTGAAGCTCACCTGATTCTATTTCTTTAATCAGTGAGTCTCAGTCTTTAGGTAAGCTCCTGCTTCATTGAATTGAAAACCTGCAGCCACACCGGCACTGGTGCCCAAAGATTGGACGCCCCTGACTTAAAGGGAATGTGCAAAATTTCAGTTCATTACGCTTTTTTGTAGAATTTGGTGAATGTTCTATCAGCATCTGTTTCACACTGTTCATACTTGAGGCTGTAGTTGGGGTAAAAAACAGAAGCTGCCCAACCTGACTATTCCATAGTAAAAATGAAGTTCACCTGTGTGCAATCCAAGTGTTACATGATATATACACACATACACCTTTCTGAAAGGTCCCAGAGGCTGCAACACTAATAAGCCAAAAGCATCATGAAGACCAAAAAGATCTCCAAACATGTCAGGGACAATGTTGGGTCAGGGTTGGGTTATAAAAAGAATATATATATATATTCAAGTCTCTGATCATCCCCCAGAGCACCGTCAAGGCCATTATCATCAAATGGAAAGAACATGGTACAACAAACCTGCCAGGAGAGGCAGCACAGAAATCAAAGGTAACCCTGAAGGAGCTGCAGAGTTCCCAAACAGAGACTGGAGTATCTGCCTATACAAACCCAATAAACTGTACAAGCTGGATTTTATGGAAGGTGGAGGGTTTTGTGCTGTCAGTGGTTTGAGCCTGAGATGGAGGCTCATTTTCCAATTGGTAAATGACTCAAAGCCGACTGCTAAGGCAACATTCGAGTGGTTTAAGTGGAAACATGTAAATGTATCGGAATGGCCGAGTCAAAGTCCAGACCTTAATCAGCTTGAGAATCTGTGGTCAGACTTGAGGATTGAAAAAAAAAAAGACACAAATGAGAAGCCTTTTTATATGTGTTCCTGAACTGTGGTGCAACGTATTCCTGTCTACCAGGAAAACCTGCTCTGCAGCCTATGTTTTGATACTGAGCATCAATACAGCGCCCATCGATATGCAACACGATCGTCTTCCCTGCTGTAGCCCAGAAAAGATCACCAATTGACGTTAACCCTCATCGGGCTGTCCTGTGTGACTGTTCCCTCAGGTTTGGAAGGATGTGTGTGGCAGGATGGTCAATTCCCAAGAGTGCTGCATAACCTTTGCAGTCATTTCAGGAAGATTGACTGGGTCAGTGGCAGCATGGGTATGGTAATGAGAGGAAATTAGGTTTTGGGACACGAGGAGAAGCCCACTATCACTCACTGGCATGTCCCTCTTCTTGGCCCAGATTTCATTATAACCCAGAAGTAATCCTGTTCACCAGCACCTGTGAGGCTTGAGGAAATGACAGGAACATGAGCCAGCTATATTAATCAAGATTGACACTCCACGTCACAGCAGAGGTGATGGTTTCTTGTGCTAGCAAAGCCCCACGCTGCTGATTTATATTGAGCCAATGAGATTTATGACAGGGAATCTGGGATCAGACAGCTTTAGGCTGGGTGAAAAGCACGATCATTAAGACTCGTGTTGGGCACGCTGATATGATTAGATGAGTTTGAAGGGCTGCTTTGTGAAAGCTGTAATAGAGGCCTCCGTTTAAGCCCTTCTCAGTTGTTGCTGAGGTTTTCCTCCTCAACTTGTGCCTCTAGATAAATAAAGACCTGCTGTTCCAGACCAAGATCTGACCTTTAATACATGGATTCTGATCTTTAATGCTCCATTGCCACTACATTTCCTCACATGTTCTGTAAATTGCAGGAGATTTTGGTGTAATTTGCTATATTTATTGTTCCAAGCTTGGCTTGAGAGAACGAATTTCAGTGTAGACTTTATATTTGATGCACAGTCACCCCTGCAGGCCAAAAACGGCTCGCACACAACAGAGCATAATGGAGCGCTGCTGCATTCAGTGCTGCTCGTGAACAGCTCACGGCAAAGCTCCAACACAATGAATCCCAGGTGAGTTTTTGACTCACATGTATTAACATTTCAGAGCTGTGCTATGCACAGACAGGGTATGAAGCCTTCACGGTGTATTTCTGGAACCTGTCACTTCTAAAAAGTCCCTTAACACACTTCCACATTCAAAGCGAATGGAGAAAGGCTCCATGCTGCTGGACAACTCCAAGGGAAGTAGTTCATGAATGATAATTCATGACTGATTATCTTTTATTGCCTCAAGCATTAGAATAAATGTGATTTGACAAATATTTGGAGGCATTTTCACTGCATTTTATTTCATCATACTGTTCAGCCTTCTTCACAAATGAGTCTTTTCAGCTCCCACCAATGAACTAGGATCCTCCCTATCAGAGGACGATGACACCAGTGCTTGGAGGATGAAGGAAGGAACCAGCCTGCTCATACCCTCGGACAAAGCCCTCAAAAGCGGCCTTGGTGTTCACATGATTTGTCTGCATTTATGTGAATGTTTCCCTCAGACTTGAACATCCCGATGCATCAGTATCATGCAGGACAAAATTAAAGTCCTCCTGGAGTCTCTCAGTACTGAGAAGTCCTGCGAAAAGCTCTTTCAGGACAACACGAAGGAACATTTACCCACATGACTCATGTTCTATAGAAGGTAAAAAAAAAATCCCAAGTCCATTAAAATGACTGACAAAGCTAATCTAGGTGGGACAAAATTAACTGAAAAGCCCACCTCGCAAAGTTTGGAAACCATGGATCAACAAATGCTGTTTCCTGTCTTGACACTACTTTGGTAGGTTCTGGGAGCGAGTTTGCCCAAACATAACCAAAGCACAAGCCAAACTCTTATCAAACTGTTATCAGAACAATGTGCTTAAAATTACACAGTAATTAGGTCAGGTGTCCCAAAATGCTGGGACACAATAATAAACCAACCTGCTGGGTCAAAACAACCCAACTCTGTGTTTGTCCAGAACTGACCCATCAGTTTTTGATGTGTAGGATGTTTGTTGGTGTTGTTCTTTGGAAGAAATGAGAAACGCTGGTGTGGACCGACAAAGTGACCTTTAAACAGAAGCAATAAAGAAACAAACCAAACAGCATATCTTCTCTGTCTGATAGCTGTCATGACACATGGACATTTCCTGACCGGTGCTTGTTGATCAGTGCAGAGACACCACGTTAGAATAATGTGATGCTCTGGTATTCCTATTATATATATTTGAAGCTTTGAAGTCCTGGCATGGTCTTCTTTCAATCTGCCGTTTCATTGACTTTATGCCATTTTTGACACAGAATATCAAGTAGCCCCGTTTTTTTAATGGGACGAATTGGAATGAAACAGCTGCAACGTGTGTGGAGAAGCTGATTGAACAAAAGAAAATCTTACTTCTTCCAGCAGCTGTATAGTTAGAGTTTACTTACACAGGCATCTGAATCTCTATGAGCAGAAACTCTCAAATACAGAGGGGTCACATACATACGCTGGAGGGACTATGTCTATCGGCTGGCCTGGGAACGCCCCGGAGTCCCTCCCGGGGAGCTGGCTGAGGTGTCTGGGGAGAGGGAGGTCTGGGCATCCCTGCTCAGACTGCTGCCCCCGCGACCCGGCCCCTGATAAGCGGAAGAAGACGGACGGACGGACAGACGGGTCACATGCATTTACCAGCCACTCCATCTCATGAGGCTTTACTGCCCAATCACAGTGATGTGGATGGGTTTGTTTCCTTCCTCCACTTTGTTTTAATGCAGGGCTTTTTTTAAGTGCACTCTTAGTTGTTTCACTATTTAGTGTCCATTGCAGTTTGGAGCAGTCAGGCTGTGCTCACACTGAGCTGTTTCTGTAAAAGCACTGCCTGGGTCTTTCATGTGATGCTGTCACTGTAACCATGACAACGCTGCTACAACTGAATGTGTCACTCGGTGCTCTTCTGAAGAACTTCACTTTTTTTTTAGCATTTGAAAGCATTCTGCATCCATATTCGTGCTTATGGATCCAAACAGAACAGATCGGTATCGGTGGAAACTGTGGAGGCAGTGTAGCCAAGCAAAACAGGACTACCATCATATGGACCAACAAAGACAAAACTCAGAACAGAAACAAAGGAACCTGTTTTTAACTCTGCAGAACCCGAGATCTGCACCATGCAGGCAGTAACATGCTGTTTTTAACTCAGGATCAGAGTAACATTTGTTCTATGTTACACACAACAAATAAAACTAATAAAGGACATTTTATTTATTTCTTTATTTGGACAAATGTCAAATATTTGGTGAACTAATTGTAAATATCCTCGACAATCTAATCATTACCAATAACTCATCGTCTCAAAAACACTCTGGATGATCAATTTCTAAAAGAAGTCCTGAGATGTAAAGTGTTTTTAGTCCTTATAAGCAAAAAACATGTAGGTGCAAATAAATTTTGGTTCAAAACATGGTCAAATTCATACAAATGTTTAAATTGTGTTCATTTTTACATCTCAAATGAAGACAGATTTAAGTAGCCTAGGATCTCCTGAAAACTGCATATGTGATGGTCTCCTATAAATATTAGGAGGTTTTAACAGTTAACAGTACAAAATGTAATTTTAAAAATAATATTTGGTTGGAAACAAGTGCATTTTTGCTGTATTCTGAGCTGCATTTCTCACTGATAATTCATCACACGATAATGGGGATAAATATTTGATGACCACCACGTTAGAGTGTATCGTGTATGTAGGTTCCTCTGATCTTGAGATATGAAGCCTAGAATATGGTATGTAACTGCCTGCCTGAAAAAAACGGATGAGAGAAATGATGCACAGCATAGTAAACGTTCCTTTCATGCCTCTTGGTCGGAGATGCCTCCTCACTGGAATCGATAGGAGGAAGGAACCACGGGGAACAAATGAAATGCAGCACAGCGGGAGAAGAACTGGTGTTGCTGGAGCAATCGATATGTGTATCAGTGGCTCTGAATGGCAGGCCCGCATCAAAGGGAAGAAACGGCAGGGTGCAACATGTCCCACGCAAAGTAAGAGGCTGCCGCTCAATCCCCGGCTTGCCGGCTGTGTGTGAAGCACAGCTTTTTGATGTGTGTGCGTCCCTGTTACTGAGGCCGTGGGCTGGCATACATATAAGGGCAGGTTCTGTGGGTTGGATACACCTACTTTGTTTGTCTGATAAAAGTGTGGTGTAACTAAAATATTGATCAGACTGGAGCTGCTGAAATATTTACGACAACACGGTGTCGAGCGGCCGATTCGATTGATGCAGTTGGCGTTAGCACTACCGGATCCACTGCACGTTCCTCCGGTCACTGAAGTGAGCCATTGTGAGCAAAAGCGCACAATCAGAGCTCACACACCGAGCCGGGTTGCCGCAAAGATTTCAGCTGCATGCTATTGAACGACAGGAATATACCACTTCAGCGTCACATCTCCGCTCTCCAGGCTGCTGGAGTGGGATGGGGGTGGGAAATGTAATATTCCTACTCGCACTCCTATCAGATTCAAAGCAAACATTTGTAACCACCAATGTCACATGACCTATATAAATCAATACAGGTCATCAGACGCTGTAGCTATTAACAGATTATATAAGCAGAAGCCCTCCAAGATAAGCCACTGACCCAGGGCACAAAATAACCCCACCGTCTCCCAACAGGCAGCTCCTTTTTATTAAACAATAAATTCAACGACGTAATGAAGCATTGCATCTTCCGATTCGAAGGTATTGTCCACGACTGTCAAAGCATCCCTCCATTTCTGTTATTTACGATGGTAATCATCTAAAACAGTGATGCACCAGTTTCAGTGACAACAGTGCATTTGCTCACAGTGGTGTGATTCCAGACATAATTGCATTTAAGTTTAATCAAACTGCGTCACATATGCAAACAGTCGCACCAAGACTCCACCCTGACAACCACCCACTGACCGAAAGCACAGGCTCTGCCAGCCAGCGGGGAAATGAAATAAATCTGTCACCTCCTCGAGCCGTTGCAGATTAGACGCCTTCTCCAATGCAGAAGTACACAGTAAATATCAATAAAGACTTGTTTCATGGCCCGACTCATCTCCGGGCTGTCAATACAATGTCCCATTTGCCACTCTCATAAAACTCCACTTTATGGCAGATGCAATGGATCGGTGAATAATTCATTAGTCTGCAAAATATGCATGGAAATGCATATGCACATCATAACTTATTTACATGGGGGGGGTATCCAACAACAGTTTCCTGAGGGAGAGAGGGTGGAAAAGAAGTGTACAGGGATGTCAATTGATAAGTAAATAAATAAATAATTCATGAAGTAAACTGTTTGGTACAAGTGAATGTGGATCAATAGAAAGAAATATATATAAGATGATTGGACGCACCTTCTCGTTCTGTACACCTTTTCTGTATTTTCATGACTGTTTACGTTGTAGATTCCCCTTTGCTCTGATTACTGCTTTGCACACTCTTGGCGTTGTCTTGATGAGCCACCTTCTGGGAACTCCTTCACGACTGTTGGAAAACCGTTTCAGGTGACGACCTCTTGAAGCTCGTTGAGAGAATTCCAAGAGTGCGCAAAGCAGTAATTATCCGGGCTTGGGACCGGCACCGGCAGTGCACAAACGACACCCCTAATGGCTGGTTTAGAAATAACTAAACACATAAAAATGATGAAATGTCTTCAAAACATAATAGAAATGCAATCTTGTTTGGACACCCCTACATTTGTTAGTACTTAAAATGCCTAAAATCAGAATGAGGTGCAGAACATCAGCTTGAAATGATTAAACCATCATTAGAGAGGACTAGAGAGGACTAGGAGGCTCTTATTTTAACCTAAGTTTTAACCTTCAGAAAGTCTGGGAAGGGATTTACAAAGATCTCAGAACAATTAGAAATCATCCATTGCACTGTCCAGAAAAGAATTTACAAATGGAGGACATTTACAACAATAACCATCATGGCCAGGTCAGGTCAAGATCAAGAAGTTTTGCAGACATGTAGACCAAGAGCAGGATTCTGGGACGATGTCCTTTGAGCAGATGAATCCAAAGTTTTTGAGCACAGCATTTGAGCACAAGATCCTCATCCCGACTGGGAAGCACGGGGGTGGAAGTGTCACGGTTTGGAGGTGCTTTGCTGCATGCTACTCCTATTCTTCTGAGATGTTTACCCTTACTATGTTCTCAACCCCTGCATTCAAGGGTGTCAAATACTGTAGAACCAGTGCTAACCATATGCATCCACAGCCGTAGCCTCTGCTCCCTCTGAACACCTCTCACTCTCCGCTCACTCTCCCCAACTCCTCGCTGACCCACTGCTGACTGTGTTCACTGCTCCTCAGCCATATTTTTGATTCATGAAGAGCGAAGGGATTATATTTTCTCAGGGAATGTGCACTGAAGGCTCAAGGCAGCCCGGCAGTGCTTAGAGGGCTCTGACCCGAGAGTCTTTCTTCCAGTGGTACCAAGCTGGTATTGATCCACAGTCTTGGTCAGTAATCCTAACCAATGAGGTACTGTTAATGGATGGAATCCGACTTGCTCATTTGCTCTACTGCACTTTGCGGCCTGACACCAAATAGATCTCCGCTACAAGGCCAAAGTTCAAGAGATTGTTCTTTAAGCAAATGCCATTAACACATAACTCACTGTCACCTATTACACACAAGCTGTTGCTACAGACGGGGACAAAAGGAACACGTACAAGCTCTGCCTACAAAAAACCTTTAACTCTTAGTTTTATGGCCTGACCATAACAGAACAGCATTAGGGGGCAAATTATGCATCAATCTAGTGACATAAATACGATCTGCTAACAGATTGATGCACTGTGTCCAAATGTTTGTGGACAGCCTGCAAATGCACACAGCTGTCAAGTCCTTGTAGAGAAGAACTGCCAATAGGACTCTGATAACATGAACCTATTGGCACCATACCTAATGCCAGGCATGGGCTAGTGGGATATAACGCCCCCCTGGATGAATTGGGGGAGTCGGGATAAGGTGGGGTGGTGGTCATCCCATATCCTGATTTTGCTAATGTTCTTGTCTAGTAGACCACCTTCCCTGGACAACAGAGACAGTCCCGTATTACCAGTGAATGCGTAGGTGACTTTTATTCATTAGGGTGTGTCACATTTGGCCTTTTCAAGACTGACAGTCAATCCCAGATTTGATTAAATGTTATTGATTGTATTAGGTTACAAATTGTTACAGTGACATAGAAGGTGGAAACCATAGATTGTGAATTTCAATATAAGCTTAACATTTGAAAGATGTTGCCCACCGCTATGTAATAGAGGTAAAAATGAAATCCTTTCTCCATCAATAGAGGTGGAGTTATGGATGCAGCAGAACTGTATCCACTTGGGAGCACAATGTATCCATTTACACAGCTATTTAGAACCCTAGACCGCTTATGAGACGTTTTTGTCCTTTGATGTACTTTTGTTGCCAAAAGAAAGAGTATTTATAGACAGTCAGGAAAGCCAAGACTACTTACATTTGTCTTCATCTGAGATGTAAATATTAACAGAATTTAGATACTTTGATCAAAATCTACTTGCGCCTTTTTTTTTGCTTGTTTGTTTGTGTTTTTCCTCTAAAGGACTACAAAACATTGTGTTGATCATCCAGAGTGCTTGAGCTGAAAATGCAATAATTCTGATTATTTGTAATGAATAGTTTGACAGGGATATTGTCAGGCTACTGAGCTGAGCTGACGAAGACGAAGACAAGGGAAGCGGAGGTTAAAGCTGGGGTTGTTGATTTAATGAAAGATACTGACAGGAAATACAACACAAATGGAACAGGCTGACAAACACTGACCAAACAAACAGGTTCTCACAAGACTGAAACAAAGCAAACTACGAACGAATGAACCGACTAGATACGGCAATACACGTCTAAGGACTGACAAACGCCGACTCCAAACACAGGGTTCTAAGTGCATGGAGAACATTGGACACACCTGCAGTGGGATAATGAAGGGGCAGGTTACAAATCTGCTACAACTGGGAAAGGACGGATCATGGGAGGAGACAAGGACAAAAACACACAGCATGTGCTTGAGAGCACATGGGGATAAACAAGAACAGAGAAGAGAGGTGAACAGGACTAGAACATGAAAGGTGTTCAAAATAAATGACAGTAATCCAAATAAAATTAAATTATATATTAAAAATAATGTTCTTTATTATTTTGCTATCAGTGATATTCCTCCTCAGGACTTCTATTCTGAACTTTGAACACAGAGCAAAATAATAATAAAAAGAAACCAAACAGCCCCTCCCTTCTCATGTTCCGCTAAAACCAAATATCTCGTTCAGTGATGTCATCAGCCCCACCCCTCTCTCTGATCAGTCACAGTCTGTATGCAGGTTGATCATCAGCCCCGCCCCCTCTCTCTGATCAGTCAGAGTCTGTATGCAGGTTGATCATCAGCCCCGCCCCCTCTCTCTGATCAGTCAGAGTCTGTATGCAGGTTGAGCATCAGCCCCGCCCCCTCTCTCTGCTCAGTCAGAGTCTGTATGCAGGTTGATCATGTTCACGTGGACAGAGCAGTAAACATGCACTGGAAATTCATTTGGTATTTAAACTGGGATTTAATTCAGTTGGAAACGAGTGAATATTAGCTTTTTTCTGAGCTGAATTACTCTCTGATAATTCATCGTACAATAATGAGATGATTAGGGCAAGCCTTATAGCTCGTTATGAGGTGTGTCTTATGTCTGTAGGTTACTTTGATTCTGAGTTCAGGCCTCTAAAGATCATTAGGGCTCCATTAAATCCACGCTGTCATTTTCTCTTTTTCATTCACATTTTTAGGTGTTTTTTCTTTGTTCAGCTTTCCCTTGAACAAAATGTGCATCAGCAGATCTGTCACAGGGCTGTAGATCATGCCCACATTTGTAAGTAATTTGCGAGTGGAATTTCGAAAATATGGCTTCATAGATATTTGTTTCCACAGAACAAACGGAAATCAAAACACCACAGAATATTAATTTAGCAGCTGATCTTTAATGCCTGAAGCTGCTATGAAGGAAGGCAGGTGAGCAGAACATTAATAAGTAATCTTATACATCCTCACTTCTCCTTTTTATTAAAATGCGGCATCGCACCTGATGCACCTGCAGTCACTGATGCCAACAGTGTTGTTTCAGACTGACACACGAAGAGCAAACCTTCCACAATGCCATATGGAGCCGGATAACAAGCAGACACGCGGAGCAGTGCGGAAACAGCAGTCCCCGACTTCCGTTGTCAACTTCCATTTCTCTCGACTGCTGACTCTGCAGTCCACCTTGATTACTGCCTTTGATGTAAAACACTGCATTAAATGTCTCATTGTTCTTTTCTATAACATGCCAAAACAATATGACACATTTCATAACACTCTCGTTGTTTATTTGTTTGTTTGTCTTTATTGTTGTTGTTTTTTTCTTCTCTACCTTCTGTTTGAGTGTTTGGCTGAAGCTACACCTGCACAAACGCTGCCTGGCTGGTGTCCTGACGCAGCTGATCATTTGCATTTTATAATTACCTTTATTTTTCTTGTCATTTCAGAATGTTATGTAATTAATCCTCAGCTTTGTGAATTTGGAAAGTCAATGTTTTGAGCAGTTAGCCGACCTGTTCATTAAGCCGAAAGCTCCAGAAGAGGCAAATATGAAGAACATGACATCCCTCACTTTCAGAGGCTTTGTGAAGAGTTTTAAATGAATCGCCATCTCCTCAAACACCATTAACCCCTACGGGAAACAAACACAAATAAGGGATATTACTGAGTGGACATTTTCATATTAGTGTGTGTTGAGAATGTTTTGTAGACTGTAGACCATCAAATCCTTACAATTTACAGGGCTGTGAAAAAAAGTTTCTTCAGTTCTGCTGTGCTGGTCCTGTGGGGTTCTGAGTGTTGAAGATCAGGGTGAAAGGAGGAGAATAAAGTCTGCAGTGAAACAGATGAACTACAGTCTGGAATTATAGAACTTAAGTGCTCCTTCGTGATGAGTGGAGCTGATAAGATGGAGTGAAAACGACATGTTACATGTCTCAGGACATGATCCTCCAGTTAGCAGTAACAAACGGGCTGCCAACCAGAAGACCATCGAGCAACAGTGTCAAAGCTTCCTCCGTACTGGAAAGGGTGAAGCAAATCACAAAGTTTCAGTGCCAAAGATTTGTGTTCATATCCAGATGTTGAGAATGGTGATACCCGCACCCTACAATGAGGGCAGATTTTCCAGAGCGACTTACAAAAGTGCTTTGCTGTTCACTCAGAATATCCTTCGCTAGTAGACGAGGCTGGAATCTAGAGGTTCCTCACACTTAGATCCTGTTGAAACAAATGTCTTTATGGAGTTAAATGGTCCTGAAACAGACTTCAGTCTGCATTTGAAGACAGTGAGGAACTCAGTTGTTTGGACCCTCAGGGGAAGTTCATTCCACATTTTGGTTCCAGAACAGAAAAGAGTCTGGATGCATGTTTTCCTTGCGTTTTGAGGGACGGTGGGTCAAGCCGAGCTGTACTTGAAGCTCGAAGGGCTCTTGGTCCAGCTCGAGATTTGACCATTGCCATCATGTATGGAGGGGCTGATCCATTTTTTGCTTTGTAGGTCAGCATCAAGGTTTTGAATCTGATGTCCAGCTACAGGGAGCCAACGAAGGGAACACAGCAGAGGAGTTACGTGAACATTGAAGACGAGCCGCGCCATGTGGTGTTCAATTCCTAGTCTGGGCAACTATGTTGTGCTACACCAAAGACGTTCTGCATTCCTAAAGATGGACACTTTAAGTGTCAGCTCAATGCCATAAATGGAAATGTAGATTCAATGGTGAGTAAATGGATATAACATCAGTGGGATGTTTATCATGATAGAAATAAATGTTCTCTGAAGTGCTATTGGGTTGGATTATGTGTTTTAAGGTAAAAATGGACTTTTACACACTTGTACACACCTTGGTTTCAACATTGATCAAGAGATTTTTCACCAAGAACAAGGTGTTCGACTTGGGATTTGAAAGATTCAACGGACTCAACACACCTTAAAAAGGAAGTCTTTAGAACTTCAGGTCAATTTTGTGAGATGTTTCCTTACTTTGATGTATTGTTATACAGCCCAAAAAATAGAAGCAATTATAGGACTCATCCATGCTTTATTATTCATTTCTGGAGATGTTTGGCTACTCAAATTTGACTTTGAGATGATTTGTTATGAGAGTGAAGACCTGGACTATAGGTGGGTTAAACATATTTCGGAATATTCTAATAATCCCTGTGTAGATAGCCTTCAACTAAAGTGTTCTCGTTGTTATGTGTTCTTGCATCATAAATGTTCAAGCTTTGAAGACCAGCTTCCCGAGACACTGCTGTCATCCTCTCCTCTTTCAACCGTCCACAACTACTTCAATCAAACAAACCACAATTTCCTGTGTGAAGCCCTGTTGCAATTACGAAGCTTGATCAATATCGCCTTCTCTGAGTGCTTTTCACAGTAAAGCAAACCCTACTGAGATACGGCACCGTGACTTTCAAATCAATATCTATGGTAAATATAAATATGCCCATACTTTGGTGGCTCACGCTTGTTGGGATCTGGCAGCAGAGAGTAAATAAATCGATGACTCTAACTGTAATGTAACCGAAGCTACCCTTTCCTCTCCTCATTCAGGGATTTGAAGATAATCCAGAAGAATTTCATTATATAGGAAACTGCATCGGATGCCAATTATTGACATCGATTTAATGGAATGAGTGAGAGCTGCTAACAAGATGCAGGGATGTGACACATTCAATGTGACAAATCTCTGAAAGCTATTAAAAGAAAAACTTAGTTTCTGAATAATTTATCATTTATAACCATAAAAACAAAAAGAAATGAGAGCAGTTCGGTCGATCACTACTAGAGTGCACAGAGATTCCATTCTCCAGTCTGCAGCACTCTGCGTTCAGACTCTCCTAAACCTAATCCTTACTCTAATCCTGACTTTAACCATAAGCCCACCCTTTAACTCTTACTCTAACCCCACCCTTTAACTCTTACTATAACCCCACCCTTTAACCCTTACTATAACCCCACCCTTTAACTCTTACCATAACCCCACCCTTTAACCCTTACCATAACCCCACCCTTTAACCCTTACTCTAACCTCGCCCTTTAACCTTTACTCTAATCCTGACCTTAACCATAACCCCACCCTTTAACACTTACTCTAACCCCACCCTTTAACTCTTACTATAACCCCACCCTTTAACCCTTACCATAACCCCACCCTTTAACCCTTACTCTAACCTCGCCCTTTAACCTTTACTCTAATCCTGACCTTAACCATAACCCCACCCTTTAACACTTACTCTAACCCCACCCTTTAACCTTTTACTCTAACCTCGCCCTTTAACCTTTACTCTAACCCCGCCCTTTAACCTTTACTCTAAATAGACCTTTAACCCTTACTGTGCCTTGCCCTTCTTTACTCTAACCCCGTCCTTTAACCTTTACTCTAACCCCGCCCTTTAACCTTTACTCTAAACCAAACCTGTAACCTTTACTCTAAACCAAACCTTTAACCCTTACTGTAACCTTGCCCTTTAACCTTTACTCTAACCTCATCCTTTAACCTTTACTCTAACCTCGCCCTTTAACCTTTACTCTAATCTCACCTTTAACCTTTACTCCTAACCCATCTTTAACCTTCTCTAAACCAAACCTTTAATAACCATACTGTAACCTTGCCCTTTAACCTTTACTCTAATCTCACCCTTTAACCTTTACTCTAACCTCGCTCTTTAACCTTTACTCTAACCTCACCCTTTAACCTTTACTCTAACCTGCCCCTTTAACACTTACTCTAATCTCACCCTTTAACCTTTACTCTAACCTCGCCCTTTAACCTTTACTCTAACCAGCCTTTGTATAAACCAAACCTTTAACCTTCTCCTAAACCAAACCCCAACCCTTACTGTAACACTTGCCCTTTAACCTTCTCCTAATCTCACCCTTTAACCTTTACTCTAATCTCACCCTTTAACCTTTACTCTAACCTCGCCCTTTAACCTTTACTCTAACCTCGCCCTTTAACCTTTACTCTAACCCCGCCCTTTAACCTTTACTCTAACCCCGCCCTTTAACCTTTACTCTAACCCCGCCCTTTAACCTTTACTCTAACCCCGCCCTTTAACCCTTACTCTAACCTCGCCCTCTAACCTTTACTCTAACCCCACCTTTAACCCGTACTCTAACCTCACCCTTTAACCTTTACTCTAAACCAAACCTTTAACCCTTACTGTAACCTCGCCCTTTAACCTTTACTCTAATCTCACCCTTTAACCTTTACTCTAACCTCGCCCTTTAACCTTTACTCTAACCCCACCCTTTAACCTTTACTCTAATCTCACCCTTTAACCTTTACTCTAATCTCACCCTTTAACCTTTACTCTAACCCAGTGCTTTAACCTTTACTCCTAACCCCCTCCCTTTAATAACTACTCTAATATAAGCCCTTTAACCTTTACTCTAACCTGTGCTTTAACCTTTACTCTAACCCCGCCCTTTAACCTTTACTCTAACCTCACCCTCTAACCTTTACTCTAACCTCACCCTTTAACCTTTACTCTAACAGCACCCTTTAACCCTTACTATAACCCTGCCCTTTGTAGCACATAAACCCTTACTCTAACCCCACCCTTTAACCCTTACTCTAACCCATCCTTTAACCCCCTTACTCTAACCTGCCCTTTAACCCTTACTCCTAACCCACCCTTTAACCCTTACTCTAAGCAAACCTTTAACCCTTACTCTAACCCACCTTCTTATAGTCTAACTTATGCAACCATTAACCCTAAATCTCCCTCTTACTCTAACCCTAACATTAACCCTAAATCCTAAATCTTACCTTACTCTGACCCTTACCTTATGCATAAACTTAAACCTTACTCAGCCCAAGCATAACCATGCACCACCATTTATTGATCAGGATTTAAATACAACACAAAATAAACACTGTCTAACCAATCATTACATATAACTATTAATTAAAATCAATACTCTTTGAGAATCAATATAATGATCAATATCGATATATCAATATTTTCTCTTATACCCTGAGCCATATGTGCATGTAGTTTAACAGTTACAGACTATAGTGCTTGTTTTGTGACTGAACAATTTGTCAGCGCTTTATCCTGTTCATAGTGTGAAGCGCTACTTCACACTGCAGGGTGAACTACACCCAACAGTGGAAATGTGGTGGTGCTGAGCAGAGCCATTGGCTCCAAGTGTACTAGTAACAGATTTTTGTCTTTGATTGACAAGTCAGACACTGTCAATGTGATAATTATTACACATGTCCATATCTATTTGAATATTTTTTTTTTTTAAATCTGAGACTTACCTCTGTCCATTCTCAAAAATATGGGACACAGGGACAATAACGATTGCATGGGCATGCTGTGCCTGTCTGAAGAAGAAAGAAAACATTTATATATTTAGAATGAAAGTATTTACATTTATTAATATGTGGAAATCTGTAATCTTCTACTATCTGTGTGAAGACACTGTCGTTCTTATGTGTTATGTAGTTCCCTATATAGGCTGTAAGGAGGTATTTGTGATTCCGCCTGAAACATGCATGCATCGACAACATTTAGAGATAGAGCTCAATTTCACCATTTTTGGAGGTCCAGATCATTTTATATATACTTGCAGGGGTTTCAGATTCATTCACAAACCTACAGGAATCCAAAACAAACACACCAACATAAAGGAGAACACAGTAACAAAAAACATGGTAAAAAAAACAAGGACTAACAAAGAGTGAATGAAAACCAGGAGATTGAATACAGGGACAGAAATACACATACCTGGGACACAATGATGAATGGGCAGGGTTACAAAAGAGACACAGCTGGGACTGGGCGGAGCAAGGGCGGAGACAGGATCAACACAAAAATATGTGCTCAGAAGGGAAGACAGGAGAGTTACAGGACAACGAATCAGTCATTGAAAAGGACACCCCCATGAACACAACTGTCTTGACATATTACATTTGAACATTTGATACTTCACTTTTACTATATTGAGAGATGGACTTGACATCACATAAACACATAAAAAACACATAAAAATGTAAAAAAAAACGTTATTTGTAAAATGTAATTATTACGAATGTGATTTTCTTGTGAGGACAAAGTTCGGACACCCTTAAATGTATTATTAAAAATGCATAAAATTAGAACCAGGTGCAAAACAGCTACAAATGATTAGACCATAGTTACAGAGGATGTTGGAGGAGGCTGTCTTATTTAAACCTCAGACATTAGTTTGGTTTGCTCTTGATTGAATTGTGGCCTTCAGAAAGAAGGTTGTAGATGCATTTAAGTCTGGGAAGGGATTTGAAAAGATTTTCCACTGTGTCAGAAAATAATTTAAAGTAGAACATGGATAAAGAAGTCTTCAACAATACTAGATGTCATCACGGGACCTACAGGTAGCGTAACCACAGTTAATATCAATGTACTGCATCTACCGTAGAAAGAGAGATCAAACAAGTTTGATGTTTGATGTTCTTAGTGTGTGCAAGGAGGAAAGACTTAAGGTAAACAAACAAACAAACAAACAAAAAAACAAACAAAAAAAAACCACATCAAGACAGGACTAAAGTTTATGACTAAAGAGCAGGACTTCTGAAATAATGTGGACAGACGAAGAAGACAAGACAGACTCTACTGCTTCCGACTGTGAAGCATGAGGTGAGGCGTGTCATGATTTGGGATAAGCTTTGCTGCAGTAGGGCGATGAGATCTTGCCATCACATAAACACTATCGAAATCTTTATTATCAGAGGGGCTTGAGGAAATGTGAGACCACCTGTAGAAAGAAACTGAACATGGCTCAAAATAAACAAAATGGAGATTTCTGGATCAACCAAGACAAAGTCTGGATCTTAATCCTAAAAGTCCTAATCCCAGTTGAAGTCAGTCACTGGTATATGGGTGCTTTTAACGTTTCAACACATCTAAAGGGAAATACTAAGTATTAGGACTTTTCTTCAGTGAGTTGCTTCTTTTTCCGTTTTGGGTAAGAAAATGATGATCATAGTCCATATTTCATAAATAGATCTAAATATTTAGGGGTGTCTATTTTTCCAATTTTTAAAAAATGTTTTAAAAAAGTTTTATTATTGAGACTGACTTGAAAGAACTGCTGGCATTGGCTGTAAGAAATACAGCACCTAACTTTTAATACATTTATTGTTTATAATAGTGCAGATTCAAAGATGAAAATATTGTTTAAAAGTTTATTTCTGAATTTAATTTGAAAAGTATTGAGCTGGTCAGCATCCATATAATTCAGAAGAGTGGACATTTTTGTTTGATGTTCGCTTCAAAATAAAAGCGTCCTGAACCCGAAACTGCTGGAGCATGAGCTCAGTGTTTTGAAAAGAGATGCTGACACAGGGCAATGACAAACTGTGCGCAACAGTCAGTAACTGGACACCATAAAAATGGACCTGTCTCAACATGATGTGACCTGTGAATGTAGGTATGAGATGTTCTCAGTGTATCTGAGAACTGAAACCTTAAAAGGACATCATAGCTGAGCTGTATATTAAATTCCTAATCAGCCGTCAGTTCATTGGTTTACTAGTGCATCTCAAAAATAGAACATCATGGAAAAGTTAGGTGTGTTTTATTATAAAAAAGTAAAAATAGTTTTATTTTACATTCATTACATTTAAAATGAAACATTTCAAGCCTGATTTTGTTTTCATGTGGAGACAGTAATTTTTTCAAACTCGAAAATTAAATATTCTAATAATTTGAGATTTTGAAGTCCTACTGATCAACAGTAAAATAGAAAAAAAGACCTAAAATATGTAACTTTATATGTAATGAATATATAAAAGGAACATTCTACCTTTTATGAATAAACCTTTTCAGGAGTATTGTAATTTTGGTTTACTAAAGTATATTTAAATCAACAAGAGGGGCAGTTTGATTGTACCAGTCCAACTTACTGTCCATCAGGTGTGAATCTCAGTAGAGCTGATACAGAGCAGGGATTGATCCTGCGGCTTCTGACTTCTTGGCCCATCTTCACCGGAGTTGAGCTTTCCATAAAAGCAGATTCATTAGGAAACACTTTCAACTTTCAGCCATATCCTGGATTTAACTGTTCCTGCTCAACTGAAAAATGCAATGATCCTTGAAGATCCTTCAGCTCTAACCTTGATCAGGACCACCACAGGTTTTATGTGGGAGGTGGGTCATTCAGAGCACTGCAGTAACACTGACATAATTAGTGTGTTTTGCTCTGGTACGAGTGGATCAGACACAACGCTGACCCCTCAGTGTCACTGTGGACCGGAACAGTCCACCAGCAGAAATATCCAGCCAACAGCATTCTGTGAGGACTGATGAAGGGACTGGGGCGACCAACACAAACTGTGCAGGAACAGGCGAGCTTCTGTGCTCCTGGCGTTACATCACAAGGTGGAGACTGCACCGGTGAGGAGTGTCTAATAGAGTGGACAGTGAGTGGACATAGTGTCTAGGCACTCCTGCAGCACTGCTCTATCAGAACAAATTGCACAACACACACTAATACACCACCACCAACCTGCCAGTGTCAATGCAGTGACACCCCCCACCTCCCCACACACACACACACACACACACACACACACACACACACACACACACTCACAATGAGCATAACAAAGTGTCTAAATCAGAAACTATTAAAATCGGTTTACTAAGAGCAGTCTTCATAGGACAATCACCTGAGACCTACCAATGGACATATGATCTGAAAGGTCTCATGAACGCAACACCAGTTCAAATAAAAGGTGTTCACAACCCAGTCAAAGCAGGAAGTCAGCTGAGCATGTCTATCTTCCACGAACCCAAAGCAGATAAATAAGTGATTAAAAGGTTCAGCAACGGCTCTACTGCTGTTTTTGAAATTTAGGCCACGGAAATACAATCATAGCTTTGGGGTTCGCAACAGCGAGCGAAAGCATGTGCTATTCGCCGCCCCCTGCTGTGATGAAAAGTCTCACCTGGATGCATCAGAAATTTTAATGAACAGTCAGGCGTCACATCTGTGTTGAATGTCTATCATGATTTGTAATTAGCTTCACGATATCCAACCCCGGCATGAACCCTCAACTTCAAACTCTTGGAATTATGATCCTGCTATACTAATCTTCCTATTGAACAGCCTTTTTTACGAATGACATCATCTGTGATCATGTCATCACCAGATCTGATAAACATTTTCATATTAAAACAATAGCTCTTCTTTGGCTTCTCCTTATGAATAATAATAATAATAATAATAATAATAATTGTTATTATTATTATTATTATTATTATTATTCTTTTTTTTTTTTTTAACTTAGAATTTATTTATTGATTGATTGATTGATTGATTTATTTATTAAGTGCATTGATCATACTTGCACTGACCAGGCTGTAAGCCTTTAATTTTTTCAACTTTAAGACTGGGTATCTCACACTTCCCCCCATTGAGTTTTTCTGATTTTTATGGCAACAAGAAAGAATGTTCATAGTATACACTACTGCAGTACTACTACAGTCAGACTCTGACCGTATACACTACTAGATTGCTCTCAGGTCAGGTCAGACTGAGTCTCTGACAGTATACACTACAGATTACTCTCTGCATCAGGCCAGACTGGTCGCTGACCATTACACACTATTAATATAAATTTGATTTCTATTTATCATTTAAACAACAGTGCTGAATGACCCCATCTTATAATACCTGCTCTGTGGTGGTCCTGTGGTAAAGGGGGTTCTGACCATTGAAGAACAGGGTTTAAGGAGGACAACAAAGTATGGACAGCTTAATCTATGAATTTAAAACTACAAAGTGTTCCTGAATGGTCAGTGGAGCTGAAAATATTGGTCATTATGTGGCTGTTCAGAGTGTGTGTGTTTATATATATATATATATATATATATATATATATATATATATATATATATATATATACACACACTGTATATAAGAGTAAAGGAAAGAATCACAATGAAAGGAATACGGTTACTCATATAT
Organism: Acestrorhynchus altus; assembly: GCA_034509495.1. Classification (NCBI taxonomy): domain Eukaryota; kingdom Metazoa; phylum Chordata; class Actinopteri; order Characiformes; family Acestrorhynchidae; genus Acestrorhynchus; species Acestrorhynchus altus. Next base: position 4,509,722 of record CM067508.1, read on the forward strand.
ATTCCATATTCTTGTCTTTCTTCCAATGATTCCAAGTAGGCTCTGGATTCACCGTGACCCTGACCGGGAAGAAGACAGGAAAGAATATGGATCTTGCGTGCTAAATCTATTCCACTCCTGGCAATGAGAGAAAAGTCTCAGGGAGTGAGACATGAGAAGCTAACATCAACAATCATGGCGAAAGGGGATTGTGGAGCACTGTGCTGAATATCAACTCGCCGCCAGTGTGGTCAGGAACAGGAGCAGCCTCTCGGTCAGTGCTCACAGCAGCTTTATCATGTAAATTAGGCAGTGACCAGAATTTCAAAGTCATTTGGTATTTGAAATCGTGTCATCATCATTTCCACCGCTCTCTGCATGCGCTGGCAGGTTGAGCAGGAATTAAACACTGGGATTTCAGAGGGTGGTGGAACCTAATTGTTCCAAGAATTGTCAAAAAATATGTGAAGTAAGTCTATGTGGTATTTCACAGTTCGTTCAGTTCTCCTTTATAATGTCATGGCATTGACAAACTATTAGCCTTTCTCTTCTAGTTTAATTTCATTCATTCTTTTAATTGTTCAAACTTGTGGCAAAGCACATGAACGCCTGTTCACACCACGTTCGGACTTTTACGTTAATCCAGCTCAGAATTCCTTATGAATCCACGTGCAGAGGAAGCGGGGCAGGTTGGTGAAGTGACGAACTTAATTAACGTACAGTAATGTCAGTTCTCTAGCATCTATCACAACGTCTTCCATGGACAGTAGAGACAGTTACTCTTGATTCAGAAAAAAACCAACGAAGGAGCAGGTATTTATTTGGCCCATATGGTCTCATTTTTATGTCAGCACGTTTTCTTGTTATATAACTTTTGTTTGCTGCTATGAACAGATGAGCTTTGCTCGGTTGTAATCTTCATGCTCATTTGTTTGGTTTAGCTTCTGTGACAACAGAGCTCTGCACTTAAACAGAGCAGGAGAGGTAGGATCTGGACCAGATATAATATAACATATTATATTATATTATATTATATTATATTATATTATATTATATTATATTATAATAGAAGAAGCTGGAGAAGGAGCAGCAGGCTGTGCAGTGAGTGAGTGGAGTTTAATGTGTTAAAAACTTACTTAATTACACACACACGCACACACACACACACACACACACACACACACACACACACACACACACACATATATATATATATACAGTGGGGGAAAAATAAGTATTTAGTCAGTCACCAATTGTAAAGTTCTCACTTAAAAGATTGAGAGAGGCCTGTAATTGACATCATAGGTAGACCTCAACTATGAGAGACAAAATGTGAGAAAAAAATTGAGAAAATCATTTTGTCTGACTTTTAAAGAATTTATTTGCAAATAATGGTGGAAAATAAGTATTTGGTCACCTACAACAAGCAAGATTTCTGGCTGTACAGACCTGTAACTTCTTTTTAAGAGGCTCCTCTCCCCCCACTCGTACCTGTATTAATGGCACCTGTTTGAAGTCGTTAACAGTATAAAAGACACCACAACCTCAAACAGTCACACTCCAAACTCCACTATGGTGAAGACGAAAGAGCTGTCGGAGGACACCAGAAACCGAATTGTAGACCTGCACCAGGCTGGGAAGACTGAATCTACTGTGGGGCAATAATTAGAAAATGGAAGACCTACAAGACCACTACTAATCTCCCTCGATCTGGGGCTCCATGCAAGATCTCAGCCCGTGGGGTCAAAATGATCACAAGAACGGTGAGGAAAAATCCCATTACAGGGGGATCTAGTGAATGACCTGCAGAAAGCTGGGACCAACGTTACAAAGGCTACCATCAACAACACCTCGGCGCCAGGGACTCAGATCTTGCTGTGCCAGATGTGTCCCCCTGCTTAAACCAGTCCATATCCAGGCACGTCTGAAGTTTGCTAGAGAGCATTTGGATGTTCCAGAAGAGTATTGAATGTCATATGGTCAGATGAAACCAAAGTAGAACTATTTGGTAAAAACACAACTTCGTCGTGTTTGGAGGACAGTGAATGCGGAGTTGCATCAAGAACACCATACCAACTGTGAAGCATGGGGGTGGCAACATCATGCTTTGGGGCTGTTTCTCTGCAAAGGTACTAGGACGACTGGTCCGTGTACATGAAAGAATGAATGGGGCCATGTATTGTGAGATTTTGGGTGCAAACCTCCTTCTGCATCAGCAAGAACAATGAAGATGAAAGCGTGGCTGGGTCTTTCAGCATGACAATGATCCCAAACACACTACCAGGGCAACAAAGGAGTGGCTTCGTAAGAAACATTTCAAAGTCCTGGAGTGGCCTAGCCAGTCTCCCGATCTCAACCCCATCGAAAACCTTTGGAGGGAGTTAAAAGTCCGTGTTGCCCGCCGACAGCCCCAAAACATCACTGCTCTAGAGGAGATCTGCATGGAGGAATGGGCCAACATACCAGCAACGAATTATTATTACCAACCTTGTGAAGACTTACAAGCGTTTGACCTCTGTCATTGCCAACAGAGGATATACAACAAAGTATTGAGATGAACTTTTGTTTGACCAAATACTTATTTTCCACCATTATTTGCAAATAAATTCTTTAAAAGTCAGACAAAATGAATTTCTCAAATTTTTTTTCACATTTTGTCTCTCATAGTTGAGGTCTACCTATGATGTCAATTAACGGCCTCTCTCATCTTTTTAAGTGGGAGAACTTGCACAATTGGTGACTGACTAAATACTTATTTTCCCCACTGTATATATGAGAGAGAGAGAGAGATTTTGGACCCACTGGCCAAACAGGAAATTATGAAATCTTGGTCCAAACTCAGTTTATTCACATACTGCCTATAAAACAACTATAAAATACATGCAAAAGCTATTCAGAGGAGGCAGCTGCAAGGGGTGAGCTATCGTAAGGGCCAGTTAAGATTAAAATGACCTCTGGACTTGCTTGCCTGTGTGTAGTGTAGCCACCTCTTCACCACCCAATCAGAGAAAAAGGGATTGCATCCTGGAAGCAATGGGTCCCATGCTTTGAAGGAACCATCCCCCTCCCTAAACAGCTTTCACTCACAGGAACCACAGATTTTTTGTCTTTTTTTTTTTTCCAAGTCATTGCAGTTAAATGTAGCTTGAAATTGGCATGTCGTTTTTGTTGGGAACAAGTGTTTGTGGACCAGCAGCCATGAAAGTAGCTGTTCACACACATTTGTTTGCAATGACCCAAAATTAAATATGGACAGTTTTCTTCGTGCAAAGGTAAATTCTAAACAAACAATTAGAAAATGCATGCTTAAATCAACAAAATGCAATAAGAAACCAAATGTTCAACATAAACCCACCAGTAATTCCACTGACTAACGCTTGCATGGGGGTGATAAATGCTCCTAATGCCTCATTTATAACCATATGCCTTAGGTCCTCATTACAGAGCCTTGTATTGGCATTTACACCAGTGTAGTTCATGCTTTAGCGTATTTATTTTGATACAATATTCAGGGAAACCCGAGATTAAGAGGTTTTCTGGATAGTAACAACGACATGGTTAGGGGTACCAACACTTATTTATACTTCTGAATTAAACATGTGTGACCATACATTAATGTATACAACAGACTACGGTTCTGATTGGCTGGCTACTATTATTATAACAGATGTGATACTCTTGACAATGTCACTGTGAGTGGGTGGTCCTAAACTGCTGTGGCTTATAAAGCACCTTATATAATATACACTATAAGGACAAAATAATTGGGACACCATTCACTGTTTCTTCTGAAATCAAGAGTATCAAAAAGAGTTGATCCTGTTTTTGTTGGAGCAACTGTCTCTAGTGTGAGACTGTAAGGTCTCCCCACAACATTCCTATTGAGAAACGTCAGGACTTTGACTTTCAAAAACATTGAATACTTCGTCTATTCGTCTTTAAACATTCTTTGGTTGAACGGCTTGTGTGTGATCAGTGTCTTGCTTCATGAGCTTCACGTTCTCTTGGGATTCAGCTCACAGCTTTCTGGTTTAATAATCAGAATTCATCGTTCCATCAATGGCCTCGATACAGCAAAACAGGCCCAACACATAATACTACCACCACCATGTTTCACAGATGAGATAAGGCTTTTATGCTGGAACACAGTGTTTTCTATTCTCCAAACATAATGACTCTGATTGAGCTTCTCAGAAATGCCATTTGCTTGTTCCATCTGAAGATCATCTGAAGATCAGACTTAGATCCCTGTTCTTTAAATAAAACAGGACCCCCGCTCACACCTGATTGTCTCCCAATGATTGAAACATCTGACTGTAATTTCACATATTTTGCCCTCAGAGATACATAATATTGGACCATTTTCCACAATAAATGAGCAAGTGTGATATTTTTGTCTCATTTTCTTTAATCTTGTTTATTTGTAAGATGTTTAGGTCAAATGTGTGCAGAATTATAGACATTTCTAAAGGTCCAAAAACACGTAAACACCACTGTACAGTGCAATTATGATTTTCTTCACATCAAAAAAGTGTAAAATTAACTGAAATGAATGAGATAATTAATCAAAGGGAAGATAAGGAAGAAGAATTACACTGCTATTTTAACACAAGTATAAATTTTCTATAATCCACAATCGCAGATCTGTGTATGAATCCAACACACATTGAATAACAAGGTATAACTGACCACAGGAGGAGGAAATTAACTGGAACCAGTGCAATGGGTCATCTTGCCCCCTGATTGGGGTATGAGTCCCACCATCACAGGATCAAAACCGTGACACATGTTGCATCTGTTTGAGTTTTATCGGTAACACTTCACAGTATAAGTACATTAATTAATTAAGTACATAAGTGTGTGTTACACAGTGTATTATCTACCTGTAATTAACAATAAGAATAATAGTTAACTACACTACATGGACAAACGTATCCTTGTCAGAGTGTGATTTTGAAGAATGCTGACTGTAAAGCATCCTTGGGTATCTTTAAAAAGGTGTTATATCAGTGTAACTTATTCATTAATTACTCAAATACTTAGTAATGCATAATAATTAATAATTCATAGTAATAAGTAATAATTAGTTGAGACATTATTAAACCATTTAGTAATGTTTTTAACTGCCATAAGACAGGAAACTAATGTAACCCTATTTTTCCCCACAAAATGTATTTTTAGTTTGGTTTAAGACTCATTAGAAATATTAAAAATGTAACATAACAATAAAAATTAATTGGAATTAACTTAATTGTACTAACCATAAATGACAGCAGAAGAAAGGCATTTAGAAATGTGATTTACAACAATAGTATTATAATATTATATAACAATATTAAGGCTAATTACAGCTCTTTATAGTGAAAGTTGATGAAAGTGCTTCGGTGTAAATTTCATATTGGTTAGAGAGAACAATGAGTTGATTACTCTGGACTTGTTAAACAGTTGCTTTTGGCTGATTGATTTGGCCTGGGGGAGCAGGGAAAACGGTGCGATGAGCCAATCAATCAATCAATCAATCAATGAACCTTTATTTAAACTCAGAAAACACTGAAGGTGTTATTGACAGGGACAGAGAGTGAGGGCTGTTGATACTGTGTTCAGAAGAAAGTATAAATTATTTAAAAATATTTAAAAATATTCTGCTCTCTCCCTATAAAATCATGATTTTATATTTTATAAAGTTCTTACTCTCACTCCTACTTTATATACTGGTATCATGGAGATGAAATGAATACATTCAGACATTCAGTAACTGTTTTATGAAAATACACTCTTCAACCACAACATTATGACCACCTCCTTCTTTCTACTCTCATTTATTATGAATGCTTTATTATCCTTATCTTCAATGGTCAGGACCCCACAGGTCACTGTCAGCACTGCAATGACACTGACATGGTGGTGGTGTGTTAGTGTGTGTTGCACTGGTACCAGTGCTGCTGGAGTGTTTAAACACTGTGTCCACTCAATGTCCACTCTATCGGTCACTCCTAAAGTTAGAGCCTTGTGTTGGTCATTCTTTGGTCCTTCCTCAGTGCTCACGGGACGCTGACTGCTGGATATTTCATACTGGTGGGCTGTCCAGCAGTGACACTGAGGGGTTTAAACACTCCAGCAGCACTGCTGTGTCTGATCCACTCATACCAGCGCAACACACACTAACACACCACCACCATGTCAGTGTCACTGCAATGCTGAGAATGACCCCCCACCCATATAATAGCTGTGGTGGTCCTGTGAGGTCCTGACCAAAGCAAAGCAAAGCAAAGCAACTTTACAGCTTTACAACTGTCACAAAGCAACTTTACAGAAATAAAGAAAATGATGATGATGACAAAACATAAAGGTAAAGACAAAAAGTTGAGTGAGCCAAAGAGCAACAGTCGCAAGGAAACACTCCATCCCTGGAGGAAGAAACCTTGGGAGAAACCAGGCTCACAAGGGAGACCCATCCTCCTCTGGTCAAACTACTCATACATTATTGATGAGGACCCTTAATGATCAGAGTGAAAGGAGGATAAAGTATACAGAGAAACAGATGGACAACAGTCTGTAATTATAGATCTACAAAGTGCTCCTGTATGGCCGGTGGAGCTGATAAAATGGACAGTGAGTGCAGAAACTAGGAGGTGGTCATAAACAGTGTAAGTGGGTAGTGAGTATTTTGCAAGAAGCTAATGCAAGAGCTCACCAGGACTGCTTTAATGCATCTTGATGAATCCCAATTACGTGCTGCACACTAACAGAATAAGGTATACTGTAGACGATAGCAGTCTCAAAATGTGGGTTTGGCAGGTTATTACCTGAAAATATTAACAAACAAGAAGTAGTAAAGTGTTGCTATGCCAACATACATCACTATATGTTCTCCTGACTCCACCTCAGCTGCACTTGCATCATTATCCATTGTTTTCTAATTGTTCCAGATGTGAGAATCATAGCATGATCCCTTTGCATTGCCAAAGAGCTTTACAGATTGATGGAGAACTCACTGTAGAGGGCTATATAATGAACCTTCATGAAAAGGGTTCTATATGGACCCAAAAAGGGTCCTACTATTGTTACAATGCCAAACTTGTAACTATAGAAGAAGCCTTTTTGGTGCCCTGTAGAACCCTTCTTGATAAAGGTTCTATTTAAAAACCTACACAGCACATTCTCCATCAATCTGAAGTACCTATTCATGCAAAGGGTTCTTTGAGTGTTTATGGTTCTAAAGAAGTGAGTAGAACCACGATGTACTCCACAGCACGTGTTAAAGCTACCAGTTACCACAAGTGTATGCATTAGGATTAATATCCAACTAATTAACTGAGGGTTCCTCTGAAATGTAGCTGAAGAATTTAGAAATTTAAGCAACTGTAGATGGTACTTGGAAGGTAAATTGTAAATTGTGTGTTTGTTAGTAACTTTTATTGCATGGAAGGTTGTCAACACCCTCATCTATGACAGACAAATACAAAAAATCAGACTGACAAACTGGATGATAAACACCGATGGAGCCGCTGTACTCATCAGGCTGAGATACTTACTACTGGCTAATGTACAGTCACTGGACAACAAACTGAGTGAAGTTCAGGCACGGATCTCTTTCCAACTAGAGACAAGGGACTGCTGTATCATCGGCCACGTGGAGACCTGGATGTTGGCGAAGATCCATAACGAAGCCACTGAGCCTGCTGGGCTCTCTCTGCACCACACAAACAGAACTAAGGAGCTCTCTGGGAAGAGTAAAGGAGGAGGTGTGTGTTCTTTGATCAATGCCTGGTGTGATTGGGGGAATGTACATGTTATTGAGTTTTCTGCTCCCCAGACCTGGAATATCTGATGATCTCAGGCAGACCAGTGTGGCTTCCCATGTAGATTTCAGGGGTCGTAGCTGTTAACTGGAAACCAAACACTCAAAGGTTGCATGCATTATCATTGGGGTGGGTTTGATAAAGCCAACCTGAAGAAAGTCACTCCAAAGTACTTCCAACATCATGTGCATTACAAGGAAAACACGAATGCTGGACCACTGTTACCACCTTCCAGGAGGTGTACAGACCCTTCTCCTGACCGCCGTTCGGCAAATCAGACCACCTACTCCTGCCCACCCATAGACCGAACCTGAAATGGGAGCAGCCCACCATCAAGGAGGTTCACTGCTGGTTGGACCAACCTGTGCTCCAGGACTGTTTGACCAGGTGGACCGGGAGATGTTCCATGATTCGTCACTGGGTTCATCAGAAAGTGAATAGAGGATGTTGTGCCCTCAAAATCAGTTTAAGCACAGTTTATCACCACCAGTGTCATGACCATGTGGCAGAGGTTAAATACAATCACAGACTTACTCCCTGAGCAGCACCAGGGCAATGTTTCCAGACGGCAGGTGATAAGGATGGGCAGAAACACTGACCCTCAACAATCTGAGACCCTCAGGGCTGTGTGCTAATCCCACTCCTCTACTCCCTGTACACCCACAGCCTCACAGCCATAGACAGCTCCAATGTCATCATTAAATATGCTGACAATAGGCCTGATCTCCAATGGCAAAGAGTCAGCCAACAGAGAGGAGGTCAGCCTCCTGACACACTGGTGCCAGGAAAACAACATCTATCTAAACGTCAGCAAGACCAAGGAGCTGATAGTGGACTTCAGGAAGCATGAGAGAGCACTCCCCTGTCCATCAATGGGACCACTGTGGAGAGGGTCAGTAGCATCAAGTAGCCTCAGTGTATGTATCTCTGAGGAGCTTACGTGGTCAGAACACACCACAAGGGTGGAGAGCATCTTGATGGGCTGCATCACCACCTGGTATGGGAAATGCACCGCTCCCTAGAGGAAAAATCTGCAGAGGGTGGTGGGCATGGCCCAGCACATGACCAGAGTTCAGCTCCATATCCTTCGGGATTTATACACCTGCCTCTGTCTGAGGAAGACCAGGAGGACTATATTGGTCTCCACCCACTCGTCACTGCCTGTTTTCAAAGCTGTCCAGCAGTAGGAGGTACAGAAGCATAAGGACCATAACCAGCCAGTTCTGAGACAGCTTCTTCCCCCAGGCCACAAGGCTGCTAAACAGGCAGTAGCACAGTGTTTCGGTTCACAGTCATTCACAACTCATCTCAACCATCACACCATCATACCTCCACACACACACTGTTTCTGCACCTGCACTTTACTCGCTGCTGGAGCAGTACCGGCTGCTCAGTTACACAGCACGCACCAAAGACTGTCTCCCGCTTACCTTCACACTACGGCGGCATCTAATTCTACACCCGATGCATGTAAATATAATGCAGACATTCTTTTTATAGTTTCTATAAACACAGAACTAAGTGTATAATGTGAGTCGGTGTGTAAATACATATGTATATTTCTTCCTCCTTATTTTTTTATTGTTATTTCTCTTCTGTGTTTTTAGGCATCTGGTTTACTACTGCCAGGGACTCACCCTCACACTGGTTTAATGTGATGTGACGAACGTGATTTGATTTGAGGAGCATTCTAAGTAAGCTAGGTACCCAAGAAAATCCCCATCTGTTCGTTTTCTGCGGTCCCTTGATTCCTCAGACTGAAACCTTTCCTTTTACAGTAAAGGTCAGTTACAAACAGCATGGTGGTTAAAAGCCTCTGCCGCAGTTCCTCAAAAGGAGACCTGGGAGAAGTGTTGAATACGTGAAGGTTTCCGTAAGGCAGGCTGGCGGGAAGAGCAAAGCCGCAGGAGTTTGACTGGAATTGACTGAAGCAGAATAATTGTATTGATTTAATTGTCTCAGTTTCCACCCCCCTGTGATCTTGTTAAAAATCAATCGTAAAAATCTTCTGTCAGCTCGCGCTGTTGATGGAATGACTGATCTTAGTGAAGTACTGTATATGACAGAGCTGGATATGCACTTCCACACTTCCACCGAGCCTGAATCAGCTGAAAGTTAGTATAGCATTTTAGAGCATCATTTGATCCATTGCTGCTTTAGTGAACACAGTGAATTGATGAGGTGCAGCCAGTCACACCCCTGTCACACACTCCACAGGTATTTACACCAGTGATTAGTGACCTTATGACCACCTTGTTTCTACACTTATTTTATCATTTTATCAACTCAGTTTACCACACAGGTAAGAGCAGAACTCACTTGTTCAGTGTGACTTTTGGTAATTAATATTTAGCCTTAGTTACAGGCTGTAGATCCAGGGGTTCATGGCAAACTGGGATTTATGGTAAACTGGGATGTTGGTTCTACTGTCTGACTCAAGCGATCACTCAGGTTTGTGAGGGTGGAGCTGTTAGACGCCAATGTTTCATGATTCTACCTTCTGAGAGGGACCTGGAGCTCCCCCGTCCCTCTTCACATTGGCTGCCCACCTTCCAGCTACTGGACCTGGACTAGTTTCCCACCCTGCCCTGAACTAGTTGCCCATCTGCCAACTGTGTAGAAATATACACAGACCCTAATTAGCTGTTACTGTTACTATTATGTCCAGCTTTAAACTATAATTACTTCAATACACTTGAGTCTTACAACAGACATGTGGACATGTGGGAGTCCAGTGTCCTCTAACTTACTATGTATAAGTATTTGGACCAGAGTAGGAGGGATCCCCCTTGTGAGCCTGGTTCCCCCAAGGATTCTTTGTCCAGCTGTAAGGACGTCTTATGTCTTTATCCTTTGTTTCATATATGTTCACCTGGTACTTTGTGACATCAGTTGTAAAAAGTGCTACACAAATACATTTGAATTTGATACAGGAGCACTTTGTAGATCTATAATTCCAGACTGTAGTTCATCTGTTTCTCTGAAGGCTTTATTCTCCTCCTTTCACCCTGATCTTCAATGATCAGGACCCCACATGACCACCACAGAGCAGCTATTATGTGAGTGGTGGGTCATTCACAGCACTGCAGTCACACTGACATGGTGGTGTGTTAGTGTGTGTTGTGCTGGTATTAGTGGATCAGACCAACACAAACTGTGCAGAAACAGAGGGTCACAGTTGATACTGAGCCCACCTGGAGTCATAGGATGCATTGGACCCAGGAAAACCCCCGGACAGGGCACCAGTCCAACCCGAGCAGGAATTGAACCCACAACCACAGGCCTCTGGGGCTGTGAGACAAGCACACTGTGCTGCCCCTGGCTGCTAATATACTTCCATCTCAGTCATTTGTATGATTTCTTATCCAGTGTGAATCTGTCATAATTAAAAAATTCAGACATGAAATGATTTAAAAATGTCTTTTAATAAAGTTTATTGCAGTTATATTAAAAGTCATCTTGACAGGTCTGTTTGCCAGACCTGCTGAAATAAGAAATACCCTTGTTTTTCTCAGTTCAGCACAGTTAACAGCAAAACCTTGAGGAAACAGTTTGAAACAAATCACTGCACACCTTGATTCCAGAGCTGGAGACAATAAAGACCAAAACCTCAGCAATCAAATACACTCTGAGGTCACCTTCGCTGGTCACAAAACATCCTTTATCAACTTTAAAACACAGCCACAATAAAATGTCCCAACAAGACACACAATCATCCTTGCCCCACTTCTGGTAAGGCTTTATTAACACTAGTGAGAGACTGTACTGACATTTGGTTTTCAATTATTAGTATTAAATTCAATTATAACCTTTATTTTGAGATCTCTCTCTCTCTCTCTCTCTCTCTCTCTCTCTCTCTATATATATATATATATATATATATATATATATATATATATATATATATTGTTTTGTTGCAAAAACAGAGTATTTAGAATATTTGTATCTATAACCATTGAGAATATTGGAAATATTTGACTCATAAAATAAATACACTTACATAAGTGGGAAAACACAACAACAACAACAACAACAACAGATAAACACACAATAAACCCCAATAATCAGCCCCAGCAGCTAAGCCCTCATTTTGGTCCATAAAAGGTAAAATCACACCTTTTCACACTGAGACCACAGATCCTAAAGACAATAAGGACATGAGCTATAAAACTAAACTGATATATATATATATATATATATATATATATATATATATATATATATATATATATATATATATATATATATATATAC